>OY293412.1:9774703-10352203 GCA_958502065.1 Chrysolina americana
TGTAAAAAAAAACATCTTCATGAAAAAACGGCAATCTATAGTCAGATTCATTGTTTAAGCAGAAGAAAAGTGTATAAAATGGATTCTTACCTTAGATTTTAACAATACACTCAAAGCTTGAAATAAACTCGTTATACTCCTTCGAGTTGATGAATTGTAGGTTAGAAAATTGGGGAAAATATTTGTATTTCACAAGATCTCTTTTGTAATTTTATGATGGTTATGGATTCATTATGAGTGTAGGGCTATTCGTCAATAGATGGCATTGGGCTGTCGCCCGGTTTAGAGAAGATAGCGAGCAAACTCACACTTGCCCCAAATTCACACTTACCCGAGCTTACCTTCATTCATTATTATTGAGTTGAGAGAAGTTCACATTTCAGCTGTGATTTTAAAAGTATTTGGATTAGTTACTTGAATCTTCAGAATACTGTCAATATGCTGCCAAGAGTAATGCATCCTGTATCTTGTCATTGATTCAAAAGAATATCATCAATCATTACTATACGAAATAAGTGGTTTTGCAGTAAGCTGCTTCTCCTCCATGCCAAGCATATTCAAACGATAATTTTTTTTAAAGTCCTTGTGATTCATTTTCGTCATATAATCTGGCCATTGCGAATACTCCAGATTTATTAAGAGCTGATGCACTAGATTTTATCTTTTCGGGTTGTTCTTGTAGCATTTTACGTTTAGCATTACATACGTACAATATTGAATTCGTAATAGTATTTACCTTGTAGTATTTCAAAGATGGTGTTCCAAATTGTTGTCACTACCGTTTTTTTGTAGTCATCTCAGTTACTTTTTCGCATATTAAATGCCCAATCTTGCAATTTTATATTCAATTCGTCGATGGAAGTAACTGGCTCAAATTTTAAGCATTTAGCATTTAAAATGTTGCCGCCAGATTGATGATTGTGTCGCAACTGTATTAGTAGGCACAAATTTGAATAATATTGGAATTCGTAGACTCATCGAATCAACTCATTAGAAATTCAATAAGTTTTTGACAAACATGTAAAACTATTTATTTTGGCAACCAACACCGCGATTATTGATCAACAAATTAATGGGTGAAAAAATCACTAGTGCATTTATCGCTGTAGAAGTTGCAGCAAATTTTTGACACTCGACATCAAATTTGGAATATTCTGTTATGATTTCAACATTTTGTGGCACCGCACTATGCAATTTTTTGATAAGAACAATAATCGACCTCGAAAGTCAGGTAATCCAACTTGTTTGAAATACAAAAATTAATATTCCTTGCGAATATAAAATCAACCAATGCTTCGGCTCAATGCAGCAGGGCGGAATCATTTCTCATATCGCAGCCATCGCTTCATTATGTCAAGTTCTTCAATCTGACTTCAGTAGTAAGGAAATGTCAATTTCCTTTCAATAACAAATTCCATGAACTGTTCGCAACTATCATCCCTAGTGACATATTTTATGAAATATTGAGAAGGAATCCGAATCCAAACCCAGACAGGCAAGATTGAACTCTTGTTCAGAGATAAGAATTTCAATGGAATCTCTTGAATCATAGCTGAGTTCAAATTAGCTTTGAAGTACCGAGAACTTTGGGAGAGAGACAAATAGAAGCGAATAATTTCGATAACCCTGAGATATCGTCCATTCCATCATTTTCACAGGGTAGGAAATTGAAGTGAATATCTAACCGAAAAAAAAAACATCTATATTTATAATATATGATGGATATTTGGATGCCGTAATATTTTATACAAAGATCATCATCACAAAAGTTTAAAATCACAAATAATTGTTATTATAAATCAACGTTGCTGTGGAAATTAAAATAAATAAAACGTACAAATTCAAAAAAAATGTAGCTTCCTTATATGAGAACTAAAACTAGAAATATTCGAACCAGTACTGAAGCAGCAAAACAACTAGCTTTTTATTTTATTTATATATTGCTCCTGCACCCCTAATGTAGCTACGTAGACTGAACTTTTTTGGGTGGATCACTTTCAATCAATTTATAGATACTTTTGGCTGTTTCTACATGTATCTCTGTCTTTTGCTTTTTCACCAGTGCGTTAGTTCTCTTAAACTTCCTACATCCAATTTGTTCTCGTCCTTCCTATTTTTCTTCTTCCGCCAAGGTTCCATTGTAACATTAAACATGTGACGGCGTCTGTCCGCGTCCTCCATTCATGTTTCAGGCATATGATTCTGTATCTGGAATTTCCTCATGCCTTTCCCATTTTTTTGTGTCATTATCATCGTATCTGTTCCATATAGCATTATTGGTGTAAGTTTTGCATTTTTAATATTTATTCCTTTTGTTAGAATTTTACTTTTCAGTAATTTTTTATAGGCGATGTACTCAATTTACATTTATTACTTTTTCTTAAATTCCTGGTCTTTCCTTTTCCCTTTCAGTTTCATATTCTTCTCTTCTCTACTTCTTTACTTAGTTTTCAACCCTGATCTTTTATTGTTGAACATTCAGTGTTTGAATGATAACAAATTTGATATTTTATATGCAGACATTGATTAGTTTGATCTGAACCTCACCTGTATTACTGAAACGTGGTGTAAACCAGAATCAGTTAACACATCTCATTTCAATGGTTTCACTGTGAGTAGCAGTTATTGTAGAGATGGCATGAAAGGTGGAGGAGTTGCTATATTGACAAAAAATATGAAAGGCAATAATAAACTTGTTTTAAAAGATTATTGTATTGATAAGGATTTCGAAGTTTATGGCATTTCATATAAGCAAGATTCAGTTAACACAATTATTATTTGTTGTTATAGGTCCCCGTGTGGTAACGTAAATATGTTTTTAAATAAGATATATGACTTACTTGTTGATATTTTTGAACTCCATTTCAATTTCTTGGTATGTGGGGATTTTAATTTGGATAGTTATTGTAGTCGTCCTTCTAGAGATTTGTTCAAATTATATAATATATTCGAATCCTTCAACATGAAGCCTATGGTGCATTGGCCAACGAGAGTATCGCAAAACACGCTTACCACTATTGATCAAATATTTAGTAATTTCACAAATCAAGGAACATGTTGTGTTGTGGATAACACCATTTCTGATCACAAATCAGTTTTGTTTGAATACGGAGTAGTGAAAAACTCCAACCGGATGGGTGTGCAACCTAAACGTATATACAGGCCGTTTTTTTATCATGTGGTAACATTGCTATATTCGGTTTTCGGTTTTTTACGTTAAATTAAAAATTTATCATTACGTAGTTCTAGTACATTTTGAATACAATAAAACTTTCCTCTTTGATTTTTTTATATTTTCTGAAATAACCATTCTATTCGTAAAAAAACGAAAACAACATTTTTAGTTTTCCCTGTATAAGTCGGGAAGGGCGAGAGTCCCCGTAGATTTTCTCTGACCAATGTACTGCTTACCACAATAGTTAAATTTTTTCCCATTTAATCGTCTTTGTATCTATTACGGTTTAGAATATAGCAATGTTACCATATGATAAAAGAAACGGCCTGTATAGTAATGACGCAATTCAAAAATTTGTCGCTGACATTTAGAGTGAAAATTGGAGAAGACTTTTTAATATGAATGAAGTAGATCAAGCTTTTGAGTACTTTTTTGAAATATTTTTATTCTATTTTCATACCAATTTTCCCAAAAAATGCCAAGTTAAATCGTCGAGCAACAATTCAAAAGACTTACATATGTTGAAAATGAAGTTTCCGGAGTTAACAGATATGTATAGAAAAGAAAAACGAAATCATGAACTTTTGATCAAAACAACAAAAAAACAGTATTACCAAAATAAAATCAGTAAATCTGATATCCCAACAAAATCGGCATGGCAAATAGTTGCTGAATTATCAAACAGAACAAAATTTGTCAGAGATGAAATCGAAATAAAAGTGGGAGAAAATTTTGTAAATGAACCATCGACTGTAGCAAACTCATTCAACAATTATTTTATAGAAGGACCCAGCAACATTGTTAACCAAATCAACCGTAACGGCCCTGACTCGTACGTCTTTATTAAAAATATTCAAATATCATGTAACTCTTTTTTCCTTACTCCGTATGATCAAACAGAATTATATGACCTCCATTCGTACTATGATAGGATAATCGAATTGATTGAGGCGGGCGAGTGCCCTGTAGGGATCTTTTGTGATCTTAGCAGGGCATTCGAATGCGTCAATCATTCTATATTACTTGAAAAGTTGAATAAATATGGTATCAGAGGGTAACCTCTGGATTGGATATCGGATTATTTGAGTTATAGAAAACAATATGTCACTGTGAACAATAAAAATTCTGAAATGAGGAGTATTGATCGTGGTGTGCCGCAGGGCTCATTTTTAGGTCCAGTATTGTTTATTCTTTTCATCAACGATTTGAGTAATTTACCAGTACTGGCACATTTAACTTTATATGCAGATGTGATCATATCAGATAAAAGCGATCTAGCATTGACGATAAATGCAACATAGTTTTTTGTAGACTGCACGAATGGTATTCTGCAAATCAACTGTTTCTAAATATTGAAAATACACAATCGATAAGGTTTCATAACCGTCAAAAACAGTGTCAAGAAATCACATTCGGCTCGGATGATGCTTCAACGCCATTTATCTCCAGTAACAGTAACAGTATAACGTTTCTACGTTTCCAAATCGATTCGTGTATGAACTGGAAAAATCATTGTCGATCACTTATATCAAAATTGAATTCATTGTCCTATCAATTCAGAACCACTAGAAAGGTGTTGGAAATAAATCAGCTACATGCATTGTATTATGCACAAGCTGACAGTAGATTGCGATATGGAATATGTCTATGGGGTTTATCTGTTTCCTCACATGATGTTTTCATTTCTCAAAAGCGGGTTTTGCGTTCTCTCGTTGGCATATCGGGTCGTACAAGTTGCAGAGATGTTTTCAAAAACCATAAAATTTTAACAATGCCTTCATTATACATTTTTTAACTTTCTGTCTACTCATTTGAGAACAGATGTACTTTATTCAGTAGCAATAAAGACATACATCAATTTGATACCAGAACCAAAAATGACCTTCATGTACCTTTCAATAAGTTCACACTATCTTTCAACTCTCCTTCCTCGATGGCGCCTAGGGTATTCAATAAACTGCCAAATTATATAAAAGAAAGTAAATGTATGAAAATATTCAAGAAACAATTGCGAGAATATTTACTAGAAAAATGTTTATATAATGTTGAAGAGTTAATGTCGTAGAATCGTATTGTTTTGTTTGTAAGTTTTTTCCGGAGATGTAGGCATGCTTGCTATAGAATACTTTTAGGACAATTCTTATTGAGGTTGATACTGTTCATTTGAAACCTTCAGTTTCATATTTTTGGTTTCATGTGTAAAACTTTTAATTCTGAATTTTTCATATGTTCATATTTTTATATTTTTAAATTCTCATATTTTTATATTTACAATGTTGTGTTGTCTACTGGAAAATAAATATCTTATCTTATCTTATCTTACCGTAGAATAATAAGTAATAATTGATAGTGGTATGAACATAGGCGTAGTAGTAGTACATAAGAATGTTTATAGGGACATAGTTACGGAGATTCAAGATTAAAAAGCAGTTCTTCAATAATTTATTTGAAATAGTGTCAATGGTTTTTTTTCTATTCAATAGATTCATCATTTGCTTTAACCAGTAGGCTGTAATCCATTTCTCCAAGATAAAATTTGTTTTAGAACTATCAATCACAGCGTTTGCCTGCTTAGCCAATCCTTCACATTGAGCACGGCTTAGTATGAAAGACGTGTCATCAGCAAACTATACGGTACAATTTTGGTGATTCACATTTGAGATATCGTTGACAAATAAAAAAAGAGGATAGGTCCAAGGACACTTCCCTGTGGAACTCCTGTTTCAATGTCACGCTCTTCTGATGAATATGATCCAGATTTGATTCCCACCTTGACACTTTGAGTTCTCCCGGCCAAATAGGTTTCAATCCATTTCAAACTTGAGCCACGAACCTCAAGGTTATACAATTCATCCAGAAGCAGTTTATGATTGATTGTGTCAAACGCTTGTGTCAGGTCAAAAAGAATGCCTATTGTTTTTCCACCATTTTTGACATAAGTTGAGATTGATAGGATTTCTCGTAAATGTTATTAAATGAAGACAATAATGCGATGCCTCTATAATTGGAGATGAAATGTTTATCGTTTTTTTTTTCATGAAAAGGCACTACTAAAGCATGTTCGAGGCACGATGGAAATACACTTTCCGCAAATGATAGATTAACTAAATGAGTGAGTGGTGCGATTATATTTGATGCGCCAACGGATAGAGAAGAGCAAGTTCAATTTAATATCAATATTTTCACCCGCAGTCGGATTCATTTCATCAATCAAAGACCTTGCAGTACCTCCATTTGTTTGAGTACCATTTTCATTTCCAAATTGATTCGCTAAATATTTCGATACATTATTTGATATATGTATTTTGATTGATCATATTCCAGGCGACTGTTGACTTAGTTTCTGCATCAAGAAATTTGTTGCTGAACTATTATTTTTTAGACCAGTCAATTTTACTTTTGTGATTTCGCAGAAGTAACTTATATTGTTGAGTAATGACTTCATCTGATTGCATTTTGCTAATATTAAAAATGTCATAAAGCAATATGCCTTCATCAATGATTTCTTTCGTTATCCAGTCTTCAATTCAAGCCATAAAAATTAAAAAGGGTGCGTCTAATGAATAATAATAATAATGATCAAGTTTATTCATAATAAATTACAATTATTGTTCATAATACAATATAGGGTGGTATGAATAAACACATTTCCCCACGAAGTAGAACTAAGTAGAAGTAGTGAGGTGACAAATTCAAGTATATAAAAATATACACTATAACTGGAATTGTTTCTTTTCTCCAAATGACATTAAAAGCGGCCTTTCAATGACACTTGGTAGGCTTAGAAGTTGTACTTTTAATGCCAAGGCAGAAAAAGTCCACTTTACTGCCTAGGCAGAAAAAGTTCGTTGCTAGGCAACCTTCCAAATTATAATTTAAATCAAACTGGTTATTAAAATTGACAATGACAAAGTAAACAGTAAACAAACAAATTCAACAAACCTCATCAGCGGTAAACATAGTAACGCAGGGCCAAGTTACCTTTGATGAAATAATTTAGTTATTTGGATATTGATAATGAAACGCAATTTAAATATGAAAAAGTCGATTTTGCGTGGAAATGGAACAAATTTGAAGAAAAAATTATATGTTTCACACGGCAGAAAAGCAGATTTAATGCCTTGGATGGTTTCATAGCCTCGCTACGCTCGGCTATGAAACACCAGCCGCGGCATTAAATCTTGTGCTTTTATGCCTAGTAAAACAAATAACTATTTCCAGTGGAAGGCATGTGTACTTCCTCAAATGGATGTTCAATGATCAATCAATGGAGAATGTTAAAGAGGATATCGAATGGTCACCTTATGGAACTACTTTGTCCGAACGTCCATGCCACATCTTTTCGTAGACATGCCGTGGATCTATGGACATTTCTGACATATGCTGGACATGAAACGGATTTCCAATGGATTATCATTATACAGGGATATTGAACAATATCTTGTATAACCCTACTTTTGAAACAAACTGTGAAGTAATTTCGTAGCCAACATTATTCAATATTTTTTTTTCATCCTTTTCTTACAAACGCATACGTGAATAGTTTCTATTCAAATCACCTTTCTCAAAACTTTTCCATCCTATAGAATCTGGTGATGTCTAGTAACGAAATAATTACTCCTCGTTCATTACTTTCAACTCCATTTTCATTTCATGTCCTTCTAAATAACACTCACCTCGATTCTAGAGTAATGTTTTGCAAACACTTCCGGGAATTCTCAGTGCCACAACAATATGTTTATCATTTTCTTCCTTACTTACGCCGACGCTACTACGTAACGAATCCTTCCAACACGACGCTCACTGCTAAAAGTGTGAATTCATGGAAAAGGCAGATCATAGATATCGAGAAAAATGAAAGAATCAACAATGAGTTGCCAGAAATGCAATGGATTAACAGTAAATTCCAATTCAAAAATACACCGTATACATGATTTGTCAGCGTCAATCACCCCAAGAAGCGTAGCGCCTTCATTGCGTATATACAATTACATGATTCTTCAGTTAGTCTAGGGTAGAACTCTTTAAAAATGCTAAAAAGTAAAAGAAAATTATAGTAGAATGAAACCCATTGGAATCAGAAGATAATATGACAAAAATGAAAAATAAATTACGGGTGATCTGAGGTCGGGAAGTAGCGGGTGAGTTTTTAAGGGTAAAATACAGTTTGTCTCGATTTCCGGAAAAACTACAAATCATACTCATACGGAAAAATATCAAATAGCAAAGTTGTAAGTACTGGAAAGATCTACAATATTTGTATGAACACTTTATTCACATAACCTCAAAATTTATGTGAAAAATTCAAATAACCAAGTTTTTGTTTTTCAATTTTCATCTTCAACGAAAAATTTTTTTTCTCAAAATTTGGTGAAAACTTACCTTTTTATGTTCCAAATACACTGTAATTTTTTTGAATTGAAATATTTGTTTTTTTACCTAATTTTGATTAAATATCGAAAAAGCACCCTAATTTTCAATCGAAACATCTCATGTCAAAATATCGGCTTTTTTTAAAAAGTTGGTGGGCTTTTTGTTCGTTGAAATCTCTACTTTCCGTTGGTTTGAAAAAAATATACACTACTGTGGTAAATTTTCTTATATTCTCTAATATTATTTCCACTTTGCATTGGTTCTACATCCATAATTTCATCGGAATCATTAGTTTCCTCGTAGTTTGTTCTTCCACATTTGAGCATTTTTCCGAACCACAACAATTTGAGCAAAAATGTGTGCAGTTTCCGGCATCCACATTTTAAACTGGTTTATCCAGTTTCACAGCTGCAGCAAAAAGTTTTGAGCAATATTTCCGGGACTAAATATGTTAAAAGGAAAATGTGTTTTAACATACTAAATATTTTCCGAACACGGTATAACGAACTGAATGTTATCAAACTGTCTCTATTTACCTAATAGCTAGACGTTTGGATGAATCAGCCTATGGGTGGTTATATTTCTGCAAATCAAAGCAAAACACATATCACGGATATATGAAGATCTAAACAACAGATCAAAACTCTCCCATACAACCACATGGGGCTAAGGTGCGGGTTTTATCATCTTTAGGGATGAAGAGGTTTAGTCCTGCCCTCTTTCCAGAGGCGCTGGCCAACCTTTCGACACATCTGTCCGTAGACAGAGTCCACGGTGTCGTGGGCCATTTGCTCGTGAGAGGTTTGGTTGTAGCTTGCTCTTCTCCCTGCCTCTTTCAAGAGATATGGGGACTGTTTAGTATACTTGCTGGCATCAGTTGATTGGGGTTTCATGGTTGGAATCATCTCCTGAATCCCGGAAAACTAGTGAAAAAACCAAATTCAGAACTTCGGTTTCCTACTCGTCATCCAGCGACTCATAAAAAATGTTCAAAGCCTAGTATATCCTCGGGTCATTTTGATGGCTTCTTATCCTTGTCATGTCTCTGGTGAGTGGGCTTCCCAGGATAAAAAAAATCTGTAGAACTTTCCAGACAGTTTTTTATACGTTCTTCGATGCTTTCTATATCGAACAACTTTCGCAGTGCCGTCGACCGAATGTACGTGTCACTCACTATCTTTGACTATTCGTAGCATTTCGTTTTGCATTCTCTCTAGACGCACCATTTGTTATCTGAGGAGTCTGCAAAACTCTGAATGGGCGTAGATCATAGCTGTTCTGATTACTTGTTCATATATCAGTACATTGTTTTCATGCGCCAGATTGGAATTCCTGGTTATTAGTGAATATGTCCTTTCCATAGCTGCTACGGCTCGCTGGGTTGTCATGCTGACGTGCTTGACAAAGATCAGCTGGTACTCCAAGGTACCGCAAAGAGTCCGCCTCGTCAATCCGGGTGCCAAGAGCTCTGAACCCTCCTGTGATCTCTAGTTGGAACGTTTAATCTTCTCCATAAAGTTCATGGGCTCTGTTTTTGCCTGGACTGCAGCAGCATTATTCTCGAACGCCTTGGCAATAATTACCGTATCGTTGGTGTTTACTGCCGTGTCCGTGTCATTGGACACCGGAATGTCGTGCGTAAATAGCGAATACAAAAGTGGCGGCAGGTAGGATCCCTGTGGCCCTCCTGCTTCGGCCGTCTTCACTGGGGGGCTGGTGTTATTAATTCTCACCATGAAAATCCCGACCACAAGGTACGAGTCGATAATTTTGGCTGGATATATATATTTTAATGACGAAAATTTCCATCCAGACGGTGTCAGAGGCTTTCTGTATATCCAACAGGATCATGAGTGTACTAAGGCCTTGCTGAAAGCTTTCTCTCATCTCATGGAGGGATTGAAAAGTGTTCTCCATACCGGGGGCTGTTCACTCCAGATAGACGTGCTTTTTCCTCTGTGTGCGGCAATCGCGGGGGCGTGAGACACTTTTTCCTATCCAGGAGTATCTTCCTCTCCTGCTCCATCTTCTCCATTTCTGCCCTCAGCCTTTTGTTTTGAAGCTACTGTTCTTTCACTCACTACAGCGCAGATAATGGCTATACCCTCTGGAATTCTTTTCGCGGGATTTCTCTCCATCTCAACGATATTGCGGGTGGTTCCCACGTCTTCTACGGTTCGCGAAGCCACGTTAGTGCCATTGTATCTCTCGCTGACACTATTCCTTATATTCTCGGCCGTGTCCAGCAGGTTCTTTCCCGCCTTGGCCATTTCGATCATCTTCTCTTCCGTGTTCTCTTTGCTAGCACTGGCTTCTTTGTTGTCTGGGTCATTTTCTGGTAGCCCTATCGCATAGTCCCAGGTGTTTCTTGTGATCCCTTCAGGGTCACTCAACTCTGACTCTCTCTTGCTGGAAGGTCTGGTGGTGCAAGCTTTTTGGTATGAGGTCCTCTTGTTATGCTTCGGGACCTGTGTGGTTCTGCGCCCCTTGCTGTCGAAGGGTACTCCGATGATTTCTGCCCTTCGGTGTCTTCGGTATGCTTTTCTCCCGCTGTAGTGGCTTGTTGGTGTTTAGCCTCCAAGATGGAGTTAAAAAACTTTTTAGTGTCCTGAAAGTTTCCATTCCCTCGTTCTTGTTGATGATGCTCGTGGACACCTGGGACGCCTGAGCTACTTAACATCGGTGTGTCTATAAATGTAAATAGCTCGGACCAATCGCATCTAGATATCTTGGTGGGCTTGACCTAATTGGTCAAACTGGGAGAGGCTAACGGATTTAGTCCACATTAGGCTCCCAAGAGCTTACAGTAATCCCACGTCATTACACAGGAGTACCCTCTATCTTCTGCTCAACTGCCTGGTCGGATGGCTGATGTAAGGTGAGGAATCCAGCAAGAGAGTGAAACAAGGAGAGGGAACGACAAAGTTGGAAAACACATATGAGTTGGGATTACATGAAAAAAAAACATATCCAGAATGATTCACTTCTCTTCGAAACGGATTGTAAGTAGAATAAGCCACATGAGGGTTTCTCTTCGATTCAGTTTCCATTTTTTGAAAAACTTTTAGAATCATTGCATTATTTACAATTCACTTTGTACATCCTTCAACTCATATTCCCAATGGGTGTGTGGAAGAATGGTTATGCCCTACTGACTTCAAAGTATTATTCATGATATATTTGAAAATATTTCTGAATAAATATGGAATGATTTCAAACAGCCAATATTGGAAGCTTCTGACACTGTCAGTCAGCATCTTCTGCAGTCTCTAAAGGATATTGAAATGCGAGATAATATTATTTGAAATTATTGCAAGTAATCTGAGGGAAAGAAGTCAGAGAGTGAGTATCCATGACGAATTGAGTATTGAAATTGAGATTGACTGTGCTGGGACCAACCATTTTTTTTTATTGATCAATACTGGAAACATCATCGGAATTACACATATTCAAATCTAGTCTAAATGTCATTGTATTTGTCGAGTCGAACAATAAATCACTTGTTGTGTCCAAATTGAAGTATGCATGAGCATGTATGTGTGTATGTATATATGTATATATGTATACATCCAAAATAATCCATACGTCCAAAATTATACTGAATATCTTGATTTTATCCATTCTTACATGATTTTATTAAAACCTACCTGCTTTTGTCGATACTTTCCAAATTTTTGTCTAGTATACTTATCCGATCTTATCATACCGATTTATACATTATATGTATTACATTTTACTCCATATCTCATATCTCAAATGTTTATTTAGCAAATCACAAACAAGCATATTTTTGCTTCTGTGATATTTTGTTTATTTACTAATTTTATTTATACAATTTTAATATGTCTTTATATTTATGCGAATTATTATTATTATTATTATTATTATTATTATTATTGCTGATGACACAACCATCTTTTGTGAAGCTGATAACTGGAATTCTTCAAAAGCCCAAACTGCAATGGAATTTCTTTTTATAAAACGATGGTTGAAGAAAAAGTTATCTACTGATGTTGATAAAATATGTTATCTTGCGTTTTAGTCGAAAATCCGCTGGGATACCTCAAATCGATCATTTACCGATCAGAACTGATACACCCTCCCATATTCAATACGAACATTAGGTGAACTATTCCAGAATAGTTATTGAAATTAATTTGAAATGGGTTTCACACAAAATGTGTCGCACGTGTGATGGATTCGCCTCCTCTTCGACTGATGAGGACGTCGGCTGTACTGAATTCCGTGCGGAGTCCGCATGGAAAATGTGTAGAAGGATATCACCTGGCCTCGATCCTCCCAGCTGTATATCTTACTGCACTATGTATGACGTTTTCGTCGTTTCTATTCACCACACCTTCCATTCGTTGGAAAGTGTTGTGAACTGTTTGGAAAGTGTGGTGAAATTTTCGTGCAGCACCAAGGTCTCACTGGTTTTACTTTCAATCTTCAATTGTACTTTATTTTCAAAACACAATTGGAGAAATCATATTCTCGATAGGGTTTTTGGCTGATAACCAACCCTGAAAACCCCCTGGGCCAAGTTTTCATCAAGTTTTGGAAATATCGAAAAGTTGGCCTTTTTTGAGGGGCCATATTGAAACCACTGATGTCAATTCTCCAATTCTTATCCCGAATTCTGCATATTGAAGGGATATTTGATCAGAAAATTTCTCGAATACATTATGTTATGGACTAAATGCGTATTACAAGAACGGTTCATCTTGTGTAATCAATGTCAGTTGACGAGTTGAACCGTCACACTGACGTTTCTATATTTACCGTGATTGTCATAACTATGGAAATGTATACACAAGCTAGAAGCGGAACACCGTTTTGAAAATACCACGGGCTGGAGGAAGTGTTTCCAAAAAGTTCTGTTCTCATTGGTTCGAAATGAAAAAATTATGGCCTTTGATTGGTTTATATAACATAAGGGAAATTGTCCATCAAGTTTCAGGACAGTCGAGTAGTTGAAACAATCGATCTGTTTATGGCATACATCACCACTGATAGAAAAACGTCAATTTGACCTTGGTTATCCCAAAAACTGTCAATTTTTGGAACTATTTAATCAGGCCATCGATATCTACAATTTTCTGAAGTTTCAGCCAATTTCACTAAGAGCCACTTTCCATAAGGTTTTTTGAAAAGACGATTGGGGCATGGATATCCCACTGCTGTCTAACCAAGACCGGTAACCGAATTTGGGGCAATTGACAATATTCCAAAGACTATCGGTGACCGTTTTTAGCTGTCAAATTGGTAATGCATTTTGGTTTTTAATATTTGAAACACTGTATTTTGATACACTGACATGTGCCATGTGTCAGCAATGACAAATGTCAAATTATTATAACCAATCCCATGCCAATAATAATTTGACATTTGTCATTGCTGACACATGGCACATGTTAGTGTATCAAAATCCAGTGTTTCAAATAATAAAAACCAAAATTCATAAACAACCTGACAACAAAAAAAACGATCACCGATAGCCTGTGAAATATTGTCAATTGGCCAATTTTTCTTCTACTCGATTTCACTAGATATCTTTGGTTTATCGTCGATGAACTGTTCAATATAGGCAAGATTAGTCAGGATGCATGTAAGGGCTGCCCGATACTAACTTACAAACATTTTTCATTACATTCTTGTGTATAACTGTTGAGTATAGAATCGTTATTTTTTCAACAGTCGTAGAAAAACATTATTTCCACATCCTTGTCTCACACAACTTTTGAAAGTTATTTACGATAGCGCTATAAGAGCTCTTTCAAAAATTCCGAAGCAATCGGAGAAAATCCATTAAAGAAAATACTTACAAAAGGTCTATATCTCATTTCATTCCAGTATGGGGGAATTTTCACCATTCCATTCGGTCTTAATCTTTGTTAAGGTCGCCGTTTAGTACGGCTTGACAAACTAATCCGACAGAGGAGCCACCATGCCTTCTGTTTAATATTTATCCAAGTTTCCCTCCATGCAAATGAGTAATGATAGTCAAAACTAATGTCTACTACGACTACGCTTTGCAAACGCTGGGGATGGGGACGGCGACGAAGCTAGTCTGTTGCCAATACTGTTACGTATTCCGTATAATACATCTCTGACTATCAATTATCATTTCGTTTGGAGATTATTCAAGAAGAAATGATTCATTGAATACTTATTCCAAATCAACTTTTTTTTAAAATGAAATTTATTGTTGTTATATCCATTACTATCAGGTACAACAGCGACAAAACAAATAAGCCTAGAGATTAGTAATTATATTGGTGCTCTTGGCAACATGCCAGCAGGTGTGCTATTCTCGAGTTTGTACGTATCAATGCGATTTCGATTTTCTGTTTCACATCAATACATATGAAATACTTATATAGGTATATTTTTCTCTCTTATTTTTACGCAAATTAAAGCGAATTATTTGAGAATAGCCCACCTTTTTAATGCGTTGTGTTGTACTCAGAAGTATAAGAAAATCCTATATCATGGAATGAATTATTTCAGCACCATCAGTGGCATGGAAACGTTATTGGGTTTTTGTTTTTTATTTTTTTCAATGATGTTTTGTAAATCTCGCGTTGTCATCCAAGTTTATATTAGTTTTGAATCCTAGGTAGGTGGGGTAGATATTGTAGTAAAACTGCACTAACTAATTTTCCTAATTTATTTAAAACACTATTTACAACAATTATTCACTAAAACATTTACTTCCCTAGATTCAAATTTATTTCTACTGTGTCAGTCTCTATCTGCGAACTCTGGAACTGTAACTAACTCTGAATTCTAACTACTCCGCCATCTGCTATACAGCGGCTATATACAGAATTATTTACAGTTTTCGATCTTTCCAGTCTGTTCGGCGACTTCTGAGAGGTCCCTAGAATATTTGGTTAGACTTTCGCGTCTCTTCCACGGATGAGTCATGTGTTTGTCAGAAGAGAACTTGTTTATATTTTGAGTGTAGAGTGTAATTGGATGATCAGGGCCGGTCTCGAGGCCGGTCTCGAAATCGTTACAATATGTTCGTAGGTAGGTACCTATATTATGATTACGATTGTTGGAAATAGACCGATTTTTAACGAATATTTATCTTTCTACAATGGATTAAAGTGTTTTATTCGTGACCGCTTCATACCTACCTACCTAAAAACAATTCATCTTTAGAAATGAGTGTGCTTCATACTACTTGCTCATGATATAGAATTGATTGATTGAAGAAGTGTATATTATTCAGTGAGTCTAAGAGGTTGTCCATCACGGGAAAATTTGCATAACAAAAGTAAAATTTATAAAAATATATATAAAAATGTTTCTAGAAACACTGAATTTTGTGATCATTAATTTTATTTTTTCTGGTGTTATCGTCAAGCTGTCATGTGATAATGTCGCAGTTTTACTGTCCGACTTTTCGTTATCTAGCAACCATCACCAACTCAATTTTTATACTGCCTCGTTTTAAAAAAATACAAATTTTGATAATATATGTCTCTTTCAAAATTTTAATTATAGAACTAGTTTTTCTTGTGAAATTATTTTATTTTGTTGAAAAATATTTTCAAAATCCGTCATATTTTATTTTTAGTAGGTCGTCGGAAAAGTATAAAATGCAACTCATACGGAAACTGGATATTTTCTGCACTAGTTGCACAATAGACTATTTCAGTCCTCACACAATTATCAAATTTTGTTTTTTTTTTCAAATACCTTCGAATCTCCAAATTTCTTCCTGGTGGTAGTGCACATCTGGCAGTAAATTCAATATTTAAAAAAATTGTGGTTTTTCGAAAAACATTGAAATTTTTTCAAGCTTCTTCTCAACTTGCTTTGTTTGTTTCTTTGATTATTTTTGGAATATAACGCACTTATATTGTGTAGATTTACCATCACAGAGACCAAAATATTTATCAGAAAGTACTTTATATTTTTATAGGTACTTTCCCACCCTGATTTTTGAGTATTTTCTTGGCAACTTTTGCGAAATGATTCACCAGCGATATTGATCGGTAATTAGTGACTTGCATTTTATCAGTTGCCTTATAGGTTTGTAAACATCGGGTTGATCCGAGGGTTGATTATAAAAATATCTTTTTTTTCTGTTTAGAGTTTTCAAGTATTTTTTGTCAAATTCATTGTACCTAGTATTTTTTCTTTGTTTCATTACTAACAGAATTTTCTTTTTTTAATTCAGTTGAATTAATTTGTAAAATCATCGGTAAGGGGTCTGTGATGTGAATAAAGATCATATTTCGTCTACTATTTTGTATGACAGTTGCGTCCAAAAGAACGAATTCTTAGAAATCTATATTATTATCTATATTTGTTGACGCAAAAGCCTTGAAGGCATTGCACTTTTCAGATTACATGTGTCCAACCAAATTATGTTTGTATATTACTAAGAAAAGGGAATTTCTCCATTATTTAGCGTAAAAGTAATTTTCCGGCTTTTAATATCTTCTTTTTCCACCTTTTGTATTTAGTTTTTCAGTTATACAATAGTAGGAGTTTTCTCGGGCAATGTTATAATTATTCGCCAATCATTCAGTGAATTTGTGAGCCTACAAAAAAATATATAAAAACTATAAGCGCGATAAATTTTTTTCGTTCACGACAAATTCTCGACAATTATTCGACAATTATTGGAATTGGTTTCATCGATTTTCCGGCAAGTGGCCTTGCTAACTTAATATACATTACTTGGCTCTGCTGTAATGTTGACATTTGTATAAACGCAGGCGGTTGCAGCTGCTTCCACTCTTTGAAGGTTAGAAGAAACACTAAGTGTTTTGGATATTTTGTAGAAGTCTCAAGAATGTATTTGTTTCACGACCGGATTACCTCCAGAAACTCTCTTTGGGATAACTCAGTTTCTCTACAGTTACACAAAACATTATCATCCTCCTCTATAGAATGTCATATCCAGAAAATCAACGCAAATTCCACCAATAATAGTCTCCAATGTGTCAATGTTATTTTGTCCAACCATAAGTAGACACTTTGGGAAATGTAATGTGAAATATGCAATATATTTATATCAATTGCTTTCGTTTCAACAGAAATAAAATCAATATTCGCTCATTTTCGAAAATTCGTCTTTTTGGGCTCACTCTGTATCGAGTCACGTAAAAGTAAAAAATAGTTTACCTTTATTCTCTGTGAAATATCAAACAATCCACTCATATGATCTCCCATAATTTATCACTTTTTTTGCTCACTCTGTGAAATGTAGGAAAAACCAAATTTTTGCGAGAAGCTCAAAAACGAGTTAAAAAAAGCGTTTTCTTCATCACCCTGTAAGTAGGTACACCATAACTAATAGATATATTCGAAGTCAATCGATAATTTTCATAGCATTATAAATCAAGAAAAATCCACTGGCAAACACTTTTTTGCGTATTTGGCGTTAGACATTCAAGCATTTTTGTAGCTAGCCCTGTAGAGCCAGGAACATTTCAAATGAAGAAACATTTCTTTCTACCTCTAAAATGATTAATCCCTAACTCAAAAAAATCCATGGCATATATGACCCTTCATAATACATTGTCATCGGAATCATAAACACCTGCCCAATTTCATGATGATCGGGCAACTATAAGTGGGTCAAAATTCACTTGCAAGATTTCACCTCAATATACAAATGAATGAACAGAGAAACAAACGCACGTTTAATAAAATCTTGAAAAAATGTCAGCGTTTTCAAAAATATTGAATAAATTAACTATGAGATGTACACTATCCTCAGCAAGAAGTTTAGAGAAATTACTTCGCATGTGCTAGGAAAAGTTTCGTTGTATTACATATAGATTGAAACTCCGGATCCCGTCATCGATTGTTGATTTTTATTTATGCATCCTCAAATAGCACTCCATGATATACGCTTATGATTTATTTGGGGATCCGAAACAACACGTCTTTATTTCATTTTCTTGACCTGGCTCCTCCTACCAATGTTATCAAAATCACATTCCGTCTCATTGAGTAAATTGAATGAATGAAATATACAATGGCGCTTTCTATCCGAAAACTGCCGAACTAAAAAATGAGTAAGAATGTTGGTAAAGTAGGAAATGTTTTGCGCCATATGTTCGAATTTGGCTATTCCTAGCCCATTTCTAACTTGGAATTAATCTCCCAAACGACATTGTCTGGAGATTCGTTTTCAATCGGAAATTGCACTATTTTTATCAATATTTAGATTAGCATAAAACAGAAGCCAGTATTGGCTTATTTTCCTCAATTGCTGACCAAAATAATCTCACTTTTCGAAATGAAAAAAATCTCAATATATTCACTGTGTACTCCAATCTTTTTTGAGTTCACCTACCGAATTTCAGCTCTCTAAGTGTAACCGTTTCACAATGCTTTTAAAAGTCGCAATACACGACATTAGACGCCCACCTTAACGTTTCCTTTCCGGTCAATTTTCAGCAAGTCGTTGCGATGAACTCTGTTCCTCAATCATGTTCCTTCAAATTAATTCCATTCCTCCACTTTTAATCATCTGAATGAATTCCCGAATGGCATGATAAATAAGCTCTGTTTTTCTTTCAGTGTACGTGTTTGTCGGCGAGCATATAGCCTTAATAGATTTCATAAAATGCCTCCAGAGACGAAAGCTGTTAGAGACCGGGGATTACGTCGTAATATCAGTCGACGATGAGATCTACGATCCCAACAGACGTATAAAATTAATTCGCCGAGGTGAGTGCACCGCATTCGTGGACGAATGTGTTTTATGTTATCAAGAGCATACAGGAAGAACACAACAGTAATAAATGCTGTAACTTCGTATTACTCAAGTCATCCCAAAAGAAGATTCACATGAAAGATAAGAAATACATGGCAACTCATCATATCACGATACGATCAGTGAATATAAACGGTGAGCCAGAGATTCTCTGGCTTTTAAGTTCATGATTCTAAAATCTGGCGGAAACTCCGGTTATAAGGCGTTGCTACTTTTTGAGATATATTAGATATTTTTTCTACAAACGTCAAAAAATGACAAGGTTCGCGCATTGACAACAATATGCGAAGTGACCCTTTTTTCATTTCAGCTAGAATTTCAACTACTTTGCCACACTAGCTTGTTAACAGTGATGATGGGAGTGGGTTTTTGATTCACGGTAAAGGGTGTTAGTCGGTCAGTAAATTGGACAATTTTAATATTTATAAATATAATTTAATCCTTCCATGAGTTCGTACATAGGCCGCCAGAGGGCTAACAGTCGTATAACCATCGAACCAACCCAATATGATGTTCTTGCTTGATCAGAAGCTTTGGCGGAAGTTTTTAAAGACGTGTCGCAACGCCTCATTCGAGCCTATGAGAAAAGTAGCCAACGCTACAATCTCAGACGACGCCCCGATAAATTTGTTCTGAACCAACACGTATGGAGACGAAACTATGCGATTTCCGATGCTAGCAAAGGAATTACTTCGAAGCTATCTCCGAAGTTCAAGGGTCCCTTTATGATTATCAAGATTTGTTCGCCGTTGTCCTATGAATTTGTCGACGATCAGGGAAAATCTTGTGGTATTTGGCACGCCAAGGATATTAAATCGCATCCTCCTGAGGTGGAGGACGATCTTAGTGAATAGATGGAATTTCGATTTAGCAAGGTAGAATTGTTAAAAGTTTTTTTTTGAAAAAAAAACTTTTCTGAGGAAATAAATACAAAGCACTTCGTATCCTTTTAACATTTTATCTGAATAATTCAAGGTAGGTGAGAATCAACCTGTAACAACACCCCCTTTTCCAAAAAAAAAACTTTCAACAATTCTACCTTGCTAAATCGAAATTCCATCTATTCACTAAGATCGTCCTCCACCTCAGGAGGATGCGATTTAATATCCTCGGCGTGCCAAACACCACAAGATTTTCCCTGATCGTCGACAAGTTCATAGGACCTCGGCGAACAAATCCTGATAATCTTAAAGGGGCCCTTGAACTTCGGAGATAGCTTCGAAGTAATTCCTTTGCTAGCATCGGAAATCGCATAGTTTCGTCTCCATACGTGTTGGTTCAGAACAAATTTATCGGGGCGTCGTCTGAGATTGTAGCGTTGTCTACTTTTCTCATCGGCTCGAATGAGGCGTTGCGACACGTCTTTAAAAACTTCCGCCAAAGCTTCTGATCGAACAACCACATCATATAATGTATCTGGTACAAGACCAGTTAAAGGGTGTTCTTGTTTGCCCGAAAGACTGATATCTCTGCCAAAATTTACAAAATTCGGCGTAACTTGGGTGGTTTCATGTTTCGCTGATCTTACTTCGCACACTGCTTGTAAACTATATGGGATTTTTATATTTTAACCTTTATGTTCCTCAATCAAGCAAAAATCCAAGAAATCATTTATTCATTTATGTATAACAATAATTAAAGCTTTCAAATTGTGAGAAAATTTTACACTACCTAATTTTATTTATTATTTACAATGTTAACATTAATGGTGCAGCAGAACAATATTTTTGATGTTTGTACAAAAATTTTGTTTGCATCTCATGCGCGAAATACTTTGATGACCTCGACTATTTTTTTTTTTAACTCGGCTGCGCACTAGATACAAAAATAACTATTTGTATATAGTGCGCGAAATGCTACTTTGGTGATCAAGAACTGATTTTTTAGACGAGACGCAGCTTAGTTAAAAAAATTGTCGAGATCACCAAAATATTTCGCGCACGAGTTGCAAACAAAATTTTTACTACAAACGTCAAAAATATTGTTAAAAAATAAGTAATATGCTCAGATCAATATAAAAAATAGTGTAGAACTGACTCGCAATGTTTTTTAAAATAATTACTTTAACTATATGGAAATGAAATGGCATTGGTTGACAATTATTTTGAAGGGACAGTTGTTGACAATTATTTTGGGGTGCCTTTTTGTTCGCGTCAGTTTTCTAGTGCCTGGGTTGCGTTTTAAACTTACTCTGAGTGAGGATTGCTTACTCCAAATCGCCCGAAAACATACTCTTGCTTTATGGAGTATGCATTGACAATCTTTCAGATACTCACCTCGAGTAAACTCGACCTACTCAGCTTTTGAATAGAGTGATAATACTCTGACAGTAATGACGACAGCACAATCAATTGAAGGTTTGTGTTTGTTAACGGGAATATTAGAAGTTTCAAGTTTCAACAATTTATTGATTGTAAAAAAAATATCAGCAGAGGCAGCCTAGCGGCGATCAAGGCCTTCTCCTCATACAGAGTAAGTTCGCTGCTGGTGTTTGAGTGCATTGACGATCTGCAAAGGCTATTCTCTGCCAATAAGATGAAGCTTCTTTGGGTCCCTGGTCATACCGGAGTGCCCAGAAACGAATAGGCCGATAATCTAACCAGACGAGGTGCGAAAAGCTCAACGACTGGACCAGAACCCATCCAAGGATTTTCTTGATTATAGAGCGTCTCAACCATGAAGGAAATCCTGGAAGTCAAATTTCAGGATATACGGAAAGAGGCCCTAAGCATGAGACAATCGAAACTCCACGTCGGTGGCCCTTCTACTAGAAGGACCAAGACTCCGCTATCAATGAGCAGACAAGAAATCAAAATAGTGGTAGGGCTCCTGACAGGTCACTGCCATCTCAACAAGCACCTCAACATTACAGGAATCAAATGGGCCGTAGTGGTCGTGATGGTAGAGCGCTGACCTCGCTCACAGGGGCGTGGATTCGATTCCCATCATGGTCACTGGTCTCGCGATAGGAATCGCACGTTAAAAGGAAAGACAGTTATACAATTTTGAACCCCTGAAAAAATATCTTGAAACATGGGCCGCGGTGGTGTGCGGGTTGAGTTCTCGCCTCATAAGCCAGAGAGCGCGAATCTCAGTATTGCCATCGGTCTCGTGCATGGCATCACACGTATTAAAAGGTAAGGGCTACGTCTTTCCCTAGCTCGCACAAGTCTCTGACTTTTGAGGGTTGCACGTAGGGGTGCAACCGGTTGACGGATATAACAACAACAACAATTAACTGGACTGAAATACCCAAATATTTTCGTATTGTTGCAGATTACTTGGATCCTTTCTTGCGAGATGTTGGCAATGTCAGTGACGTGATGGGGTTCAGATCTGTTCTGAAACTGACTCCATCACACCCCAGAAACCCAAATTATAAGTAAGTGTTTCAGTTTTTATAATTCTGCATATTGTGAAGTGTTCATTGAATCAAATTCTTCTTGACGAGTAATTTCATTGTCGGGATATACATATAACTTTGACATGTATACACATTTTCTCAGAATGCACCAATACTTCGAAAAATATTTATTTTCAGTTCGAAGAAACGTTCCAATAACAATATCTGGATAAAAATTGCTTCCTGGAACATCTCAACATGAGAGTTGTTTATTATAAAAAAGTAATAGTGTGCGTTATACTTTTCTTAGTTCATTTAGATATTCAAGGCGCTTTATAGCTGCCAGTCATTAGAGTGTATTGATATTCAGTCGACCTTAGTTAATTCCACAAAAAACAACTACTTTTCTTACACTCGTTTAGTTATACATGCTGAATCCCTAGCAAATATTTTATGAGAACTGTAATACTTTCGTAATCAGGGTGGTGCTACAGGTTTTCCACATTTTTCTACAACTGAAAAGTGAATACATCACCAAAAAGCACCATGGCAAATAATAACAATAGCCGTCTCCTGCCCTCACAGGATACGCCGTTGGGTACACTATACAAGTGTTTATGAGAGAGAACTATCATTATATTATTATTATTGGAAGATAGGCTCTCACAGCTGGCATCGATATTCTGGTTGATATCCGGGTTTTGTCGTGGTTTCATTTGGTTTAAAACTCCAAACGTGCAGCTGTGGCAGTCATCCTCAGTGGCGTCGTCGAAGTACTCTTCCAGACATACCAGAAAATTTCAGCTTTCACACCAACAAAATTGCGCTGTAAAATTAGTCACCAATCTTGATACTTCTTCATATCAATATCCATAATGAGGTCTATATTATTATACAGTGTGACAATATAAAAAGTTACTACGGGCTATATCTCACAAAGGAAAGAAGGTATCGAAAATGCTCAGGATTGTTTCTATCATAGGAAGCGGAAACTAAAATGACATAAAAAAACTCACTACAAAAGTTTAATTAGCAAACCCCTACTTGTGACACATCATTGAATAGCCCACAAAAAATACTAACCAATAATTTAAATAATAATTCTACAAACAGTATCAATAATCACTGAATTAATATCTAACAATAAAAAAGTAAACTCCACTTGTGATACATTGTTGTTGTTGGTACTGTCATTCAGCTGTAGTTGTCATGATGACTTGCGGTATATCTGAATGTGTGGAAATACTTTTCATATTTGGCTCCCAGAACCAACGTTATTTGTGAACACCTCAAATATTCAATGAGAGGCATCCGGACAAAAATGTGAGTCACGTGTTTAGGTTAAAGAAACAGAATCAGTGCAAAATGAAAAAAGGAATGCAAAAAGATTGCTGAATGAAGCAAGCCAAATTGAAGTCCTTGGATAATTTGCCACAAAGCCTACTGCATCAAAACGTCAAGTATATGCAATAAGTCAGTTGGAAATGGGTTGAAATTACCCAAATTCTTCAAGAAATAGGCGATGTTGACTTTTATGAACTCATGACTGAGAGAATTCGCTATGAACGCAAAGTATTGAAAATTATTTTGTTTAAGTTATGAATGTACTGACAAAACTGTCGTTACTGGAGTGAAGCGAACTCGCATCGATTTAGAGGTCACACTCAATATTCTGAAAAACTGAATGTTTGAGAAGGGAAATTAGACGATGCTTTTATTAGCCCCTCGTTTATATCAGGCGTTTGAAGTGGCGACATTTATCTGGATATAGTGGAAAACACCATCGAACCTCCAATTGTGCATGAATTACAGAACCAAAGGAGCGACCAAGGCAATCTAGCTCTAGACGAAGATTTGATACAGTTCCAATAAGATGGAGCATCCCCTCACTATGCAGCTGAACAAATGGATTGGAGGGAGAGGTCCTATTGAGTGGCCACTGAGGTCACCAGACTTAACACCACCTGATTTTTCTCTATGAGGTTACATTACTAGAACATTTGTCAAAGTTTGTGGAGAATTTTAAAACGGAACCCACTTTGAACATTAATTTCTTTTTTTAAAATTTGTAGTTCAACTTCATTAAATTTTTCTTTTAAGGCAATGTTTCACAATTATTGATTCACACTGTACAATTATTATTTATACCATTGAATAGCAATTTCTATAATTTTTTTAATATTGTATCACAAGTAGGAGTTTCCTATTTAAACTTATTTAGTTGGGGTAGGTCGGGCCTTGGGGACTGATGGGGTTTTTAACATAAATCATATACGATTGTCAAGGAAATTTTTCTACAATATTGCTATATAACGAATATCAAAAGTGACTTTATCCGTAGGTACACTTTCCATAAACAAACTTATTTGGCGTGTAATAGACAACAATGTATGATATCTTCGGTTCCGCAAAATTTATTATTTGTTATTATTTGTCGGTGGTGCTGTAAGAAGTACTGTATACCCATTGATAATGTCTAATGGGACAAAACTATTTCAGATTTATATGCGAACAAATCAAAGCGATTTCAGCAAAGCCACCATTCTGTGTTCCATATCACCATAGAATTTTTGACAGCATATCGGTAAGTTTTTGAAAATGAGTGTGTAAATGTTACTACATGTATCATAAAACAATAATTTATTCAAAAGCAGGGGAAACGAACACTATCAAAAATAATATAATGCGTAAGAATGCGTGTTCCAACCCTACATATCGTATTGAATCCAATTAATTTATGTTTATATCCACCCACAACGTGATTTCACCTGATATTGTACTTTTTTGTTTTTTTTCCATAAAAGTCGCCTAGCTGAAAATATTCCTCAAAGTATCATATAATACCTAGCTTATTCGTTTGAAGAAAACTTACGAAATTCCATTGTATTTTAATGAAAATGAAAAATAATGATGTCGAACGTAAATAAATTTTCTTGCGAAGTGCTTAGAAGGGAAATATTCCTGATTTGCAGTACTACATGGTACAAGCAGGATCGTCGATTTCTTTTATAAATTTGGTCATTTCGAGCTCTTGAAACTGATGAAAAAATGTTTCTTTTAAAAATTTATCACTTACTTCATTCATACTACCTTTGTTTTTTAAAGAAAATATTGCTTTTTGAAGCTTGTTTGTAGCAACCCTTTCGAATTGTTCAAAAGATGTGTTGATTAAATCAAAACCATGTGGGGACCATTCTGAATTTGATATTATGGACTGAGAAATATGAGTTATACTGTCTACAAAAAGATTATCAAACTTTTCAGCAGCTTCAATTTCTGTTGTAGCATATAATGTATCTCCATTTACATTAAAATTAATAGTTTTATAATCATTTTGTGGTTGTTCCCACTTTACAAGCTTTTTTAAAGTTTTCCACATTTTTTTAGTAAGTATCCCCTTTTTTGTCATCAATTTTATGTTCATAGTATAGAGATTTCTTGTCTTTCAATAGATTAACTACTTCATTTCTTTTAGCGTTATATGCATTCCAATTTATTTATTTTTAAACATTTATACTTTTAAATTTTTTATATGCTCTATCTCTTTTCATAACTTTTCTTTTGACTTCTTCATCATACCATGGAAGATGATTTATTTTTTTCTTAACTTCAACAATGGGCGCTACTTCATGCAATATATGACTACAATTACTATAAATATTATTATATATTGCATTAACATCATTTGAATTCACCAGCCAATCACACTCTATCAGCTTTATATTGATCTGATCAAATGAACCATCATTTATTTTACGAGTCATGAAAGAATTATCAGAGGTATGATCAGAATTTTCCTGATTTGAAAGAACATAATCAATTAAAGTTGAGCTATTATGGTCACATCTAGTGCATTCATTGACTAATTGTTCAATTCCATTTATTTGAATTACATTTCTGATTTTATTGCTATAGAAACTATCAAGGTAATTTATATTTACGTCGCCAACAAGAAAAGGCATTTTTTCCTATTAGTAAAGTAATCTTCACACCATTCTTCGAACTTATCTAAGAACTTCTATACGTGTGCTTGTCCTACTGTCGAGAATGGGAGTTGGTGTGATTGTTAAAAAAAATAGATTGATTTTGAGTTGCCTCGGCCAGCTCCGGGTTCGACCGCATTCTCGCCGCCCAGAGTCTCTCCATTTTACAAAGAGCAATCTGTGATATGATAGGGAAGTACCAACAAATGATTTCTATGAACTAGCCTACTCCTAGCAAGAGCCCTAGAGTCCCTAGTTGAACTTACCAGTGTAGCTGAAAGAGAAATTTTGATTAGTAGATAGCTAAACAAAATCTGAAATAATAAAACTATATGTTTTAACGCGCCTAACCAGGGAGTTTACCCGTGTCTCTCCCGGGAGAGAAGTTGCGCTTTACCGCCCCGTCTCACCTTAGTGCAATGGCTCGTCTTATAACGGAAGACTCACCCCAGTGATCTGGTAGGCATCACCTGGCATAGATTCCGGGACCACGCAATCTAATCCAGGCAATACGGAGCCGCTGCTTCTACCGGCGGTGGAGGCCAGGCTAAGCTGAAAGAGAAAGTGAGATTAGTAAATATAAAAATATTCAAAAATACGAATTCTTTCGTTGTGGGCTCGCACTGAGTCCCAAAATTCAACACTTTGTTTTTAGTTCTGAAAAGAACTAAAGTGTCCAGCAATCATGCGATTAAACGAATTCTTTTTGGAGGGATGTTTGGTTTTCTTGATATCCCTCCAAGAAACACAAGTTAGCCTAGCAGAAAAATGTTGGCCGAAGATCTTCTTTCTTGAGTCTGCACACCTTCTGGAATCTTCTCTCTTCTTCGAAAACCCAATATTCCAATATTCGGACTTCTATAATTTTCTCTCTCGAACTTTCGATTTTCACCTTCGTCGAAGGACTTTTCTGGAACTCAAATTCGCCAAAATCGTAATATTCTCTTTCGCCAATTATCTTTGATAACTTTCTGGAACTCTCGTACAATAATATTTCAATACTTTAAAACTCTCAAAAATACTGATTTTTCACAATACTTTTCAATACTTTGCAATATTTCACTCAGCTGAGTATACGTAGCTTTTTCGTTTCTAAAACGTAGTGAGCCGGAACACTGTGTGTATCAATCTACTTTCTTCGCTTTTACTAAACGGTATACTGGAACACTGTGTCGAGACGCGAAAAGCGCTCTATATTTATAGTCGCGGTTCGGAGGGCGTGGCCTGGCTTCAGCCAATCGCGCTCGAGAACGGCGAACAAAACCCGGTCGAGAAATTTTGGTGCTCATTTCTCGACGAGAATTTCTTGGCGATTGCTAATTTAGATTCCTTCTGAATCTTTTCATTAAAAATTTCAGTCCAATATTGGGTTTTCATGACACTACTTCTATCACAGATTACAGAAACTTACAGATAAGAAGCTCCGCCCATTTCCTTTGATGTTTGAAATGCCGCCTCATTGACCTCGGACCTTTAAATTTTGCGCACCAGAGTTGCCGGTTTGCAAAATTCAAGTCGACGTGGTTGCGGATTTAGATTCGTTCCTGCTTAGGCTGACTGCATACGAAATCTTTTTGCGTTTCAGTTCATGGAAATTCTATTTTGATTGGTTTCCTATATAGAGATTAGTCTAGAAGCGCGAAGTTCAAACAATTTTTTTTATTAGCCATCATATCTTGCAGTTCAATGTAGATTGTCATACTGAATATTGAACAAAAGTCACCATTCATATTGGTTCTACTTTTTATATAATGTTAATAGTTCAAGATCTTATAGATTTGAGGTTTTATGACACCGAACTCCAGAATTAAATATATTGACCAAGTTATAATATTTATATAAACTGATTTTTTTCAAATTATTCAATTCCTTGTAGAACATTTTGTTTGCGGTTCAGTACTGCAGAGCTGTAAGTGCAGAAATGCCTGGAAGTCATGAATATTCTCAGATATTCTTTTATATACAGGGTGGGGCAATCGTGCGTCAGAGTCACATTGCTTGAGTTCTAAGATAGTAAGGACGATAATTCAAAAACCAAATATAACTAGAGAACTGTGTCTATATCCAGAAATTATTGTCG
This sequence comes from Chrysolina americana, assembly GCA_958502065.1. Classification (NCBI taxonomy): domain Eukaryota; kingdom Metazoa; phylum Arthropoda; class Insecta; order Coleoptera; family Chrysomelidae; genus Chrysolina; species Chrysolina americana. The sequence goes on from OY293412.1 coordinate 9,803,408, forward strand.
GATACACAGGGTGAACCAAGGAAAATCTACAGGGTCAATTGCATTTTTTTCAAATGAAATGCTATGTACCATTTTTTCAAGCATTTTAGTGGTCTCCATCCACACCTCCAATATCCTTTACTATCTCCCAACCACTTGAGAGTTATAATTATTTTTGTCAAAATAATGCTATCTGCAGATGCATACCGAAAAAACCACCGTTCTCAAGATTATGGAATGCAGGAGGTCATAATTATAATCCTATTCGTCAGACATATATGAGTGATATTTCTGAATCATTATCATTCCCAAAAATTATACAGGATGACTGAAAATGATTTTTCAATTGGGAAGTTTTTGAATTAAATTTTCTCGAGTTCTTCAAATGGAACACTTCGTATATTTTTCGACCATGTGATATAGGATTGAGAGGCGAATATTTTTTGTATGTACATCCCTGGGGATATTCCTAGCCGTTTTCGAGTTGTCCACTCGGACAATTTTTAGTAGCTCATTTTTACTGACACCTCTCTTATAAGGATGATGGAAACACATCGTTTCAATTATTTTAACGAATCCCAACTTCTTTTATCCTTCAACTTTATTTCGTGTGTTTGATTCCTGTTTTCTAGTATTTTCATACATGAATTCGAGTTTTCAGGTATTTTGAAGTCTAAAATTCTGATTTGGAGGTTTCTTGAATTATCACGTTATTATTGAATTGAATTGATTATTTTTAAAATGAACAGTTTTCTAAATGCCCTAGTGAACTGAATTGAAGTTGGATTCTCCGCATAGCCATTCTGCTGTCTGATACAACTAAAGAAATCTTCTTATGGGTCTTGGTTCAGTTTTCTGGCAAAAAAAGATATAAAACCCTCAAAAATCAATAAATTTAACGTAAATTTTATTTGGTCCCTTTAACACTTTCAATTTATTGAGAAAGCATTCTATCTCTGTTAGAAATATAGCTGAAACTTTTCCCCATTGAATGTTTTGAATGCAGAAGAATTGAAAAGATCAAATAGTTTGTATTGGCTCTTGATGTTTTGCGGTTGGCTACTTCAGAAGTTACAAGTGTAAAGATTATACACCAGTGTTAGTATAATCTTTCTCTTATACACAAGCTTCTATCCATATTCTGCACCTGTAATGCAATAAGACAATCAGTATGGTGAATTTAAGCAGCAGTTATAAGGAAATATGATTGGTTAGAAATAATGGTCCAACCAATCATAGACGAACAGTCTTTCTTATCACTAAACAGTTCACATATTACTAGAAATATCCCAAGAAAACACATACACATACGTAATCAATCTATTAAATCACTATCGTTAATCGTAATGACTCAATACAGTTAATAATCCAACCCTTTTCTTTTTCTAATGATTGTTCATGGGTAGAATGCGAGTATTTTATATCATTGAATCAACAAAAAAGTACTTACTTAATTTCTCCATATAGAAAACTTTGTTATTTGATGCTGTTCGATTTGCTGTTACAATTTCTGCAGTTTCTATATCACAATAATGTCTTCCGCCTCCCCTGTGAGGTGCTTTATTATGTTCACCACTCATCGTTATACTTCAAGGATAATTTAATAATCATAAATGGTATATCTTTATCTTTCCTAATAACGAAAAACAATGATCAACGGATTTCATCAACGGTTTATACTGAGATCGAGAACATTTGTTGATGTTATTGTAACATTTGACATCTGTCAAAGATTGAAGTAGAAGAGATCTTTGAATGTCAGATGTCAATGTGGCCCTTTAAACTTTGCGCTTTTCTATATCTCTCCTCAAATAACGTTCCTTGTCTGCCGTCTCATCTGTAAGTTTCTATAATCTGTGCTTCTATGGTCACGTGGGATATGGGAATGAATAAAGCTGGATCTAAAAACCAAGGTGAAAATATATTATTCGTTCACAGTGTATAACACAAATAACTCATTTCACGAAAATTAGCAATGCAGTCTACTGAGTCACTCAATGACTTTCTGATTCCTCCAGGTCCCGATACAAGCGGCATACTTGTATGATGCAGTCATGATATACGCCAGAGCTCTCACGGAAGTTTTCCAGAACAATGAAGACCCCAGGAATGGTACAGCTGTATTACATCGAATCATCAACAGATCATACCACTCCATCCAAGGATATGACGTGAGCATTCATGCATTAATAATCAATGTCCTCTAATAATGAATCGTATAGATGAATAATTTATAATTTCGCGCTCTAAGATTTATTAGTCTCTGTAGATAGCTACAAACTTTCGAAATATTTATATAATACGGTTTAGTACTTTGAATATACAGTAAGTTTCAATTGTGAAGATATTACCGATGAGAATATTGATGAAACATTGGGCCCCACTTTAGGTCCCACATTGGGTGCCAATTTGAGTAACATCACAGCAGCCACCTCAGTTCTCCAAGCCTGGGTGAGAAAATCGGCAACACCGTACTGTAATCAATTTGACAACCGACTTTAATGGTTGACGTTAATGTCAATTTGTGGTGGCTGCGAAGAAGTCACTAGTGAGGCGGGCAAGAAGCATCGCGGAAAACATGAAGTTCCGCAATAAACCTTCCAGCTCATTCCAAGAGCCTCCACGTGTTGTGTATAACCCGCCGGCGACTAATCGGGAGTTTCTGTATCCACTAAACGTAGATACTCCAGGCCTAGCGCAGTTTCAAGCTTTCTGCAGGAGGCTTCGTCAGCCTGAGCTCAATGATCTACGCAATCCGATAACTCTGGAAGAAATTCGACGTGGCCTCAGGGAGGAACTTCGCAGCGCCAGGCCCTGATGGGCTACATAACAATAGGTGGAAAAAAATGTTTAGCATCCACCAACTGGCAAGAGTGTTCAACCCTTGGCTGGATGGGGAGCAATAGATTTCGGATTGGTTTGTCGAAGGGTGAATCGTGCTAATCCCCAAAATCTGAGATTTGTCCGTAAAACTACAGAACGATAACATCACAGCATCATATACAAGCAAATACTCTCTGCAGTTGATACGGTGTATAAACGATGTAAGAGCAAAGAGAAGGGGGTCGTTTATTTATTTATTTGTTGGCTGCGAAGAGAATCTGCTGATCGTCAGATTTATCACGCAGGATGCGTCGGTAGAGAAGGATCTTCATTAGTCCTTAAGGGTGGTGTAGGAGTGAAAGCATGCTATCGGAATGGAGTTTGGGATCGATAAATGTGCCACGGTTCATCTCAAAAGGGGACGATGTAAGAAATACGCAGAGGATATTCAGGTCATAGATGGAAGCCTCCTACATCATCTGAATGCTGAAGAAAACAATGGTGGAACAATGCCAATACCAAACTCCGACAGATATGGTCATTAGAACTGCCGGGGAAGTACAAAGTTACTGCAAGTAATATGCTTGTGATATACCCACAGGCATAACGCGGCGCTACGTGTATTGTACTACCATTCATGACACTCGTTGTTACCGTAAGTAACAAATCTATTGGAACTACTCATTTCCCACCCTCAAGCAAATACAAACCAATGAGCTTGATGTAGTCCTTCTCGACTAACAGACCAAGACGATTTTCGTCATTGAGTTTTCGGCTCTTGGCGAAACGAACATCGTCCGAAAAAAGGAGGTGAAACGGACTGAATACCGAGATCTACTCTTGCAGGATTTACCTGAACCATTCCGAAAATGGTGGTTTTAATAATATGGGTGGAATGATGGACACTCTGCTCTCAAACTTAGAAATCATACCGGCTTGCTGTGTATTCAGAAGGTATCCTTGTTTCACTTCACAATTTGCAATTTCATGAAAAAAAACTGGGAAGGATAAAGACACAAGATCAGTAAGGTACTGGTCTTCGATCACGCCCGTGGTGAATGTATCAATTTATTACCATGAAACATACATTTTGGCAATGAAAAATTAATTTCTGTTTTGGTATAAAAGTTATTGAAAGATAAGGAAATGACACAAATTTTTTTTTCATGGATCACGAATGCATCTCTTTTGGAGCAGCCGTGTGAAAAATCATCTCGGAAAAGACGACTGCATATTTTTTTTGAAACATCCAAATGCAACTTATTTCTAAACAAGCAAATAATAATATTGTTGGTAATCAATGAATTTAACATCTTTAGAAACTTATATGTATGTTAATATTATGACTTATGTTGAATATACTTACAAATGGGCGTTCTTTCCAATTCACTTCCTTTCCCAAATTGTATGCATCTTCTCATTGTGGAGGAGAGTTAAGGATAACCTGTTTAATTTTCACTTCTTATGGTTTTAGATCATATAACTTTCTTGACCTGTTCAATGTAAACACTGTTGCTAGTTCAAAATATCTTCACAATCAGTAACAGCACAACAGAATAGCGTACCTGCGTACAGCATTGCTATTAATATCATATCAACCCGTCTTTCTGGAGTACGTTCAGAAAAGACGTCGGGCGCTCCCAAAAAAGACAACTTGTATAAATAATCAAATATTCAATTTCAAATTCTGTAATGAAGTGTCAAAGTCAAACTCGGCTGATAGAAAGATCCCTGTGCCGTCCTGAAACCAGTACTTACCCGGAAGATGTCCTCCTTCGCGTTTAACGGTGTAAATATTCTACGCCCGACAACTTTTCTGAACTCCCTCCTGATGTATGAACTCCGAGAATAGGGCTATTCAATTCTGCATTATTGACTTCTCAATATGACATCGACTATATACTTGAGCCCTAATGCATTTATGATCACAAGCTGTGCATCTACGATGTACCAATAAAACCTTTCAAAGTTAGCAGATCTGCGCAAAAAGCTTATGATTCACTTACTACAGACACGCAGCAGCTACTACATACTTCGCTTCACCTCAACTATACCCCTTGAGTATTTTGACTAGGTGTTATTCAGGAAAAGCATTTCTGGAGAGCCCTTTTGGAGTGATATACACCGGACACTTTTTGTTTGAGGACATACTTTTTCACCACGAATTTCTGTTTCAGGTCTTCATAGATGGCAATGGCGATGCAGAGGGTAATTTCACGGTAGTAGCACTTCTAGACGACAAGGAGATGAACGGGACTTTGCGAATGAGTATGCAACCAGTGGGATATTTCCAGTACAAATCCAACGGAAGTAATACTGTTTCAGCTATACCCGTAAGTTCTATTGATTTTTCCCATTCAAATGCCAGCCGAAGAGGTGATTTCCTTCAATAGTTTTATCGTATTTAGAATGTTCACGATGTATTGCGAACAAGATTGTTACTTTGTCGACTTTAATTTCAATCAATCTCGCTCTAGAGTTATCTCCGACGAACTTGATCCCGCAATTCGGGAGATACTATCTTTGATATTATTATCCTGGAGTTTTCAGAATCTCCCAACTTATTCGGAGTATTCATTTTTTTTTAGTTGCCTGTATCGAGTATCACAGTATGATAATAATAATGATATCAGGAAGGGAGGCCAACCAACACCGGAGGCCATGGTGATTACCAACAGAAAACTTGAAACTTTTTTATCAGAAAAATGATTTTACACGGTAGATGGATTCACACTTGAAGTAAACAATATGAGATCGTGTTTATTCTGAAAATCAGATTTTAAATGTCTCAGTAGAGCCCCCTTTGTTAATTTCATATCAATGTATATATTTTTAATGTATGTAAAAAGTTTTTTGAATCTACATTTTTATCCAGACATTAGGCCATGAGGATCATATGTCTTTATGAATGATTTTGATTTTTCAATGTCCTATTTATTCAAATCACATACCACAGCGCCTGTACACCTTATATTTCATTTCGTTTTATTTATATCTACCGGGTTATTCAAATTCGAGTGCCACCATTAGGATTTCTAATACTATAAGATAAACGAAGATGGTTGAATTGGGGCAAATTTGCACATTTATGTAACCAGCAATATCCCGTTATTGAAGTTCCAAAATTCCGAGTAAAGTAAGCTCGGGTAAGTGTGACCGTGATTTTCATTAGTTCGCATTGAATTCAGTCCTTCTGATGAACCTGAACTAATATAACAATGAAATTTTGCAGGTATTTACTTCGAAGGCCAGTCTTTGTAATACGCCACAGAAAACTGTTGAAAAACGTATTCTATGAATTTTATTTATATATTCAGATATACATCTCCATAGGTCACACTTCCCCGGAAATTTGGGGCAAGTGTGATTCTGGCCAAATTTAAAGATATTAATGCACGTAAATCTCTCTTTGGGGCAGGTGTGAGTAAACAGTAAAGGAACTTTCACCACAATTTATTTGTTTCGAGATATCTTTATTCAAAACATAGTTAGGAACTTTTTAATATTGAATTTGAAATGCTCCATTGGGAAAAACAAAAAATAATCGTGAAAGTAAACATTTGTTGAAAATAAAAATTTACAGGTAGAAATCGAATGAGAATTTCATTGATCCCCATCTTCTGACGAATGGTGATGGAAGCACATCCTCAGAAAGTGTATCAATGTCTTTCACATCTGGCCAGGTATATTGTTTGGCTCTCTGAGATTTTCGTATATAATTTCGTACTATAGCTGAAAAAATATTACTGTTTAGATTGGCCAAATGAACTAGGTTCCCACTTACCCCGACAGATAGGTAGAAGAAAAGTGTATAAAATGGATTCTTCTTAGATTTTAACAATACACTCAAAGCTTGAAATAAACTCGTTATACTCGTTCGGGTTGATGAATTGTAGGTTAGAAAATTGGGGAAAATATTTGGATTTCACAAGATCTCTTTGGTATTTTATATGATGGTTATGGATTCATTATGAGTGTAGGCTTTTCGTCAATAGATGGCATTGGGCTGTCGCCCGGTTTAGCGAAGATAGCCAGCAAACTCACACTTGCCCCAAATTCACACTTACCCGAGCTTACATTATATCCGAAGATTTTGAATTTTGAAAAACTAGGATTGATGAAGGATATCAAAATAAATGGCACACTTGCATTTCCATTTTGTCTCCGTCATACAACGGTATTTTCAGATGTACCATCCGACGTTTCGTCTCTTGGCAACCATCATAAATTTATTTCTTATGGGCGTCAAATTGAACTGTTACAAGTTGAACTGAAATGGAGTTTTTCATTTTGTTTCCAACGATGTACGATATGTGATACTTTGTTATGTGTCAATAAAGTCTATCTTTCTACCGGAGCAAAGGATGCAAAATCGAACCGGAAACTCATGCGTATCCGGAGAGGAAAAGGAAACTGCAACTCCGATGCCAGGCAATAGTTCACTCGGTTCCTAGTAGAGAACAATCAAGCCCCTACAACCGACCTCCTCAAAATAGGGATGTAAGGCAAGGAGGTGAGGCTCAAAACGATGGATTGCCAATCGACGATGACCATGATAACATCTGGTCATCAAGAGAAAACAAAGTTGCTGCATCTAATATGTTCGCCCATCCTATTCTACTCTACTCCTTTGGAGTTGTGAACTGGAATCAGGAAAAGTTCACAACGGATGCATTTTTATAGGAGCTTGCATCCTAAACCGTTCGTTTCACAATTTCACTTCCCCAGACAACAAGGAGGCCATGGACTCTTGAGCTTGGAGTGTCTACATTTAAAAAAATACTTGTATCAACCGTCATCCAGTTGCACTCTTACAAGCAACCTTCAGCAGTTTTCAGAATACTTATGCAAGTCTTACCAAGAATCTCATTTACGGATTTGCCATATCGCATAATTTCTGGAGGGTCTTCGTCACTCCCAAATGTCCTGCGGTGATCCCATCATGAATTTCGCGGAGCAATTCCTGTCTTCTGCTCCTGGGTGCTACTGTTTGATGCTTTTCTTTCTCACCATCCTCGGAGTCAACACACGCTTCAGACCCCTCATTGTACAGCCAGTAGGATTCAACGGCTTGCGAATAATTTGCTATTTTCTGCCATATTGGTCTTCGGTTGCTCTTCATCTAGCCGATAACTGTACCAAGGTCTGGATCTCCCTCTTGGTCCTTCTGGATGTAGTTGTTATTCCAGTGTTCATCTAATGCCGTGGTCCTACATAGTATAGTCTATGCAATAGAGCATCTGCGTTCTTATGGATAGTCCCCGCTCGATGTTCAATCTTGAAGTCAAATTCTTGGAGTCTCTCAACCTACCTGGCATTCGGGGTTTTTGAACTGTAGTAGCAATTTGCATGGTCAGTTCTTAACAGAAATCTTCTCCCATTTACGTGTTTGTAGAAGTGCTCTACTCTTTCGACCACAGCCAACATCTTCCGCCTGGTAACACTATAACTTCGTTCCGGTTTGCTGAAGTCACCTTCTTTCCTGTCCTTCTTGGATCTGATCTGAAAGGGATAGCTCAGAATTGGTGCGTGGTTCAATGCTTCTTTCAGCTTCTCGAACGAATCTTGGCATTTTTCGATACACTGGAACATTCTCTGTTCTTCCGTGGTCAGTGGCGATGTTGGCAAATCCCAGCACGTACCGGCGATAGTAGGTGCAAAAACCAAGAAAATTTCGGAAATTGTTAATGTTTTGTGGAATTGGCCATTACATTATAGCTTTGATCTTCTGTTCATGTACTGCTACTCCTTCCCCAGATATCGTACTTCTTTTTAGAACAGATGGCATTCCTTGGTGCTCAATTCCAATACGAAAGATTTGACAACCACAATTATGCCGTCGAGGTGAAACAGACACGTCTTCTATAAGCGTCCCTTCAGAACCGCCTCCAACAATCTCCCAAATGTAGCTGAAGCATTACAGAGACCGAATGGCATAACCGTGAAATGCCACAGCCCTGAGCGGCCTGAGCCTTCAGTGAAGGCTGTCTCTTCTGAAGTGCGGTATTTTTTTCGATTGTTTCGAATTCCCTTTCCTCAATCTCTTGCTCCAGTTCACTGACGTTCAGATCAACCAGGTCAACTTTCTATGAAAACATTTCGTATTTTATTGTTTTCAACCAAGATTTCAGTCTATTTATTCCACAAAAAAGTCTTCAGTTTATCGTCCTGTGATGCGCAAAACTGTCCACTTTGAGAACAGTGATTTGTTCGAAGGGACTTTGCATGATAAAGGTGTAACCGTTATTTATTTACTTCTGTCCACAACAAACACACTTATTCATTTCGAAAATCCTATTTCTGACACCAATGAAATGAAAACCTAACTATGTCTGCCACTCATCTCCCCGACTGTCAAGCGTTCGTCTTATATATCAGTGTAGAGTTCTTCTCGAGGACTCTCGTAAAATCTTCATTGTTTCGCTCACATCCAAATAATGTGATCAGAAGTTATTAGAACGCGATGATGACATGCGTTGTGAACAAGCCGAGGTCGATGATCCAAACACAGGTGATCAGGTCCGTTAGACAGTTCTGGCTCCCGCACGTTACAATATTTCTAGACGTACAAAGAATGTTAATAAATCGAGGATTGGTTTATAAGTTATAGAGTATCGATTTAAATTTAAAATCCTAAAAAATTACAGTCATTGTCAAACATTCAAAACAGTTCACGATTTGAGGGGTTCAAGGCTAACTTGATTGATATACTAGGCATCATAGGAGATGTACAGAAAAAAAAGTTTAAACTAATGGATGTTCAAAGCTTTATTGAATACAAAAAAAAAGAAAAAGAATGTTTGAGGATCTCGTAGACACCAATTTGCAATACTCTGCTTTTTGGGTCCTCGCCTTTCAGCAGGATAAACACAGTCAACAAATAAAGACATCGCTGTGCTCTATCCGAATCCAATTAAATGTTGGTCATTTGATTACCCGATATCGAGCTAATAAGGTGAAATCGACTACTCAAATACTCCGAGAAGAGTAAATATACGAAGAATTCAATAACTACAAAGTATCTTGTAGAGATATCTGTAGAATTAATGGTCTCATGAAAAACTGTAAATAACGTCTTTATTATTTCGAATCGTTAATAATAATTTTCATCAAAGTGCACGATTAAACGGGGAGTTGAATTTTTGTGGTTGAAAAATCCACAAAACGTGTTCTTCTCTTACTTTCCAACTTCTATAATGCTGTGGTGTCACAAGTTTCGTACAGTGTCATAATATTAAGATGATTTCATCTGTTTTGTACTATAGGTAAATTTTGATAGCGGGTTAAAAGAAAAATTATCCCGAATATGAGTTTTGGAGGAAAATGACCTCTCTGAACTCCAGATAAACTTTTCAACTCGAGAACAATTAGAGGTAGAGCAATTCTTTTATTTTTGTATTTTTCAAATAACCACAAACGTTCTTTAAGTGTATCTCAACGAGTTGATTCCGAATCATGTCAGAAAAATAAATTTCGATATCGACTTGACAAAATTTGACAAGATTGATAGTCGAAAAATTGCACATATTCTCAAAATTTACATTTTTTTAGTGAAATGACGTTTGTAATAGAAAATAAATGCCATTATTTTGATGATATTCTTTTGAATCAATGACAATATACACGATGCATTACTCTTGGCAGCATATTGACAGTATTCTGAAGATTCAAGTAACTAATCCAATTACATTTAAAATCACAGCTGAAATATGAACTTCTCTCAACTCAATACTAATGAATAAAGGTAAGCTCGGATAAGTGTGAATTTGGGGCAAGTGTGATTTTGCTCGCTATCTTCGCTAAACCGGGCGACAGCCCAATGCCATCTATTGACGAATAGCCTACACTCATAATGAATCCATAACCATCATATAAAATACAAAAGAGATCTTGTGAAATCCAAATATTTTCCCCAATTTTCTAACCTACAATTCATCAACCCGAACGAGTATAACGAGTTTATTTCAAGATTTGAGTGTATTGATAAAATCTTAGGTAAGAATCCATTTTAAACACTTTTCTTCTGCCTAAGCAATGAATCTGACTATAGATTGCCGTTTTTTCATTAAGTTGTTTTTTTTACATTTTTCCATTGCATGTCACACTTACCCCGAAATTAAATGTTATTGGGGATAGTGTGACCTATCTGTCGGGGTAAGTGGGAACCTGGTTCATTTGGCCAATCTAAACAGTAATATATTTTCAGCTATAGTACGAAATTATATACGGAAATCTCAGAGAGCCAAACAATATACCTGGCCAGATGTAGAAGACATTGATACACTTTCTGAGGATGAAATAACAACTGTGCTTCCATCACCACTCGTCAGAAGATGGGGATCAATGAAATTCTCATTCGATTTTTCAGATTTCCACCTGTAAATTTTTCTTTTCAACAAATGTTCACTTTCACGATTATTATTTGTTTTTTTCCAATGGGGCATTTCAAATTCAATATTTAAAAGTTCCTAACTATGTTTTGAGTAAAGATATCTCGAAACAAATAAAGTGTGGTGAAAGTTCCTTTACTGTTTACTCACACCTGCCCCAAAGATTTACGTGCATTAATATCTTTAAATTTGCCCCAAATTTTCGGGGAAGTGTGACCTATGAAGATGTATATCTGAGTATATAAATAAAATTCATAGAATACGTTTTTCAACAGTTTTCTGTGGCGTATTACAAAGACTGACCTTCAAAGTAAATACCTGCAGAAGTTCATTGTTATATTAGTTCAGCTTCATCAGATGGACTAAATTCAATGCGAACTAATGAAAATCACGGTCACACTTACCCGAGCTTACCTTATCTCTATTATTTTTTGCTCCAAATTTGATTTCTGGAAGAATTTACTTGTTTTCTAATAAATCAGAATTCGTTTGCCTCTAGATCTTATCATGATATGTTATTATTTTCACATTAAATCCGTACCTTTTATGGATAACACATCAGTAATACTACGATATTGAGATACAAACTGATATTACATAAACTTCATTTACCAAAAATACTGGTTTTACGTGTGACACGAAACCTTCATTATTCAAAAATTCTTTCAAAATATCAGAAATTTATAAATATCAGTTCATTGGAAATTGAATCTTTACCAAAGATGTTCATATATTGCAATAAGTCATTCTTTGATAAAATGCAACAAGTTACTCAAATATAGAATAATCTCAATGAATCGTCATGTTATTTCAAATTGCTATAAAAGTTAGTTGTGACTAGAACAACAAACATCACAGATAGGACAAAAAACGTTTGGAGGTTTCAGTTCTGAAAGCTCACGGCATCAAGGCACCTTTAAACTTCACGTTCAGGTTGTGTGCTTCACATCGGGAAGTTATTTTTCTATAAAACTGCTGATGATTATTCTATGGAATACATTTGTGCTATGGAGATGCCTTTTAATAACCATATTTAACACATCCAGAAATTCTCTAATGTCTTCGGATCCCATAGATTAGCCTCAGGCATGAGTTTTGTATATTTTAGATTTTTGTGACAAGATCAAAGTTGAACACAGAGTTTTTTCACGGGAAGTGTAAGACATCATTACCGTAAATGATTTTATGGGTGGAGTAAACCCTTTCCATTGACTAGTGAAAGTACCTGATTATTCACTCTTATATCGAGGTCCGAACAAAAATCCCCATTATTATTATGTAGCATCCTAGTTTATTCTTATACATGCATTATTTTCCTGAAAAAAGCTGAAAATAAAGCTGCTATAAAGTTTTGAAGGACTCGATGATGCCAGAAGTATATGTGCTAAACAGAAGTGGCCCCAGGAGGGATCCCTGGGGAACGCCCGATCTATCTTGAAAAAATATTTTATGAATGGAGAAGGGTCTTCATCAAAGATCACTTTCTGTTCTCTAGTCTTTCGATAATTTTTAATGACAGTTATAGAAGATAGTTACGAATTCAGACCAATCAGCTTCAGAAGACTGAACCTGTTAACGTGCGTTCCCAAGCAAGGTCGAGAATTCATACTGAACATGTAATATTTCAGAAATAGTCTACGAAACGTTAAGCTCTTTTGATAAAGAGAAGTATTTTTCAGTTCATTCAACCTTTTTTCTCTATAAACGTTGCAAATTGATTCATTTGCTCTTCTACACTGCTATAGATTTCCTTCAATTTACTTCATTTTCAGACTGTAAAAATTTGAAACACACAAAAAACATGTCAAGAAAAGAATATCTTCCACAAAATCAAACTTTCAATCAATGCCGTATACATAAATTTGCTCATAAACTTTTTGTATACCTACAAGAAGCAGAATGCCTGCTGATATGCCCTTAAATCAAGTTGGGTGTCTACGCCACCCTCTATCAATTCTGCCCTTATTCGCTGAGTTTGAGATGTGGCGAGTTCTTGAGGTTTGATTATCGTCAGAATAAGAATATCGTCTGTTGACGAAGGTCTTAAATTTTCTCAGCATGATATGAAACTGTTGAGGCCAGACATTATTATGGTTTTTCTCTCATATTGGTGTTTTTTGTATGCTGTGGTTTTGTCTTTTGCTAAGAGATCGAGTGAAAAACCTAGAAACAAAAAAGAGCGTTGGAAATGACGTCGGCTTTTCGAAATTTAATAGTTTGGATGGAATTAAAATACGAGTTTTCCTAATAACGCCTACGCTTTACGACATGGCGCGGGAGTTCTAATCTCAGGTCAGAAGGTGAGGGCTACGTCTTCCCCAGTTCGCAGATAGAGTCTTTCGAAGACTTTTGAGGGTTGCTCGTAACGGTGTAGCCGATTGATGGAAATAACAATTGCTTAATTTTTTATTTCAACCAAAAGTGCATTTTTTTATTTTTTGTTTTTAATGAAAATACCTCACCTCCGTCCTAATGTTTTCTCAAGCACAATTCTTGACTATTGAAAGCAAAAAAGATATGGACATATCCAGAATGAATGATCCTTCTGAAAGCAAGTTGATTTTCATTTAATTCTCCTCCCAACCTAGATTTCGAGATTGTTTCAGATTCAGGTCACGTTTGAGGAAACCCTTGATCTTTGATCATTATCTCGAGTCAATTCCGATCTTCATATCCCCCCATCTGAAGTTTCAACTTCAAATGAGGATGAGATTTTGAAAATCAGTTGACGAGAAAACTTTATAACTTTAATTTGTGATGTTGATTTTTGAGATCACCCTATAAATAAAAGAGGAAAGAAGACAATTCGAAAAAGTTTTCGAGGTAATGGGATCATCTCCATGCCTCTACTGTCAAATTAAAAAAAAGTTTATCTCCAATTGGGATCCTTTTGAAAATTCCGAAATTTTGCAAAGTTTCAGGTAACACCCTGTAGCGATTTTATGTAAAGAACTTCATGATTTAAATTTATTTGCAAAGCTTGTAAAACCTTCTCTGTTATAATAAATATGGCTCCATCGGTATGGCTTTTTGCAACGAATGGAAAAAACAAGAGATATTGTGTAGGAAATCTTTTGTTAGCCGTGAATTTTCCGCAAAGTTCAATCAACCGTCCTAAGGTAACGCCCTGACGTCCAGTGATTTCAATAATGATGTAATTTGACCTATGAATGAACGCTATACTTATTATGAGTCTCCTGGGGTGTTTGGTCGGCAGCTCGGGGTGTATCAGCCAAGGGACTGATAGACATAACTGAAACGCCGTTATCATTAATTTCTTTTCAAGTTATAAAGAATTATGTCAATGATACCATGTTGTTCATTACTTGGGCTGATAGAACAAGACGTACGTACAAAGTAAAAAATATGAAGCTATTATCTGGCAGGAAACAACTACTCCCCCTTATATGGACAAATATTTTTAGATACTTTTGTTTGCAGGAATTTATCTACTTGGACTTGGACAGACCAATCCAATGGGTCGGCAAAAAGGTACCTCGTGCAGAGCCAAAATGTGGATTCCACGGTGAAAAGTGTATTTCTAAAATTGATTGGAAACTGATCGCAAGCATGATACTTGTCTCATCTATCGTCGTTGTTGGAGTTCTCTTTGCTTTGAAGTAAGAATATGTTTGTATTTACGTAGAAGCTGTTAATAATAGTATTTTCCGCTGTGTTCGGGAATCTCAATGTGTCTGTATTCCATGCATCTGGTTGTTGTGAATCGATGAAAAGTAACTTAAAAAAATATTTTTCGTGAGATATCTGAAAACAATGGAATATCGAAGATTGGAATTTCCACAGACGGAGACCTCTCGGTCTATTTTCAATTATAAATATTAATTCTAATTATTCTCATTCTCATCATCAATCTTAACCAGTTGCAAAAACTGAGTTTAAACTCATTTCTGAATAACCTATGACAGGCAGGATCCCTGCGACACCCCTGCTTCGGCCGGCTTTATTGCCGAGGTGGTATTATTGAATCTGACCTTGGAAGCCCTATCAAGCAGATAGGAGTCCAGAAGTCTAACCATATCCAAGCATGCCTGCTCTTAACATCTTTGTGACAAAATCCTCCGTCCAAACGGTGTCGACAGCCTTCTGTACGTCCAACATGACCATCACTGTGTCGAGGCCTCGGTGGAAACCCTTCCTCACCCCGTGAATGAATCTGACCACCTGAGAGGCTGTAGAATAACCTCTCTGGAAGTCAAACTAACTAATAATCATTGTCATTATTATTAATATGCGGCGGAGCTGGCCATTGGCCAAAATGTGGGTAGTTCTGCATAGAACATTACTGTTTCCCGCTGTCAGGATTAGCCCCGGATCCTATTTTGTCCATACCCGGTGCTCTGTTCCTGCGAAGTCTCTCCATGGTGTCTTTCACCTCCTCGAAGCTGGTTATCAGCTTCTAGTAAATGCGCCTATCAGAGTGGGCATTTAGGGCTTATCTGAACTCCAAGACCTCCCTGGTGACTCTCCGGTGTCCTTCGGTTTCGTCTAAACCGACTCGAAAGGTGTTCTGGAAGTTCTCTACGAACATTTCTGCCTTCCCCTGCTCTGTTATCGCTTGCGTTCGACCATTCCTCACGGCAGGGATGTCCATTCGCTCCTTCGTAGGCGCCTGGTCATATGCCACAGGAAATTGTCTACGGCGTTGAGGCTTTTGGTTTTTCTCTTCCAGGCATCATTTGTATGGTATTCAATTGAACCCGAGATTTCCCTCCACAGCACCAGCATATAATCTCAATGCCGGAGGTTTCAGGTGTCATTCTTCAACTTCATTGAAACTGAAATGAAGTCTGGAAGTAGGTCTTTCACGGCATTCTTCCTGGTAATGGCGTTTTCGGCTGCCTGTATGTCCCCAATCAGCTTTGCAGTCTCTCTCGATTTTCTCTCCAAGATGTTCAGATTTATGATGGTTTTGTGTTCCGGCATTCTCCTGTACTTCTACCAGTTCGTCTTGGAGTAGTTGTTCATAATCTTCATTCTCTTTGGAAGTGTGAAGAGAGCATAGATTCGTGATTGGATATGAGCTCTGAGATCGTTTGGGGCTCTGACATGCCGTCATATCTTTATTCACTTTGAGGTCGATAGTAATAGGCACAGTTCCACTCAGGCCACCTTACATTGAAATCCCCTACCAGCAGCACCTCATGCCTTCTATTGCAAAGAATGTTGTTGGCGCCATCCTGTTTTCTGGGACATTATATACTGCATACACCCTTGTGCCATCCTCTAGCTGGATTCTTTGATAGCAAAGGTGTGCGGTATGCTTGTCCTTAACATAATAGCGTATTGGGTCTATCAACCCTCATGGTGGTGAATCCCATGAATCTTAGTCTATATTATTATCGAAGCTTCATCTCTGAAAGAAGCATCATTTCGACAATATGTTCACGAAGGAAAACAGCATCCAACGAGATTTTATTGTTGATTTCGTCCACATTGAGCAGGCACACCTCGAGAGACATCTTAAGACCGTAGCTCTGGATTTCATCCATGCCCTATAGTAGGCATCCTTTGTTTTCCATGAAACCACTTAGTCTGGGCCTAGCTGGCCCTCCTCTAGTGGTTTGTGGTCTGGGTTTCAGATATGTAGGGTGGAAATAGGGAGGTGGAAAGGATATCACCCTGTGGTTGTTAAATTTGCCTTCTCTGACGTTCGTTTCTTTCTTCCATTGCTCCAATATGTTTTCTTCAACCTGCAGAGCTGATACTTCTGCTTTGGGTCCGGCTTCGTGTGTATGCTTCTCCACATCAGTTGCAGTAGCTCATCTGCGTACCTCTGGGCTTGACACATGCCTTGGACCAGTGCTTTCTTTCGCATCACATGCATTCCATCCCTTAGTTGCAGTTTGAATGGGCGTGTTCTGAGGCATTGAGCAGCTTGGCAGGTATTCTGCTTCATCATCTCCCATTCAATCGACTATTACTCCGTCCACCAAGAGTGAAGGGAGGGGTAAAAAAATTTTAATTTGTGTAGATTATTGTCAATAACAACCTATTTTAAATTTCCAAATTTCAATTGGGATTTCTTTTCGATTCACATTTATACCGCGTTATAGAAAAATTCCATATTTCTTTCATTAGGCATACTTGAGGAACTTCTTCTGTAGAATATAGCTCAACCTGGACAGTTTGTCTTCTGAGTTACGTAATCGATAAAAAGAGGGACGAAGATGAGTCCTAGTTCACATCCAAATTTCAAGCCAAGCTGTCCTGGTTGAACTGTACTCCAGTTTACTCAAAAACTTCACTTGATAGATTAAACTGAGGGCATCATTCGAGAAATTTCTATTGAAAATCTCAGATCACGTATTGATTCATAATATGGATGACAATACAAAAGATTTGGTAATTTAATTCCTTATGCAGGATGCAAACTGATGTTCTAAATTGTTCCAGGCATTATCGATATGAGCAGAAACTCGCCTGTTTGTTGTGGAAAATAGATATGAAGGATGTCACAATAATTCCGACTGAGACAACTGAGGTATCTAGTGAAAGTAAAAACATGGTTAGTAGTGTTCACTATAATTCATTCAATAGCTTCTAGGAGATAACAGTAAATACATTCAATATCACGATTTCTGTCCATTCTGTGTTCATTCTTTTCTGAACACCCCCAAATCTATTTTTATCCAAACTCCCTATGGAGTCCTTATCCCTCACAGATTAACGCAATTAATTGGTTGATTGTTTTGTAGGGTTTCGTAGGCCTTGAAGAATTATTAATTTTTCATTCCCCAGGAAAACATTTTATGTTAAAAGATATATAACTCACGTGATCAAATGATCATAGATGTATGGCCTAGAACAACAAATCGAAAGAATCAATAATAGATAATTTGTCATAAGAGAGATAGATCCCGAATAGAACCCGATTCAATCAAGCTTGGGTGAAATAGATAATTTTAAATCACTCTATCATTATTTTGTTTATTCTCATTGATTTGTTCATTATCATTGTATACTAAGAGTACTTCACGCACACGTTTTATATAATGGAATTTTGTTATTCAATGAAGTACCCACTAATTTGAAAAATACAATAGAAAAAAATCGTTTCAAATTACATATGAAGAAACATTTATTACAATGATTCTTTTGATAACACAACTTTTTTTCATTGCAATCATTTCTTCGTATTTTGTTTTAATTCGATGATTAGCACCCTATTATAACATCTCAACGAGCTGTTATCAATTAATTTATAAATTATTCATTCAAATTACAAATAATGAACTAGAGGTTTATTAGAAGAATCATAATGACTGATATGGAAGTTGATTGGAAGAACTTCCCAGGGAAATGAGAAAGGTTTATGAAACTTACCTATTAATTGAGAATGAAACTAGAGTTAAAGCCAGAAGCATAACAAACTGAAAATCTACCTCTGGGTTCTAACAAGGGAAAAGAATGACTGAATATTTTTTTCAAGACACAGTCGAATTTCGGAGTTTCGATCTTCATCAGTTTTAAACATTTCCTAGATTAAAATATCTTTTGCCCCTTCCGGCATTATCAATATGTGGAACCATATAAAAAGATAGATAAATATATACTTCTCATTGGGGAGTAGCATCGAGTTTAAAATATCACTCGACTTTCAATGTTGAAATTTGCATTTTCAATTGAATCGATTCCAGATACAAGTGTGCCGACACAGCGTTTTTCATGCTCCGACAAGCAGCATAGTCGATGTATCTGAACCTTCTCCTAAGCGAGCGTACACGACAATCGGCATATACAAAGGCAACATCATCGCCATCAAATATCTGCACAAAAGGTCGGTCGACTTGACGAGGTCCATAAGGAAAGAACTCAAACAGGTTAGTATATTCCTAATTAGGTACTGAAAATTATGTTCAGTTATATTAATGATAGCTTCGTTCATTTCACTCTCCAAGGGATGAATATTGTAATGAAAATACACTAAACTATATTTCGTCAATTCATTTTGACTCGCAAACAATATCTCCTGATTTATTTCATACAATCACATAATTGTCGCTGTTTATTTACAAACACTAGAACCAACTACCTATATTTACAACTGACCGACTAACTGGCCCGAGATTATCGAAAAGGCTTCTGTTGGAAGAATCCAGAGTCACCCAGAGATGTCGCACCGTCGCTAGACGACTCGTGTAGATCTTTGTAATCTAGTTCTCATTCCTTCCTGGATATGATGAGTGATGGATGTTAACGAGCAGATATGAGATCATGTGAACGAGCTGATCGTGATTATCCAGAATATAACAGACGCGGTATGACATCCTTGGAGTGTGTCGATACCGACAAGATTCTCCATATCTTCAGCTTGGAGTTCGATGGAAGTGGCACCCCACAGTCGTCATGTTGTCAGCACACCAAAATCTTGATCTGGATCTGGATCTGAATATCGTCTCCAACAAACTTCTTGTAATCCAACTAGTCAAGATTGGACAAGATTCTGGTCCAGCATCGTATCTCTTAATCTGGGAGGCTTTTTCAGATATCTTCATAGGATGGTTCATCTCGAGAATGCTTCCTGGTAACCAGGTGGTAGATATTCAAAGGTCTTCGGCCACACAATTAGCAAGTGCGTATTCGACAGGCACCTTGAAAAGGTCTTGTGTCTCTTTTCGACTTACCTCATGTAGTACTTTCTGGAACGTCATCTCATCCTCCGGTGATATGAGGGTTTGAACTTGGTCGTGGTTCCCAGCGCAAGGAGAACCTATTTAAATGAACGACCCTAGGATTCCCTCGGGGTGGCTTATGGACTCGGTAAACGGGTTCATTTATCCTTTTCTTGTACGGACCTTTCCATGAGTTCTGTAACTTTGGTGATAGTCCTCGGCGACGTTTAGGGTTGTACAACCAAACTAGGTCACGTGTCTGAAATCCTCCAGCATCGGCCTTGATGTCATAGGTCTCCTTATTTCTGTCACTGGCGCTGGATGTTCAAATGGACTCGTTTATAAATATTTCAATCTCTGCCGAAATTTGCTGACTTAGTCCTCTTTCGCAGTGTCTTGTTCTGTTGGCATCCTGAACTTCAGGTGACAGGGAAGTCGCAGCTCTCGCCCCATGATAATACTAGCAGGAATCTGGCCAGTTGACTCGTGTACTGCAAAACGGTGGACCATCAGGAATAAATGAAGTTACTGATCCCACTCTTTCTGGTGGTCAGGAACTGTCTAGGACATATTATGTTTTATCGTCTTATTCATCCTCTCCACCATTCCATACTGTGGGTGTAGAGCCGTGGTTCTCGTAAGATCTGCCCACCACAATTATGTCGTCAAGGTATACCAGACAGGTTTCCATGAGAGTCCCTTCAGAACCGTTTCCATCAATCTTTCGAATGTAGCTGGAGCATTGCAATGCCCGAATGTCATAATCTTGTGCTGCCACAGTCCTGAGCCCACACTAGAAGCTGTCTTTTCTCAATCATCTGGAGCCAGTTCTACCTGCTGATATCCGCTCTTCAAATCAAAGGTGAAGAATATTGTAGAGTCGGGCAACGGTATCGTCAGGGACTGTCTTTCTTCGTCAGGTTGTAAGAACGTATTGTTCCATCTTTCTTCTCAACCAGTACTACTGGAGAGGACCAGAGACTGTCGGATTGCTTGATAACTTCTTCTTCTTTGATATCACTGATAATCCAGTAGCTCTGATTTTTGCAGACTTGTTCATAATGTTGGTCTAATGAATAATCCAAGTTTTGACTTCGAGCACCGAACGCAACTTTGTCAAAACTTAAAAAAAAAACGCGAAAAGAAATATTTTTTTTTATTTTGGTGATTATAACCCTTAAGGACTTTTTTTAGAACGTTTTTGAAGTAAACTGAATTTGCTTCAATATAATACCAGAACAGTTTCCGTAGACCCAATAGTTTTTGAGATTAAGAAGATAAGTAGAATAAAGTTATACTTCCCAGGAATAATGCAATCGTCGGAATATTATACAAGAGACTTCCATTCTTCTATTCATTTATCAGTCAATTTGTCTATTATGGCAATTATATCCCTGTTACAGATTCGGGAAGTCAGACACGAAAATCTGATCCCCTTCATCGGTGCTAGCGTCGATCATGGTAACGTCGCCATTTTAACAGCATACTCTGGAAGAGGAAGCCTCGAAGACGTACTCAAAAATAAAGACCTCAATATAGACAAAATGTTCGTTTCTTCGCTAGTCTCCGATATACTCAAGGTAATATTTCGAGATACGTGAGCGTAAATGTTCACAGATTTCTGATCAATTTGGGGATAATTAAATTCTCCTTTCAGGGCATGATTTACCTTCATGATAGTGAGATAGTATCGCATGGAAATTTGAGAACTAGTAATTGCCTGATAGACAGTAGATGGGTTTTACAGATATCTGATTTTGGACTTCATGAATTTAAAGGTGAGTTGTTACTTGAATCGGAATATTAAATAGAAAAACTTTGTTGTTTAAATGAAAACATTTGTCGAAATAGTCATAGCTATTACAGTGTTAACTGACATAATAGCATGTATGTCAGTCTTGGATTTCCCGGCAAAATTTATGATCTCAAAAATTATTTGGACAATAGAATTCAAATATGTTAAAATTGATGACTACAAGTGAACAAAAAATCTTTAATTTTGGTGTGCCACAGGGGACAGTTTTGGGGCCACTTATATTTACTGTAAATCTCGACGGGATTTTTTATATTGAAACTATAGGTGAATTTCTTAGTTTTGCAGATGATACAGTAATATAATTTGGAGAAAAAAACTGGATTGAATTACAAACTGAGACCACATTAGATTTTTGAAAGATTGAAAGTTGGTTTGATTATAACCTACCTACTCACAAAAAACTTCGAAGAAACGAAATATATGCCAATCACATTTCATAATAATACCGTACCAAAATAAGGACCACTTAACTCAATGATGATACAAGAATTGAAGAAACTGATAGTATCAAGTACCTAGGGATTATGCTTGACGGACATCTATAGTCTAGTTCTTAAATTGTAGATAGTGACTCATCGGTTGTACGGTTCATAATTCATATAAAGCAGGTCAAAAAATAGAACAGAAATAAGCTAGGTACTTTGGCTTCAAATCAAGTTTCACGCTGCCACTTTCGTATTGTGGTGGTTTATTAGATGTTGAGTTGGTCGAGCGGGAACGTGGTCTTTTAGGTTGCTGCTATCGTGAAATTAAACTCCCGAACCCGTGAATAAGTGTATCTATTGAATTTAAGCAATCAAATGTTACAGGTCAGATGTTGAATAGACAATTACTGGTACTAGACTGACTTCAGTTCGTTCGAAAAGTCCTTTTAAATGAACGCTATCACGTGTTACGTGTCATACGATGGACGCGCCAAAAGGCAGCTTTTTATTGGTCAAGAACTGTTGCACAAAAACAATCTTATGAACTCAAGTCACCTCGAATGAAAAGTATAGTCATCATTTTAATATGAAGAAAGGAAATACATACTCAGCTATACTACGAAATTATACAATTGAAATATTCCTAGAACGAACGTGTTTATAGAGACAAAAGAAATACAATAATAAATGAGAATGAATAGAAATATTAGGTGAACAAAA
The DNA here is from genome assembly GCA_958502065.1 of Chrysolina americana. Taxonomy (NCBI): domain Eukaryota; kingdom Metazoa; phylum Arthropoda; class Insecta; order Coleoptera; family Chrysomelidae; genus Chrysolina; species Chrysolina americana. The sequence continues at coordinate 9,826,194 of OY293412.1, forward strand.
TATCTATACTATATTACAGTATATCCCCTCCGCACTTTCAAATCCCGTAAAAACCAGAAAATGTACGATGAGTCACTATCTACAATTCAGGAACTAGACTATAAAATGGGACAAATAAATAGTATAGGTACCTGTTAAAGAAATTACGTTTATTATCTTAATTCAAGTTTCTTATACACTAAAAACAATTTTGTCTATTTTCCACGATAATTTTATATTTGTTGACTAGTTTCGGTTATTACAAAGTTTTGAAGCCCGAATGGGCTTACAACTCGTGTAACGTACTATACTTTTTCTACGCCCATTCATTTTCTTCCATTAAATAAAAATCATCGCAATCATTTAAACTTTATTATAATAGTTGTTAATTGAATTGAGAAAATGTTCGGATAAAATTATATTTTGTTGAAATTGACAATATAAATGACATGACATTTATTTTCATAGCATGCCACTCAAGAAAACGTGTCCTATTTATAAAGAAATTGCATAACGTGCTGCCTACATTTAGGGGCATCACTCTTTCAATCCTAAAAAAATCTTGCTAATGCTGAAAGTTTTTATGTTTTTTAATTGACTAAATTTGTGTTAATAGTCCAAATAAGGTCTTACGTAAATAAAAATTTGATTGTAATTTAATTAAACCAAGAAGTTTAAGTTTTCTTCTCAAAACGCACATGTTTGTTATGAGATCTCATTACGTGCATGTTATTGTTAAATGTCATTTACAAGGAATGTTGACAGTGCGATTTTTGACGTTCACAGACACGGGCGTAGAAAAAATGTGAAATATATTAATGTAATAGATATTCCTTAAAATTTCAGAAACATTTTCCGATCAGAAGTGTTTCAACAATTTTTCAAAAAAATGACCTCTCTATCATTTTCTAATAATAATTAATTAAATAATTCTAATAATTATGAGAAGTATTCCTAACATACGGTAACTCAGTTTTGTCCTCAATCATAGTTACATATGGTGTGCCACAAGGATCTCATTTAGGACCCTTACTTTTCAACCTGCTTGTTAATGACTTGAATGATGTTATTCTCTATAGTCTATTATGTACGCTGATGATCTGAAGATGTTTAAAGTCATTCAAGACCCAAGAAAAAACCGACCTCCATCAATTATGGCACTCGGAGATCGTAGGCACTATCTTGAAAACATAGGTGTGTTTACTTCCGATGCTGGCGAACAAAAAAATTACGAAAATCATCACGGATTGTTCTAAAACCATATAGTAGACTAGTATACCATTGTACTTTCCGTCATTTGTCATAGTTTGCCCTGTATTCATCATGTGGTGGCGTAGATTATTTTTTAATAATTTGTTTTCACTTCATAGTTAATTAATTAAAAACTGACCATCGAACATATCTACAATATTTCTACAAGGCGTGTGGATAATATTCGACAGGGACATACCGCACTCTTGGAAATAATATGAAATTCTCAGGAGTTTTTTTAGTGAAGTAAAATAAAATTCTCAATGACCTATGGCCACAATGCCATGTTCGAAAGAGAACTTGAATAGCGAAATACCACCAAAAGTCCCTCCATATAAAATGTGAGCGAATACTGAATACTGAACAAACATTCAGTGAAAACATTTCTGTAAATTCTAACGTCGACATAGTGGTTGAAGTTCGGTAAAAGGCATAATGTGAAAGTTTCATAATACTCCACGAGTCATATCTTAACAAGAATGATAAAAGTGATGGACTCACAACTGGATTTTTAAATTGAGATTGTTTTTGTAATAAATACGAAATGAGATGTAGGTATGTTCTAGTTATGATAGACCTGGAAATATCTTCAATACTCTCAACAAAATACGAACTGAAGTTGCCGCCTAGTGTTTCTGAATTTATGTGAAAATGATTCAATTTTATGAATCAATGACTGAAAAACATTTTTGTCACAATCTCCTAAGAAAGTACACACAACAAATCAATAAACTATGCGCGAAAACAAATGATGATGATATAACACGTGTGTGTTCGAAAATTGGTACTAAGCATTGTTGATGATAGCTACTTTAATTAGTTCCTTTTATAAAGACAATCCAAGATATAACACTCATTGTATCAATACTCTCAGAAATAGCAATTTTCATTCCATTGACAATTATATGTAACTAATATTCAATATAATTCTTGCTAGATAGACATAGTGCGTCGACAAGCTAAAATGCCAAAGTTAGCTTCGCCTAATTACTTGCATCTGATACCATTCGATTGATTGCTGACGCGGTATATAATTTCAAATATGTTAACTAATTGCATGATGGGAGAACTTATGATTAGTTGATGCCAAGAAAAATTCCTCATTATTTTGTTCCAAATCTTACAATGACACATAAATCATAAGATCTCTTTGATATGTTTTCTGTAATATTTAATATCTTGTTCTATACTTAGATTGTTGAATCGTCGACTATATTGTTCCATTTTCATGACTTTTTAGAGTGATTCCCCGAGTTACCTATCCCTTTTTTCAATTGGAGGGTAAAGATTAATCAATTTCAAGTATTTTTTCTTCAGCCAACCAAGATGATCCAGACTGGCGTTCAAAAGAGATAAAAAGACAGGTTTATCGAGCCCCCGAGTTATTGAGAGATCCCTCACCACCTGCTAGAGGAACACAAAAAGGAGATGTTTACTCATTTGCCATAGTACTTTACGAAATTATTGGAAGAGAAGGCCCTTGGGGTAATACTGGCATGGAACCATACGGTATGATTTTGTAATGAAATATTGCATGTGTGAAGTAGTTGCGAGCTGTCATTGTAATAAACGATACTTCTAAATCATATACAGGGTGTTCCAAATTGAGTCGGCACCATTGCCAACTCCGTTATTATTGATGCTACGAATTCGGTTAATTGAGCAACCTAGTAGCATTTAAAATGGCATTCGAAAATAAAAAAAAATTACAGTCGCATTTTCAGAATATTTCATAAAATGATATTTCTTTCAATGAATCATCCTATATTTTTTCAGCATTTAGATTCGTAATAACATTCTCAACAACAAAGCTCATATCACCTTTCTTCCTAAAGTAGAAAATGAGCGACTTATTTGAAAATATTTATTTCTATCACTAGTACAAAATATTTCTTTGTTTTGGCGAATAAAACCATATGATTGTCCAATTTTGGTACTCATACGAATGACAATATTTTGTTACTAATAGCAAAATAAGACAGTAAAAAGAAAAAATTGCGCTGGGATGTGAACTCGTGAAACCCGTGATCATCATGTCGCACCACTCAATTGACACCACTAAGCTATTTGGTATTAATGTATAAAACGATAATTTCTATCTTAAAGCCATTCCGCTAGCTGCATTCATTTTGTGAATCAAAATATGTCTGATGTTATGATAACTTTGAAGCCGTTTTTGTACAGAACAGAAAATACTGGAGGGTAATATAAATGTGGTTGGAAAAGATGTGTTTGATTCGAGAAAACATAATCATTATGAGCAATCAAGTTGCCTTGAAACTTTTCTGAAATACTATTTGTCAAATATTCTCAAGTATATCATGACAATGTCATAAATTATTGTAACTGTCAACTACTGTTCGAATATTTTTCGAAATGCCGTTTTCTCATCAAGAAAAATGTGATGTTACTTGGTTGCCAGGAAAATAGCGTAAGAGCACTCCAACACTACAGCAATTCGTTCGCCGATCGTGAATTATCTAAATAATCGGCGTTTTTTTTGCTGTGCTTCATCGTCGATTAAGGAAAAAGTTTTTAAGGTGACGAGAACTAAAAAGCGGTTTGTAATATCTGAAGATACAGAAATTGAAGTTTTATCCTACTTTGAGCTATATCCAAATAATTCCATCAGAGATTTATCTAGAGAAATAGCTGTTACACTGTCTGGTATTCAACGAATTATGAAGAAACATACGATTTCTTCTTATAAGTTAAGACCAGTGCAAACACTAGAACCTGGTGATCCTGAGAGACGATTGGGGTTTTGTCGGTGGTTTATGAATTAATGCAAACAATATCCAAACTTCTATAGAAATATTAAATGCAGTGCCGGACTGGCCAGGTGAGATAGTGAGAAAAATCTCTCGGGGCCCACCCCCCATTTGGGGTCTCGAGGCCCCTAGGAAAACAGACGTGGAAACAATATAAAATTAATTAAGAAAAAAGGTAAAATGTCGAAATTGGTTATTGCCAGAAACATGACAAACGCAATTATTCACTTTCGATTTGGTAGGATTTCTTGAGGACCTCTTGCAACGTGGCAACAGTGATGCGCGAGTATGTATGGTCGGTGGGCGGTTTTGGTTTTGGCGCGCGGCTCGCTGGATTACTGATTTGATTAGTCGTATGCGAGACACTGAGATAGCAGAGAGTAAAGCCTGCCTGTGTCCAAATTATTTTTATTTACTTTGTTCCTTTTTGATGCCAAAAGTTTATTTAGTAGGTCTTCAGTTCCTCGTTTTAGAGTTTTAGAGTTTATTTTTTTATTTGTTGTATTTATTTTTATAAGAATATTCATTTGGTTTGATTTATTAAAAAATGTATTTATTTTTATATTTTGATTATTTTGTCTTTCTGTGTTTATTTCATTTTTTACTCTAAGACAACTGTAGAGCTGATCTTGCACCTTAATCATCAATAGTACGAAAACCAATAATTTGTTGAAATTTCCGTATGCGACTCATGAAATAGAATGAACCTGATAATTGGGCGGCCCCAATTTTTCAAAATCTCACTTGGCAAAGATAGGCCAGTCCGGCACTGATTATATGGAGCGGTGAGGCTAATTTTTCAAATCGTGGGATGTATAATAGAAAGAATTTTCATTATTGGAGTAGGAATAATCCATTTCTAGTCCATCCCCACAATCCGCAAAGACGATTTAGTATTAATGTTTGGTATGGTCTATTTAGAGGCAGAATTATCGGTACATTTTTCTACCATGGTTCTTTGAACGGACCCCGTTACATTAATTTATTAACAAGAGTGTTGGAAGAGTTTTTCGATGATCTTGATCTGGAGGCTCGTCAGATGATCTATTTTCAGCAGGATGGAGCACAAGCACATAATGTCAGTGGCGTAAAAAGAATGTTGCGAGGCTTTTTTGGAAACAGATGGATTGCTACAAATGGTCCTGTTAAATAGCCCCCTCGTTCACCAGACATGACACCTCAAGATTTTTATTTTTGGGAGTTTCTGAAAAATGAGGTGTACAAAATGGAACATAATAATGTAGATGAACTGAAAAATTATATTGAAACTATAATTAATAGAATTGATGACCGAACTATATTCAACAAGAAGGCGGTGTTTTTGAACATTCACTCGATATTTTATAGCACTTTATCAAATCCGTTTGTTATAAATGTTTCCCATTGATAAAACTGTCTTATTTTCACATTTACGAATAAAAGACAAATGAGATTTTTGTTGTTGAGAATGTTATTACAAATCGAAATGCATGAAAAATATAGGGTGTTCCATTGAAAGAAATACCATTCTATGAAATATTCTGAAAACGCGACTGTCAATTTGTTTTTTTTTTTTGCTTTCGGCATCGAGAAGGTCACTAGTTTGCCCATTTAACCGAATTCGTAGCATCAATAATAACGGAGTTGGCAATGGTGCCGACTTCATTTGAAACACCCTGTATGTTCATATACTATACATGCATAATTGAAATTTGATCTGCTACGCGTAGAGTCGTACTGTGATAATTGTTTGAATCTCATCAACGTAATTTTAAAGATAATCACTTTATAGATATCGTGAAGGGAGTTATCAAAGAAAATCAAGATGAGGCACCATTACGACCACCACTGAAAAATATCGAATGTGCCGAGTATATCGTCAAATGTATCAAAGCCTGCTGGCACGAAGAACCTGAACAGAGACCTGATATCAGATATGTCAGAGTTAGACTCAAAGAAATGCAGGTAAGTGTAAATACCATTCAATCCAATCAACAAAGTTTCGCGATGTAGCTGTACCTGGACTAACAACTCCGTTAACCAGTACGAGTATTTGTGACATTCTTCAAAAATTAAAGAATGTGACAGAAATACCATGCCCACTTGATTGGTTATGTTTCTGTTAGGTTTCTTATCGATATTTTCATAATTTGGTTTCATCAAGTAGTTTATCTATATTTTGACTCACACAAAAATGTTTCAAATAAAATAATAATAATAATAATAATACGCCTTTATTCGATATACATCATACCGAAAAGGTGGAGACTCACTGAGATGTGCTTTTCAGCTCTACCTTACTATCCTAAAACTAAATTAGAATCCTAATATAATCGATTTAAAAAACTTATAATATTATAAATATTGATATAAAGAAAAAAATATGAAAATATATTGCAAGGGGACTTAATCTTGTTCCATTAAGCATAGCAGTGGTTCATTAACGTCCTGAACTGTCTTCCTCAATTAGAAGTGTCTTCAGTTTTTTCTTCAAATTGATTAGAGAGTAATTTTTGAAACTGTTTGGTAAATTATTATAGAGAACACAGGCATTGTATTGAAGAGTTCTGAAAATTGCCGTAGAATATTTTGGCACGACTAAAGTTTGTCGATTTCTCGTTCTAAAGTTATTTATATTTTCAAAACGCTTCAGCATATCAAACAAGTAGTGTAGCCTCTTATGAATCAGAACTTTGTTTGTAAGAGATAGCATATGTAATTTTCTTACCTTATCCACAACAAGTTTTTTAGAATTTTTGTATATGTTATGTGTATAGTTATCACCAGATGAAGATAGTAGTATAAATTATGCTATTCACTACCATACCTCAGATACAGCCGTACTGTATTATAATATGTGGTTCTCTACTTTTTGGTGTTGATTTTTTTAAGTTGATAGTTCATGACTGGCAATTATTTCAGGCTGGACTGAAACCCAATATTTTCGACAATATGTTAGCTATAATGGAAAAATACGCCTATAATCTAGAAGGATTAGTTCAGGAGAGAACGAATCAACTGACTGAAGAGAAGAAGAAAACAGATGCCCTCCTCCACAGGATGTTGCCAAAGTAAGTCAATATCCATACATGAAGAAGCCACATAAAATAGTTCACTCGAAATGATCTCATTTTTGTAAGTCATATTTTGGTTATTTTATTAATATTCCCTTCAGAAAATGATCTGAAAATAATTGGTACTATATTGTTTGCAACCTTAAATCAATCATAAGGCCTGTTTGTCTACACTTTCACACTAGTTGGTATATACAGTGTGCCCAAGAAAAGAATGAATTGCATGGGAATCTCGGTAACCGTATGAGTAGCAAAGTAGGTTGAGTAGACAAAAAGTTGAGCAATTAAGGAGTCAATGAATAGGCTTTGAAATATCTAAAATATTCTGTTTACTTCTGCAGAAATTCGAAAAAAATCTGAAAATTTGGCTATTTGGTTTTTATTTTTTATAGAGTTATTTGAAATATGCACTTTCTCATTGCCACTTTTTCAGCTCTTTGAAATGGTGTTCACTCAATCTCAGTTTCGTTTCGAAGAAACCATCATCAACTTTTTAACTTTTTTTGGACCCAAAACAGTACACCATGTGTGACAAAGCATTTTTCATTGCGAAAGCAAGGACATTGAGCGCTGTGCATGATTGCTGGTTTCAACGAGATGGTGCACTACCTCATGATGCCATAGCTGTTCGCCAATACTTGTTTACGCGATTTCCAAGAAAATGGATTGGCACTCGTAGTGATACACCTTGGCCAGCAAAGTCACCAGACCTAACATCTTCAGACTTTTTTTGTAGGACCATATTGAAAGTAAGTGAACACCATTTCGTAGAGCTAAAAATGTGGCAATGATGAAGTGCCTTTAGTTTTTTAAAAATTTTCGAAATTAAATTGGTGGATGTAGATCAGTAGAACCCAGACAAGCTCATCTTGATAAAAATGGAGGACAATCCGAACAACACATGAAAATGGTACAAAGTGAAAAGACAGTACACGAACTATACGAACACGAAATAAAGAAGAAAAACTTTTGAAAATATAAATAAATATGAAAATTAGGAAAAAAATAAAAACCTCGAATTTAGTCTTTACTGAAGTAAACAGTATTCACAATCATAATACCAGACAAACTAAATTATTAGCTGCTGGCAACTTCAGATCAAATTTTGGAAAAAAATCTGTATATCATAATGGCATAGTAAATTATAATTCTGTATCAAGTGAACTAAAAAATTACCATTCGTTGTTGAAATTTGAAAACAAATTAAAGAAAGAAATTTTGAAGTGATTTATTTATTTATATGTTTAATGAATATGACCACTTGAATTTCAAATAATTTTGATTTATTTTGGAAAATGATAATTGTCAATATGTGTGTATGTGTGTGTATCTGTATATATGTGTATGTGTATGTGTATGTGTGTATGTGTATATTTATGTATATATATATATATATGTATATATATATATATATATATATATATATATATATATTATATTATCAATCGTTCTACGATTAACAGTTTCATAACTTTGGAGCCTTGCGTTAGGTTTCACTCTATACTGAACTGGAGTTCATTGATAAAAATACACATTAATATTCAACAATTTGGAAAAATTGTTAAAGAAGCATTAATGTTAATTCAGTATTACGTAAATTAACTTACGTATTCAGTAAACTTTCATATTGAGGGAAAACTTGCATCATGTTATATTTGCAATACTAATGAAATTGAGTTTGGCATCATTTCTTTAATTCCGCTGTTTTAAATGGCTATTAATTATCAAGCATTTTCACTTTTAGTTGTACGGTGATACTCAGATAAATCGAATTTGGTATAAATAAATAATAAAACAATATTAATTTAACTTTACACAATTCTGAATTTCTTAACAATTGAATACTTTTCTTTTTCTTATTTTATCATCAATAATAGTCAAACTCTAACTTTGTGATGCGATACACTGCGTTTCTTTATTAGAATTAGATACAGAATTACAAAACGATTTTACATTCGCATTTCACAATCAACAGTTTCCATATAATTCTGTTCGACCTCATTCGTAACTCATTCTAGGTCGAGTTCAAAACACTATGTTGTGAATATCGTTGATTGCTCCACTATATTTTCAAAATGATATTAAAATAAAAATTGGCTCTACGAAGAATGGATACACACAGTAATGCCGGCGCCTCCGCCAAATTTCGAGAATTCGGTATTGTACCACTATGGAAGTTTTATGTTTTTAGTTTTAATTTTCATAGTTTCAGATATTTATATCCAACGCGAAACTATCCTTGCCATTATTATTTTGATCACGCCTCATTAACAATATTTTGGCTTTCTGTTTATGAAACGTACCTATAAAGCGTAATGAAGAAAAGGTTGTACTCCAAAATGTTACAACTTTATAACCCACTTAATTATAATGAATATTTCAGTATACGATATGCTCGAAACATTTTTGACGATATCAAATATCATGTACAAAGAACACCTGTAGATTTTGACTGAGGAAAATAATTTTAATATGGTGATTGATATTTTCCCGTATTCTATCACCTTCTGTCGATTTTCGAACCAAAATAATGAAATAAGTATTGTTACTCCTTTTTGGAATTTCTAATCTAGGTAGATATTGTCATTATCTGTTACAATTTTTGCTACCAATTTTCGAGGCCAGAACTGCAACAAAATATTATTTCCCTGTTGACCGAGTTTCAGGAATTTCTTCAGTTTTGAGAACTTTCGGGAAAGTAGAAAAGCCATTAGGATTATATAAACACACTTTAACTATTGATGAAAAATTACGGTGAATTTATTGTTCAAACATAATATAATCAGGGATATAGCTGAGAGTAACTGGCATCCTTCCAACATTGTCTGTAAATAAATCAGGAAACGTGAATTCAATAGAAAACTTCGAGAAATCTCTTCAATATTGTAATTACCGATTATTAATGGAATGCTTACATAAAACTTTCTTTATGTAGTATCTACCTATCTCATATTAATGCGTGCAACTCGCTGAACACAATTTTAGAACGAAGAATTAATATCCTTCGAAATTTATTTAAATTCCATAGGAAATGACATAAAGCCTCGTATATAATTGTTAAATTTTTTTGTTGTTGTTAAAATTGTTATTTCCGTCAACCAGCTGCACACCCTTGAGAGTACAACCCTCAAAAGTCTTCGAAAGACTTGTCCGAGCTAAGTAAGACGCAGCCCTTACCTTTTAACGTGTGATGCCATGCACGAGACCGATGACCATGCTGGGAATCGAACCCATGGCCCTTAGGTTAACAGACAAGTGCTCTACCATCATGACCGTCATGGCCCATAATAAGATGAGACATATATTTTTATTTTAATATACTTATAATACATTGTTTCTATTTTTTGTGTCAGTGGAACTTGGTTATTGCGCAATATTGAAAAGGAAATTTGCAATGAAAATAGTTATACCTTATTACGCAAGGATTTTTCTTTCATTGTGAAAAACTATTGAATATTTTACATGTGGAATTAGTCTTACTTGAAATGAGAATTATTCCATCTGAGTTAGCAAGAGTAATCAAAAAATACTTCATACAATCTCAAATCTAAAAGACAAGACTCAGACGGCATCAATTTGAATATCATACTCATGTGTTGTCCGTTTATATTGCCATTTATAAACCGTATGTCCCATATAAGATGTTTTTCCTCTTGCGTAGAAAATGTCGCTTGTTCGAAAAAAAAACAAGTATGAACGAGCTTTAAAAACCTTTGTCTGATCAACATACCTACTGTCCATTCCAAGTATTAGAGATTACGTATATTGCCTCAATATTCTATCGGAAAATCAGTCTGGAATTCGGAAAAATTACAGTTGTGCAACTGCCTCATTGCATATCACTGATGACGTCATACGAGGAGTTCATAACAAAAAACTTTTCTAAAGCATTTGTCAATCTGAAATACCTACAACTTGCTTGCAATAAATAGAATTTCATTGGTATTATCGACGAGACTGTCAGATTGTTCATAGCGCTTGTGAGTTATCGTGTGGAGTCCCACAAGGATCCATCCTCAGCCCATTACTGTTCACATTACACACATGTGATTTGAATTATGTAGTAGTTAAATCAATGACTAACTCTTCCATTACAATATTGAAACTAAGATGTCTGATACTGACTTATGATTTCTTCAAATGGGCAAATCCAGAATGGGATACGATACTGACAAATCGTAATAGATATTATTCCAGACGATAGCCTTCTGAAAGCAGTAACTAATCAATGAATCAATCTATTCGCCCTTTTACGCTTCTACAGATTTCCATGATATGAAATTGTTCAATCTTCATTCTGTGGATGGTTAAATCACCTTCGACTATGTTGATCACTCGATCCTATTATGAACCTTAGAGGATATGGATGTAAGGAGTACAGTATATGATTTTATGAAATCTCATTCAACAATGGAATTTACATATTCAAATTCAAAATCACATAAGTAAAGAACAAATGATCACATGCGGTGTACCACCAGGTTCTGTGATGGGGCCCTTACACTTCACTGTTCACCTGAACAATATATTTTTAATGTAAAATAATCAGTTTTTCAGAGGATACTATACTATTCTATCAAAGTTAAACCTGACCGGAATTACATTATTAAATCAAAAATAACTTTCCTTGAATAATGAAGTGGTGAATCCAGAGTTGGAAATTATTGGATGAGAAAGTGTTTCTGAAAACTATGTACATACATACATACGTATGATACTCTTTAAGAACAATAGTTACTCGTATTTTCTAATGAAATCTCAACAACTCAATTATTGAATAGGACTGAACTCATCAAGTCTTCCCATACATATCCTACTTGACAAATAAACTCAGTTCATTCTCAAGGATCTTCAACTATGTTTTTTTGTACAGTTGCCACGTAACTGTCACTATCACTCGAATATATTACCAGTAATATGAAAAAGTACATTCGTCGAAACATACGAAAAGGGAAATGTTGCTGAATTAATGCGAAAAAATTTAGTAGCAGTTTTGTAGTTATAAATCATAAAAGATCCCATAAAAAAATTCTCAGTTCAGTCCAACTCCAAGAAAGATACTTATCACTTCCGAAAGAACGTAAGTAAAATGGAGTTTTGAATTGTTTTCTCAAATCCGAGTTGATGTAGAAACGTTCAATTGTTGAAATCACATAACTCGTAAATAAGTGCACATGGGTTATTTTTCACATTGTTACCATTATGTTATAAGGTGAAATTAACATCCCTTTTTACAGTCCATATCAGAACTTCTTTGTGTGGTTGAATTTTGTGAATTGAAAGTATCATTGAGAATTCTTGTTGTATTCCATAACTTTTGTTGTGTGTCCTTTTCATAACTGATAGTTTTTTAACAAAAAAAAATTAAGTGCTATCTAATATATAGAACATACCTTGTATTGAGTTTGATGGATTGATAAAGTTGGTTCCAGTGATCATTTTCATTTAACCGAAATATGGTTTTCAGAACTGTGGCGGATGCTCTGAAGAAGGGGGAGAAAGTCGAAGCTGAATCCTTCGAGTGCGTGACAATATACTTCAGTGATATCGTAGGATTCACAGAACTTTCCGCCGATAGTACTCCTTTACAAGTAATCGATTTGCTCAATGATCTCTACACTTGTTTTGATTCAATCATATCCCACTACGATGTATATAAGGTCAGTATAATGTTCACGAGTTTGGTGTTCTATGTGTCACTTTGGTTTACTGAGCTGGATTCGAAATACCAGAAAAAATCATTATTTTTCTATGAAATCAGGTTCTATGATTCCGTAATAAAGGATGAAGAAAATAACTTATGTTTAATTTCCACTGAGACTTTGTTACGACTGGTTCCGGCTTCTACGCCATTCTCTAGCAATTATCAAATAACTGCAAATCACAATACGTTCATGATGAAGAGTCAGCTACCGAGAATTTTTTGTTTTTGTGATTCTTGTTCATAGAAAGCTCCATGATTGGTTGATCTTTCAAGTCCTCCATCAAACACGTAATTGGTTGGATGATTTTCTTTATGACGACTTTAATAATTCCATCGTTCACTTTTTCAATCGTATACTCTTATTTTGAATACGTATATGGCTTTGCTGATTCTTACAAAATCACCAAATTTGTTTTTTTTTGGTCAGCACGCACAACATAACCATATTGATACATCTCATACATACATGGACTGACACACCGATCGTTGAGATGTTAATGCTGATGGTAGATTTCGTCTGTTTGGCAAAATACCAAGCTACTTGTAGGTACTATTCAAATTGAAACATTTCAAGAATTTTTTTTCAAAGTCCGAGTAACTCCTTCAGCCATGGCAGCTTTCTTCAAAGTATACATGATGTCGTGATTGAAGCTGTAGTTTTTCAGGAGAGTCTGAAAGCTGGTATGATAGAATTCGTTTCTGAGATCGGATTAACTCCATCACCTCATATTTCTCATGAAAAACAGCTAGAAATTACTTCAGCTTGGTGTTATGTAGAGTTCAAAGTCCGAAAATGGTTCCAATATTGATACTTTCATTGTCAAGCAGAGGAGGAACATTTTGCCATTTTGCTAAGAAGAAAATATGATGGTGATTCATTGAAAATCCTACAGAATCTCATCAACTTCCTAATTATTCAATAGTCGTCATCATTTACTTCGCAAATTGTAGTATGATGTTCCAGGATATGATTTTCAACAGATGATTAGCCTCAATTCGTTTTTGAAACGATGTCAGAAAAATGTTTATTTCGAAACGAAACTGAAAATAATAATACAAGAAGAACTCGGTGCTCTGTAACTGCTTAATAGGATACAGTAACGCCTTTGCTTCTAAAGCTTTAGGAAACCCCGGAAAACCTACAACTACAAATCATTCAAGAAGCTATAATCAACTTGATATATAATGATGGACCCGTCCTCCCAACTTTGAAACCCTTTTCTTTTATAATATATCATATGGGGTGGTGGCGCACGGGTAAAGTGCTCGCTCCGTAACCCAAACATCCGTGGAAGCATAATGTAACGATTTCGAGACCGGCCCCGAGACCGGCCCTGATCTAATTAATTATGCACCCTCGTTCAACTACAACTGCATATCTGCTGGCGTACGGATCGCCGAGAACAAGCTGGAATAAATCGATTGTTCGATACTATTCGAAGAGCCATCTAGATGAAATGTTCTATACTCCTGAATATTCGAGAGTCGTTAATGGAAACTGCTTGGGAGTATATAAGCGGGACAGTCAGAATGGAGAGTTAGTTACAGTTCCAGAGTTCGCAGATAGAGACTGACACCGTAGAAATAAAATAGTGAATAATTGTTGTAAATAGTGTTTTAAATAAATTAGGAAAATTAGTTAGTGCAGTTTTACTACAATAAGTTCAAATTTCAGCCGGTTGATGAATATAATAATTTTAGTTATGGTCAGAATTATCTCCGGAACTAAAATAAATGATCATTGCATTAAGCTCAGAACAGCAGTTGGCTATGGTGGCGTATTCATCTGGCTTGATTCATTGTAGAAGCTTGGGGCTTTGGCCAGAGCCTACTTTATACTCTAATGAGCTTCACAGTTATTATCAAAGAAGCAGGAACTTCAACTACTTTGTGATCTATTAACTGTCTGGACGCATATTCAGTAGAATTGATAATTGCCACCAGTAAAATGTTTATTTCTCAATTCATGGAATAGTTATTTCCGCACGCACTGGTTTTCAAAAGATTAGGATCAGAAGAATATTGTTGTCGCTCAAAGACTCCAAAGAAATTATTTGAGGAAAATAAGATAATTACTTACTCCGACAATGAAAGCTCCAAGAAAATTTGAATAAGAAATCAACAGGAAAACATATATTTCAATTTATAAAATCTCGCCCCTGAGCCCAATCTCCTTCTGAGTGCATGTATGAGTGACAGAGATCATGGACCATACACTCGAAAAGTTTCTACAGCTACTGGAAAATATTCAATATTCAGGCTCAATACCAGAAATGAGCGTTGATTGAATAATTGTAATGCCTCTTGAATGAGAAGTTACTTCCCTCTTGCAATTTGAAATTTATAAATTTATAGAGTCCAGATTTGGAAATTAACTATTCAAGTGTAAGAACGTCAAAGAAAAAAGTCGAATGATATCATTTAATAGGCGAGAGGTGCTAATTACGTTTACATATTCGTATTTTTATTTCATTCTATATTCTTGATTTCACTATATTTTTCCACGAATACTCATCATACAATTTTCTTCCTTCGATGATTTGATTTTTGTTGTAGGTCGAAACAATTGGTGATGCGTACATGGTTGTGAGCGGTTTACCAATAAGAAATGGAGACCGACATGCCGGTGAAGTAGCTTCCATGGCATTACATTTGCTCAGTAAAATAAAAAAATTCGAAATAAAACATAGACAAGGTGAAGTACTTCAATTGAGGATAGGTATTCACTCAGGTGATTAGCATATTCAAATTACAAGCTTCGATCTGAAAATAACCCACCCTTCTCAGGTCACGTAGTTGCTGGTGTAGTTGGCCTGAAGATGCCAAGGTACTGTCTCTTTGGTGATACAGTGAACACTGCATCTAGGATGGAGAGTTCAGGTCAAGCGTTCAGAATTCACATATCACATGCCACTTTCATGCTCCTACAAAGATTGGGTGGGTATACTTGTGAAGAAAGAGGAGTTATACCTATCAAGGTGAGTATTATTTGATTCCTCAATAGCAATTTCATCTTCAAAACTTCTGATGAGTCAGTTTGTGGTGATCCACTAATGTGTTACAATTATTAATCGTGAATCACGCTTTCTATGAGCGCCTTCAGTGGTCTTCTGGAAAAAGCTGCATAAAAAATTGGGTCAAGAAAATTGGCATTTGCTTGGCATTTCTGTATATATAGGATCTTCGCGTGTTTGCAGGGCTAGTTATTATATTTTTTCTGCGAACTCCCAGGAAAAAATACTTATTGAACTTGCACGATGGTTGCCTGACGTATGCCTACGCTTGCAAGCTATAGCAACGCATCCAATCGAATGTATCTGATACGGAGTACCTTTTTCTAGATACTGTTTACTCTGGTTAGATGGGTTCGTTTCAGGCTGCAGACACTCGACGTGCGTTCAACATAGCATCTTGTTTTCTGGTTCTGGCTATGAGGAGATATGTCCGCGTGACAGCTGCATACATCCTCTGGATAGCCAGCCTAATATGCTGCTGCTTTTGCAGCATATTGTTCAGTAGCACCCCTAGATATTTCGCAGAGGAGAAACACTCTACTGTATGATATAGTAGTAGGCGTAAAACTCTTTGAAATGTCACATTCTGATACAAAATTGTTCCTTCGAACTGAGAGAAATTGTTCGTAATAAAGAGTACTGGGCTGCTATTTCTGGCCGTTCGCAATTTTAATTTGTACTGCTAGCGTCACAGTCTGATTTGCTGTTCATGCTGTTCCAACGCTATCAGTAACTCAAAATGAAACGATATGAGCACTCGTTCTTGTTGTGAATAGTCAAGAATAAGACCCCAGATGTGAAGAGATACACGGTTTAATGCCGATCGTTAAAATGTTTGCGCTGATGCTAGGTTTCGGCTATGTTCGGTAAAATGTCAAGAAGATATTTTCTTCCAAGTCCGTATAACCCGTTCAGCTATGGCAGCCTTCTTCATCGTATACATGTAATGTTTGATGTAGTTTTCCAGGAGAGCCTGAAAGATGGTATTATAGAACAGCTATAGAGTATAGTGTAATGTACTGAAAATGGTATCAGAATTGACACTTTTATTGTTAAGAGAATGAGGGGGACACTTTGTTAAGAAGATAATATAATAGAGATTCATTGAAGAATCCATAAAATCTGATTAACTTTCTTACTGCACTTATCAGGCGGATCAACTGAACTACAGCCTTGCGAGAGAGATCATTTTGATCAAAATTGTGTCAGTCCCATCATGTACCAGCATGACATTGTTCAGTTTATAACGACTGAGGAAAAGGTGCGGCTTTTCCACCATGGTGTTTGCATATCTTGTGCTGTACCACCCAAACAGATCAGTCTTCTGGGGGTCTGTTACTGCTCGTTTGTCACCTCTTTCTATAGTTGGCCCTAGCACTTTCGTATACGCCTGGCCATACGTCACGAAAAGCTATTTCGAACGTTCAGCTTTCAAAGTTTATTATTTTAGAGTGGTTCTCAACCAGACCAGGAATATACGAGGGAAAGATTTATGGAAAACTGAAAGAAGCTAAACTAAATCCAATAATAGATATAGCTGAACTTCCCACGATTACAGATTCCCGGAGAAGCTTTTACTAGCACAACCTAAGATATTTTCTATGAATAATCTGAAATCCTTTTGATTCAAATAGGATTGACCACTTACATACATGATTCATAGTTGTTTCTGATCATCAGTGGAGGACCAGTCACAACAAGCGAAAAGAGATACATTTTGTGGTAACTTGATATTTTTTTCACTCCTCTTCGTGAAATAAATACGGAACAAAATGGGAATTATCTTAATAACTCCTTGTACGCAAAAAGCGCCTGTAATTTCATGATTTGATTACAGGGAAAGGGTGACATGCGAACGTACTGGTTAGTTGGAGATGATCCAGTTCAACGATTAGCAAGAATCAGAGAAGATATAACTGGATCAAATTTATTCAGCAGTATCAGTTCAGAAAGTGAGTACAGTACAAATAACTAATTAGTAAGTAGGTAGAACCATCGCATTCGTATTGTGAATATTGATGATGATAGTTGGCAGATACTTCTACCTGGAAAGTATTCCGAAGTTACTGAAATTTTGGTCAGTTATAATTGGAATATCTTGGGTGTATAATCTGAGTTTTCGTGTTCAAGCCCCCTTCGCTAATTTGAAGAGAGCCAAAGATACTCGATTTTCTGGGACTTTTATCGTTTTTGGGCCTATGTTCTGAACTGTTACATTTTTTTAGGGCTGAGTAGTAAAACCCCTGACCTGCTACAAAGAACTGGCGTCAAGCTAGAAAGTGATTGCCACTTGGATGAAAACTGTCAGTCATGTCATCCTCAGTCACACTGTCCTGTTTTTCAGCTGCACCAAAGAGCAAGAAGAGCATTCAATCCAATAGAAAGCCAGGTAAATAAGTCGGTATCGGTGGAAGTTTGTTCAGCAATCGCAGAAGAAAACAAATTCCTGTACAACTGTTAAAAAACTTGACAATTTCTGCTGTATTTGGCTTCTAACTTCTCCAATAAAAGAGCAATTCATCATTGAAATTCCGTTATAGTTCTTTTTGGATAAAAAATAAGAATCATCAGTAATGAAAAATGTTTCCATATGATGCGTAAATACAGGGTGGCCCATCGAAAATGTAAAACCTTCAACACCCTGAGAAGGGGTGTCATACCAAGATTTTCACAAATGAGAAGAGGGATCGAATAATACTTCATTAGAAGGGACTTGTTATTCGCTATAAAGTGCTGCGTAGTTTTTGAAAATTGATCCACTCTTTTACAAAATATGGAGCGTTGAAACTCCAACAATATCGTGTGACAAAAAATGCAAAAATCGATCCAATTGTGCTTTGAAACTTGTTAATTAGTCAAGTAAATGCTCGAATTACTGTCCACCTACCTGCATTTAGTGGTACAAGTTATTTTCTAACCGTTGTCGTACATTCTGGAGCATTTGTGGTGTCACTTCGCGACATAGATACGTTAATAATTCGCCTTTGCAACTCTTCTCATGTGTTTCGTGGTGTTTTGTAAACAATGCTCTTTATGTGGCACCCACAAAAAAATCTGAATGACTTAAGTCGGGTGTCCGTGATGGTAATTTAATCGACCCTTTCGTCCTATCCATCGTCCTGGAAACGTCATTTAAATAATTACGAACATTTTGTTCTTCTTGTTGGAAAATCAGTTCCTGTTAATTGCATGCGGGATCGTTCTCAATGATATCTGTTAGAGATGGCATGTTGTAGTAAATCCAAGTACATATCGCATGTTGAATTTCCTAAAAGAAAAAAAATCCTTCAATGGAATTTCCAAAAATATCAGCCCATTCATTCAACTTCTGAAGGTGTTGCGTGTGTAACTCGTGGAAAAACCTTGGATTGGTGTCAGCCCAGTAACAGTAATTGTGGCGATTCACTAAACCATTTACTTAGGAAGAAGGAATACTCGTCCCAAAAACACATATCAAATAGGAAATTACCATTGTTTAACACTCAATCACTCATAACTTCGCAAAATTGCAAGTGACGATCAAAGTCGTCTTCATTTAGTTCATGAACTAAGCGAATTTTATAAGAATGGAATTTGTATTTTTTCAATACCCGTGTTATGAACCGAACCTGTTTGGCGAAATGATGTCACCAATTTGCGAACAATTTTTTCAGAAATATGAATGTCAAGATGTCGTTGGTTAAACAACCACGCGACCCGATTTCCACATTCATCGTTTTTGAAAAATAGCTTAATGATTTTCAGTTATTCTGCAATTGAATTCACCATGATGATAAATTTTAAAGTCTATAATTTTTAACTTTAACCACGACAGGTATCTAGCAACTACTTGACCTAATTTAAACGTGAAGAAAGAAACCCGATAATTTTATACTCACTAACATGAGCCTAAAGAATTTGCAAATCAGCAAAAACAGCGAACTCATTTGAAGTTTATTCCAGTAATACCTGCGATAATTTTTCAAGTACCGATTTTTGCATTTTCTGTCACACATTATTGTTGGAGTTTCAACGCTCCAAATTTTCTAAAAGAGTAAATCGACTTCCAAAAATTACGCAACACTATAAAGGGAATGACACGCCACTTCTAACACCACTTCCGATTTGAAAAAAAATTTGGATGACACCCCTACTTGAGGGATTGAAGATTTTACTACGCTTAGTGTGTCAAAATGTGTCTCCCTGACAAACAATAATGAGGTGTTTTTGGATTTTATCAAAAAATTATTTCCCACCCTGTTCGATTCTCCAAACCGATTCATTTTCAAATACTTATACAGCTTCAACACGATTGATTCTATTTGACGTTTAAGATGAATTTATTTAGAGTGCTGTCAGATGCACAGATTCCTTGATATACAGTGTGTTACACTTCTCATGGAAACACCCTCGTATCTTCCGTAATTTTTGACGCAGAATCATGAAATTTTCAGGATCGATAGATACACTGGAACTGAACTCAATGCACAAAAAGGGTCAACCTATGTGATATACACTGCACGCCAGCAGCGATGGAACCACCCATTTTTACGATAAAACATACTAGGAGGCAAAATTCGCTCAAAATTCTTTCAGATTCGTGATCAGCACCCCCAAATTACTATAAATACACCTGTCTCCTGAAAAATTTTCAGTCCTGAAAAATTTAATTTTTTTTCACTTACCTCACGTATGATGACCCCTTTCGTGTAGAGAGTTTATCTCTAGTGTATCTATCAATCCTAAAAATTTCATGGTCCTACGTTGAAAATTACGGAAGATACGGGGGCGTTTCCATGAGAAGTGAAACAAATTTGAATTTTTCAGGACTGAAAATTTTTCAGGAGACAGGTGTATTTATAGTAATTTAGGGGTGCTGATCACGAATCTGAAAGAATTTTGAGCGAATTTTGCCCCCTAGTATGTTTTACCGTAAAAATGGGTGGTTCCATCGCTGCTGGCGTGCAGTGTATATCACGTAGGTTGAACCGTTTTGTACAGTGAGTTCATTTCTAGTGTATCTATCGATCCAGAAAATTTCATGATTCTGCGTCAAAAATTACGGAAGATACGAGGGTGTTTCCATGAGAAGTGTAACACACTGTATAGATATAGATAGTGAATTTTCTTAAGATCTATGACTCTTACCATCGCAGAGAACAAATTTACGTTTCGGCAGTCGTCTACTGAACGTTGTAAAAACATCCGCATTCGAGACCTACGAGCGTGTCGTAAAGATCGACGTGGCACGTGTCCATACCGATTGAAGATATAGTACAGTAATATATTCATATATTCAGATACAGATATACTCAAGGTCATAGCAATTAAGAAAATCCACTACCTTCTATCATGCTGAATAGTCGGTGAATATTGTGTACCATGCAAATAGTCGCTAATAGAGCGTGTTGGTTGGTCCTGTCAAATAGGAAACAAACGTATGATTGGTTGATGACTGAAATTTAATAGACGAAAAAAATTATCACTGTTAATGAATATCCACAGCATATATAGCTAAGCAGAATTATTATTCGTAATAACAAATTTCAAAAATTGAGGTTGATCAAAAATTCGAAAAATATACATGAGTGTAAAATTTTATCAAACAAGGCTTGATTAGGCTCATTTTCATGTGATCACTGATTAATCATGACTTTTGCTTCCAGGAAACGATTGATGGAAGTTTCGACATGCTCTGTCCGGAAATGTACAAATATCATCTGACAAGGTTGAATTATACTTGCTCCAACAGAAATCCAAGATCAGCGCCAACTATAACATTCACATCTAACAACGACCAATTCATATGACTGAAAGTAGGAACTGAATCGAGTCCATTCAATATTAAGTGGAATAGATGTTAAATGTCAATTAATGAACCTGAATGAATCTACCGAATTATTTATATCTCTAATTGTTATAATATATCTATTTGTTCAACCAGTAATTACGGTGAGGGGGTGTTTTATCTATTTTATTAAATGTATACGAATTATGATTTTGCCTTTCCTTGAGAGCAGCTTGTATAGAATATAAACAGCATAAAAGGGCTATAAAAAGAAGTATGGTGGTCAAACTAAAAGAACCATGAAAACACCATTCAAAGAACAGACCGCTCATATTAGCTATATGAGACCCAGATGAATTGATTGTAGCCAAACCTGTATTGGAAAACAATCGAAGACTTGATGACATTGGTTTAACAAAAATTAGACAAGTGCACGACCAAAGAGAACTAGATAGATAATAATACTTTTTGGTTCATTTATTTAAATTTACTAATAATAGTAGAATTTGAAGAACGTATTGACGATTCACCCCCAGTCGTATCAAGATATTCGATTAGGCAAGAGGATGGGACACCAGGCCATCAGGAAAGCCTTCAGCTGCCTTCGTTCTCGAGAAACTGCCAAAACATCGCAATTTTTTGAATTTGACACGTCTCTTCCTCATTTCACGGAAACATGAAGGATCAAAAGTATTCCTAAACACTTTCTTATTACTAATTGCATGATTTTGCATTCCGGAGTGCCTTCAGAATTTCTCTAGCTGTCTTCGTTCTCGAGAAACTGCCAAAACATCGCCATTTTTCAAATTTGACAGGTCTCTCCCTCATTTCACGGAAACATGTTGGATCAGAATTATTCCTGTACACTTTTTTATTACCAATGGCATGATTTTGCAAACAGAGGTTCCTTCAGAATTTTTCTAGCCGCCTTCTTTTTCGAGAAACTGACAAAACAACACGATTTTTCGAATTTGACACGTCTCTCCCTCATTTCACGGAAACATGATGGATCAGAAGTATTTCGAATACCTTCTCCATTACTAATTGCGGGATTTTGCAATCAGGATTGCTTTCAGAATTTTTCTAGCTGCCTTCTTTTTTGAGAAACTGACGAAACAACGCGATTTTTCGGATTTGACAAGTCTCTCCCTCGTTTCACGGAAACATGATGGATCAGAAGTATTTCGAATACCTTCTCCATCACTGATTGCGGGATTTTGCAATCAGGATTGCTTTCAGAATTTCTCTAGCCGCCATCGTTCTCGAGAAACTGCCAAAACAACGAGATTTTTCGAATTTGACACGATTCTCCCTCATTTCACGGAAACATGATGGATCAGAAGTATTTCGAAACACTTTTTTATTACTGATTGCGTCATTTTGCAATCGGGAGTTCCTTCAGAATTCCTCTATCTGCCTTCGTTCTCGAGAAACTCCCAAAACAACGCGATTTCTCGAATAGGACACGTCTCTCCCTCATTTCACGGACACATGATGGATCAGAAGTATTCTGAAACACCTTTTCATTACTGATTGCGTCATTTTGCAATCGGGAGTTCCTTCAGAATTCCTCTAGCTGCCTTCGTTCTCGAGGAACTCCCAAAACAACGCGATTTTTCGAATATGACACGTCTCTCCCTCATTTCACAGAAACATGATGAATCAGTAGTATTTCGAAACACGTTTTCATTACTGAATGCGTCATTTTGCAATTGGAAGTGCCTTCAGAATTTCTCTAGCTGCCATGGTTCTCGAGAAACTGACAAAAAAAACGAGATTTTTCGAATTTGACACGTCTCTCCCTCATTTTACGAAAACATGATGGATCAGAAGTATGTCGGAAATTTTTTCATTACTAATCGCATGATTTTGCAATCAGGATTGCCTTCAGAATTTCTCTAGCTGCCTTCGTTCTCGAGAAACTGCCAAAATAACGCGATTTTTCGAATTTGACACGTCTCTCCCTCATTTCACGGAATCATGATGAATCAGAAGTATTTCAAAATACTTTCTTATTATTAATTGCCTTCAGAATTTTTCTATATGCCTTCGTTCTCGAGAAACTGCCAAGACATCGCGATTTTTTTAATTTCACACGTCTCTTTCTCATTTCACGGAAACATGATGGATCAGTAGTATTTGGAAACATTTTTTCAGTGCAAATTGCGTGATTTTGCAATCAGGATTGCATTCGGAATTTCTCTAGCTGCCTTTGTTCTCGAGAAACTGCTAAAACAACGCGATTTTTCGAATTTGACACGTCTCTCCCTCATTTCACGAAAACATGATGGATCAGAAGTATTTTGAAACACTTTTTCATCACTGATTGCGTCATTTTGCAATCGGGAGTGCCTTCAGAATTTCTCTAGCTGCCTTCTTCTCGGGAAACTCCCAAAAAAATCGAGATTTTTCGAATTTGACAAGTAGTTCCCTCATTTTACAAAAACATGATGGATCAGAAGTATTTCGGAACATTTTTTTAATACTAATCGCGTGATTTTGCAATCAGGATTGCCTTCAAAATTTCTCTAGCTGCCTTCGTTCTCGAGAAACTGCCAAAACAACGCGATTTTTCGAATTTGACACGTCTCTCCCTCATTTTACGAAAACATGATGGATCAGAAGTATTTTGGAACACTTTTTTGTTATTAATTGTGTGATTTCGCAATCAAAAGTGCCTTCAGAATTTTTCTATATGTCTGCGTTCTCGAGAAACTGCCAAAATATCGCAATTTTTCGAATTTCACACGTCTTTCCCTCATTTTACGGAAACATGATGAATCAGAAATATTTTGTAACACTTTGTTATTACTAATTGCGTGATATTGTAATCAGGAGTGACTTCAGAATTTCTCTAGCTGCATTATTTCTCGAGAAACTGCCGAAACATCGCGATTTTTCGAATTTGAAACGTCTCTCCCTCATTTCACGGAAACATGATCAATCAGAAGTATCTCGAAATATATGTACCTGACTATTTGCTATTGTTTTCAAATATTGTACTCCATATCAAGTCATCAACGTCACTTGACCAAGACTAAAGCTTTGTGTTCTCAGAATTCATTCAGAAATTTCAATATTAGACAATCCCAATATAAAAATCGGTGTTCTTTCGCGATGTACCACACTTTCTTTATTTTTCCCTATAAACTGGAGTTATAATCCTTTAGCAATAAACTGAATAGGCTATGACACAACTCACCTTCCATCAGAACTGACATCCATAAATTAGTCAAATTTTAACCCAATCTACTGAAAATTTATTGAAAATTTATATAGTTTTAAAGTACTGCTAGACAAGTGATAAAACTACAAAAATGGACAACTCGGAAGAAATATACGACGAAGGCGACCAAGAAACTTCTGACCAGCTCATTGGATATTACACAAGATCGAAAAGGCGGAAAATCAGCCACGACTCTGAGGAATGTACGTCCAATTATAGAGAGTACGAGAGAAAGAGGAAAAATCCAATTATGTTCGTTCCCACCGAGATGTTGCAAGCTGTTTTCTCACACATTTCCTATCACGAACTGAGTAAGACCTGATTATTTATTCTCATTAACATCCAAAGTAAAAGCTCAGCAATGAAATAGGCACGTACTTTTTTGCAACAGGGTTTAGGAATTAGAAATACAACTTTTTTTAATCATATAAAATGTTAAATCCCCTACTATTCAGAGATCATAGTGTGAACCACGACATGAAAGGTAGAAGTTTGTGTTTTCCTCAATTTTTCGAAGGCAGCTTGCCTTCGGGAACATCTTCAAGCAATTCGTTTCAAAATCATATCGTAAAAATGAGTTGTGAAAGCTGAACTGATCAGGCCAATGTCGATTGAACCGTTGAAGGTGGAACAATTGACAATATTTCAGATGAGCATCGCGAGTGGAATTATTTATGAAGGGCAGGTTGCCAATTTTTCTGTGATGTTCCAAAAAGAGAAAAATTGTGAGAGAGGCAACACCAACGAAACGGAACTTCATTTATCAACACATTCAAATCTGGCTGAACGATATTTAGGTATCGAAGCATAGATAGCTTGACTGGTAAAAAAAAAATGTCACAAATGCATTGGTATCGACAAAAGCAAATATGCCTGGTTCAAAAGCAAGTGCAATGTGGGTTGCCTGTGTGCCAATTCTGGCGCCTAATGCTGGCTTGGAATGCACATCCACCACCCTGGGTAGCATTCCTCGATCCACACAGGCTATATACAGGGTGAGTCAGAATAAGACCGACAAACTTCGTACCTCATTTTGACGTGAAAAGTTTTTATCAATCCTGAAATGCATCCCCTCTGAGATACAAAACTTCTGAAGGAAAATATCTTGGTACAGTAATCCGGGTATAGTTATAGTGTTCAATTTTCATAAAGCAGTGGCGTAGTTTCGGTGGTATGTTGCCATATTTTACTTCATATTTTCTTCAGACAATTGACTAATGAGTGTTTGATATCAGTTAGGCTTATCAATACTTGTCCGGAAACTCATAACATTCCATGTGCCTATATGTAGATGTTTCTGAGATATTTACATCATAAAGATTTCTTTTCCTATTTACCATAATCGCAGAATGCTAATTTGTTATGGCATATCGGAGTATTTTTCATCCTCCTCAATGTTGGAAGGATTGAATAAATGGTGCGGGTGAGTATGTGAGTCTGAATTAGACTATCAAACTCCTTATATTTACTCCGCACATTCCTCCACTAATCCGAGTTTCTTAATCAGTGGCGCCCTGTTAGAATTCCCGTTAGTATTTTGAGTTCGTTTTTACTATTACTGATGCACTCATTTCATCTCTTCTGGGGTAGTTTTTCTGTAGAATCTTGGCCTGCCACATTTCTTGTAATTCTATACAGTATCTTTTGTCATATACATCCATTTCGAATTCAACAGATATTGTGCTGGCAGGTATTCCGCAGAATAGACCGGGAGATAATGACACAAAATATTAGGTCATTTGTAATTACGGAATGACAAAAAAG
The DNA here is from genome assembly GCA_958502065.1 of Chrysolina americana. Lineage (NCBI taxonomy): Eukaryota > Metazoa > Arthropoda > Insecta > Coleoptera > Chrysomelidae > Chrysolina > Chrysolina americana. The sequence continues at coordinate 9,852,723 of OY293412.1, forward strand.
AAAATTATGTTCATAACGCTAGTACAGGCGGCCCAATCGCGTGGGCGTTAATCGAACGTGTCGGATAAATAACGAGTGTCGAACCATTTGTTCCACAAAAATGCTTGTATTTTCCAATAGTCGATGAAAAAGAAGTAGGCGGTAGCGTAATGCCATACTTCTCCGGTGTGACTTACAGCCGCCATACCAACACGAATACATTAATTCAAAAAGAAAACAATTCAACCATTTGTATCAGGCTAATTTTTGCGCAGCTAATCATCGTCGAGTAGCCATTCACGAAAATCACCTTGCCATACGTTCCCGACGGTTCCCAATGGCCGCCATACCACCGCAAGACAGTATTTTTTTTTTGCTAAACGATTTGTACCACTATTGCATTTGAATTTTTGGAAAGTATTTGATATAATGTGACGGTTATTATATATCCCATACGTCTAGTAGGGGGAAAAAGTGCTGCCATACTTGAAAAACTCATTTATTCGACATGTTTTGAAAAGACGACTGTAAAATGCGTGAAATCATTTTTTACATCATGGAATCATTGTATTCTGTTCGTTTGGATGTAATTATACCTAAAAAAAGTTATTTCAGATTGTAACCATGGGGCTTAGGCCAAAACGTAAAAAAAATAAAATTTTGACGATTTGTACCAGTACGGATTTGGATTTTTGGAAATTATATGATACAATGTGACCATTATTATATTTGCCATACTTCCAGTAGAGGGAAAAAGTGGCGCCATACTGGTACAAATTATTCGAATTACGGATAAAATCTTAGAATTTTGAAAAAATATTTTACATATTCGCCACCTCCCACAGGTATGTCATGATCAGATTTCTATAATAGATCTTACAGAGAACTGTTAAAAAAGTTTCAGGTTGGTACAAATCGTTAAGCAAAAAAAATTACCCCCTTACGATATGGAGGCGATTGGGAACCGTCAGGTATGTATGGCAAGGAGATATCCGTGAAGGGCTACTCGACGATGATTAGCTGCGCAAAAATTAGCCTGGTACAAATGGTTGAATTGTTTTTTTTTAAATTAATGTATTCGTATGGATGAGCATGTAATATATTTTGTTTCATTCCCTCATTCGCTAAGGACTGAATGGTGGTACTGTAGGTTTTTCCGGGTTTTTCCTACAGTTGAAATAGCAAATGCGCCATCAAATTTTCAAGTCGCCCCGGAGCGCATATAGTGGTGGTGTTCCTTCATCTGGGATGATATGATATGCTTTGTCGGTTTGGCGGGCTGTAAGTCACACCGGAGAAGTATGGCATTACGCTACCGCCTACTTATTTTTTATCGACTATCGGAAAATTCAAACATCATTCGACACTCGTTATTTATCCGACACGTTCGATTAACGCCCACGCAATTGAGCTGCCGGTACCAGCGCTTTGACCATCATTTTCTTTTTTGTCATTCCGTAATTCGACCCCTGAAGAACCACCATACTGGTACAAATGACCTAATGTTTTGTGTCACCATCTCCCGGTCTAGAAGGGTTCAGGTCCCAGAAAAGGTGTCAGACCCTTTCTTTGCAAGGGCATCTGCGATTTTATCACCCTATACTCCAGCGTGTCCCGAAACCCTTAGGAGGTCACAGTGCTATTCTTGCCGAAATTATTCAGTTTCCCTAGGCACTCCCAAACCATCTTAGAGTTGATTACATGGAGTTCAGAGTGATAATGGCTGCTTGGCTGTCTGTCACGATGATATTATATCTGCGGAAATTTATTTCCATGTCGAACTGGACACATTTTACCCACGCATTGAACATGCAGAAAATGAGATTCAAATTCTTGATGAGTGTACAGGCTCCATCCATTATCACTACGTTATAGAGCCACTCCCAGAATCAAAAGTCTGTGACCTGTTGCCTAGAAAAGTATAACTGTGGAACGGATGATTTCGTATGTAAGCTCCTATGAAGATGCACCTTTTTTCGAGTATTTAGGTCAAGTTGTCGCAGCTCTTCGTGAGTCCCTTTCACCACTCTGAAAGAGTGTAGGATCGGGACAGCCAGTGTATTAGTTGCAGCAACTTTTTTTCTTCCCTAACAGCTCTGATGGCCAGATCTATCTGAATTTAATGTGATCCTGGGAGTTTTTAACTATGGTTATAACTTGGAGGAAGCTTTGCTCCATTCCTAGGTGAGTATATGTCTCTTTCTTATCAAGATGATGCATCAATCTACTAGCTGGACATTCTCGTGGTTGCAGTTGTACTCACGGGTTTTCCTGAGTGCAACGGACAATAGCAATGAAGAGATGCAGGAAAGGAAAGGGCTGAGGAAGTCTCCCTCTAACACGCCTCTGCTAAAGAAAAGTTTTTCTGTGTGAACTCTTACTCGATCAGATCTTATGATAAAGGGAATCCTCCAGAGCGGAATCAGCTATCCAATGCATATTATATCCTTATTGCCCCTGAACCAACCAATCCGGAATAGCTCTTCATCTTGGAGTAAGTGGAAATTTCCTGCTGGGTGGTGGTGGGTGTTTGTTAATCGTTTCTACTCCGTTAACTGTCTACCCCGAAGATGCGACAAAAAAAATACCCCAGGTTTTGGGCATGAAAGGCGGCATGCTCTGGGTGTTTTTCACGCCATAGCATTCTCGCAATATATCCTTCTGGGTAAAGTAACTGATCTCGTCCATCCACTCAAAGTGTCCATTGTTAAAACGGTTGTCATTAATACGACAAGGTTGGTTGCGGAGCTATACCTCGTCCTATGGGAATCGAGTTTCTTGGTTTACTGGTGAGGTAACCCCGTGAACCTATGGTCAGATTTTGCATCATTTGCTTGTTGTCTGTGGTGGCGCGTGAGTCAAGCTTTTGCTTCCTAACGGCATCACACATAGATAAGGGCAACGTCTTCCCAAGCTGGCACAAGTCTCTCGAAGACTTCTGAGGGTTGTTCGACGGTTACTACTACTACTATCACTATCATTATTACATAAGGTTAGGTATCATCATGCAGAAGAAATATTTGTGTGGTCGCTGATATCTTGTTCACAACACTGTGGAAATGTTGGAGGACTGGGGCCCGATTTTCAAATGTCTATTACCCTTTGTCACATACGACAAAATCTTTCCATCTTTTTTCAATGCACATTCGACGAAGGCGATGGATATATTTTGTCGCATGCGACAAAGGGTAATAGACATTTGAGAATTGGGCCCCTGTTCGTCATCTACATATTGTTTCATAGCTGATGCTTTGCTGAAATATCTTCAATGTTCTTGATCTTCAGATTTTTTTATTTTTTGTTCAGTCGTTAGTGATGGAGCGTGGATGTCTTCTTTTGATGGGTCTGATCTAGAATTAGTTACTATAGTTTTTCGTGAATGGTTTCACTGAAAAAAAAGTTTTTGTATTATTGAATTACAGTCCTCAGTATTTTTTTCTAAAAATACGACATCTGAGGATTCATAAAAACATTAACAGATTTTACATAAATTTTTTCAAGGATCACGATGATTCGCTGTCAGATTCCAAAGTTGAATATTCGACTTGTTTTCAGGTCAGAGTGTTCGATTAGTCAATCGAAGATTCAAAATTATCGCAGAAAACATGCTGAACATGGCGTACAAGAAGATAGAGAAACAAATAAACATGCTCATCAAATCGACGGAGATATCTGTAGCTTATACTCAAGACGACATGGAAATTAAGTGTGTGACGAAGCTGCTGAATTTATTGGAGATTTTAAAAATGCAGGTGATATAAAAATTCCTGGAACTTCAGGAACATGCCACGATGAGAATTGCGCAGTCTGGACTCTTCAATTTTTTCTAGTTTATTCATTCCCTTTGTTGTCGAAAGAGGCCTTTTATAATGTATAGTTCACTTGCCCAATTACCATTTGAGTGTCCAACACGTCAATGCATCACCATCACTAGTTATACCAAAGGTGACTGTACTCATATAAGCTCACATTCGTATAATATCGTCTTCTAGAATGGACCAAATTGGTATTTGTGTTAGAGCAGCTCATATGGGAACATGAAAATTGTTCAAAAATTTGTATTTCTATTTATTAACAACAGCTATTCATCAGAAAGGTTTTACCTCATTCACTTCTAAATGTTTTTCACCCCATCTCACCTCCGCATATACAATGACATCATCAAAGTTAAAAACATATTGGACTTTTTTTATTTATTTCTTATTGGTTTCTGCTTCGAATTAGACCAAAAATTACAAGAAAATTTGGCAATGGTCAATCGTTAGCGGTCAAAATTGATATCCTCCCAAAAAAAAATGCAAAAATCTGTTTTCTACCAAATTTGAGTCATTTGGATTATTTTGCAATTTTTTCGAGTTTACCGATGAGACCCGGCGGCACCGAATACTTAATAGTTATTTATGTATCAAGGGCGTAAAGTAGGCGTTTAAGGCCATAAACACATTTTACGCACGTGATATATAAAAAAATTTATGCACTAGCGGTTTATACAGTGTCCACCAAAATCTTGGAATAGCATGGGAAACTAACTTTTATGAAGAATGACATTTTCTGAGAAACTATTAATTAAAAAGTTTTCCATATGGTTCCAAGATTTGGGCGGACACTGTATATATATTTATATCACAATTATCGTGTCAATAATCATCTCTGTATACTGAAATAGATTCATTTATTCAAAATGTACACAGAATACCCAGTATATACCCACCTAATTATGACGTTGTTAAGCAAGCTGGTTGTTGTCTAGCAACAAATTCAATAAACAAGGTAAACGGTCATCTTCATGTTTATCTGAAAAAGTGCGTGAGTCAACACGAAAATTATGGAATCATCAGATGAAGAACATCATATATACATACCAATGGAAATTTTGGAATCGGCTTAGAGTGCCAAACTCAAACTGCTACCAACAAAAAAAACTTTACGAAAAGACGTATGAGTTCATAAAATGGCGCAATGAAAATAATGTGAAGGTGATTACAGAAAATATATTACTGGGATATTTTTTTGAGAAGTCCAAGAATCTAAAACCCTCTTCTTTATGGTCATACTATTCGATGTTAAAGTCTACTTTGAATTTGTATAATAATATAAACATAAGCAAATTTCCAAAATTGATAGCATTTTTGAAACGGAAGAATGATGGATATAAGCCGAAGAAATCCAAAATATTGAATAGGGATGAAATCGAACTTTTTCTAAAAGAAGCTCCAGATAATGTATATCTGATGATGAAGGTATGTTATACCTACCTATATTTATTAAGTAATTAAAAAACTTATTGATTCTTTTATAAGTCACTTTATTGTCTGATGCTGGGGAAATTATCACCAATATCAAAAGACACGCTGGTTGGAAATCAGCTACAGTAGCAGAGAGCTACATTGAACAATCGATTTCAAATAAATTTAATATTGCCAAAAAAATTGCCGGCGATGGTGATGGACCGATACCAAATAATAATTATTTGGACCTACCATCCACATCTAAAATGAGTGGTGAGGATGTTTCAAAAGGGAATAATTATTTTCAAGTGAAAATTGAATATCCCACCCTTAATATTTAAAATTGTAACAATTGCATAGTTAATATAAAATTCTAATTTTCAGGGTTATGGAGCAAAAATGTAGATTATGAATAAAAGTTGTTAAATGAGTATTTCTTTATTGAACTGAATTCATTGTTTCGTGGTAGGTCTTCCGTGAAATGATGTGCGTAGGTATATATGGACAATTTTAGTATATAATCCACTTTACCGCCCGCGGGCCATGATGCGCCCACGGGCGGTAACGTGTACTTTACCGCCCGCTAGTGCATAAAATAACTTTTGTTTACGTCCTTATACACATTCGAGATATCACCAGTGTTGTCAAATACCGGGAAATTCATCGAATTTCAGAAATTTCAAGCGGTTAATATAAAAACCGCTTGAAAAAGCTGTAGTTTAGCGAAACATCGCGATGTTATATTATTTGTGAAAATCATACATGTTTCATTAAATTTCAGTAACTTTAAGTACCTATCTAACAGCCCGAGAAGTGCTCAGTACTTGAGAATGACTTTTTGAATTTGCTCAGTAATCGCGAGCATTTTATAAGTAAAAGTGCTTAGTGCTTCAGTGCACTTTTCAATAAGAGTGCTTAGTGGTTAGTGCTCGAAGCACTTTTTGTCAGTGCTCGGCACAACTCTGGACACTACACTAATATAATATATATATATGAATAGTTTCAAACTAGTGACTGTAGATGTCACAAGTTACTATTCATATATATATATATATGAAATTCACGTTTGTTACAAAATGACTATTTCACCTTTCTTCTTCAGTATATTCTAGTGATTTCTACAATTTGGAGATACGTATACAACGAGTATTATAAGACGGAGAGAACCTGTATGTATGGAGGACAACTAATTGATGCGCACCACTGTTTTATGTGGAAGTTCCTCCATTGTCCGAACTTTTTGTATGCGCCAGCAGTGATGAGAGATTATGTGAGTACTCAATAATAGTTCATACAATAACTATTTGATGCCAAAGCCGAGAATGACAATTATTATGATTTGAATGTAAGTATCTAAAGTCTAAAAACCCTGATATGCCGACCGTATGATTAAACGTGGGACATTTGCCAGCATGATTAAGAGAAAACAAATGAAATCGCGCTTTGTTCCCAAATATCCCGCGATACTTGCGTGAACCGTCACCGTCGGTTTTCATGTTAAGGTTCATTTTCATGAACGGAAGTTTCAGGTATTTCCCACGAGCATGAAATAAATAAAACAACATTATCATTCAAATTTACTGAGTCGCTGTCAGCAAACAATTTCATTCATCACATTTTCGACTCATGATTAAAGGCAATTTACTGAAATGAATAAGAATCACATATTCACGTGGAAGCATGGAAATTCACCATTAGAACCTGTCAATCTTGTGCCTTTCTGACATCTGGCCAAGCATGAGCAAGTATCTGCGCAATTGAAGTTTTCCTTATAAAGTTTTTTATATAATAATTATGTTGCTTCGAGTTTTATTGCTTTTCAGAAGTGATATGTGTAATGAGTTGTGTGTTATATTGTTTTTTCACTTTTTGAAAACTCTTTAATGTCATGTAAAGCTTAATTTGTCTTTTTTACCTAACATTTTTTGGATCTTCCAACTACACTGGAAAGAGTTCACTATATGAACATATTATAAACTAATGGTAAAATAATAAAAACCTATACAAGCTTGATAATATGCAAAATTGAAAGATTTCAGTAAGAATGGATTTTATTTCAATTTTATCACAGGATTTTGAATAAATCAAACTGAAAATATCATTCTTAAATATTTCAATGGAATGAGTTTCTTTTGTAGATTTTCAACATGACTTTTCCAAGAAATGATAACTTCATTGTCCCAAGAAACATTACATGTTTATAATTACAAAAATTTAGCTTTTCCATCGAAAACTAAATAATTTCTGATATGCCATAACATTTTTTGACAAAAGTATACAGGAAGATTCATCAATATCCATAGTCAACTTATGATTGGTTAACCAAGGCGAAATTATTTTTAAATCAGCTTGAATATTTTCGTTTATTTCATTGTCAATATTCCCAAAATAAATCAATGTTGTAAGTGCAAAAAATAATTTGAAATCACCATGCACATCAAGAATTTATGTGTATGAGAAACAAAAGAGGTCCAAGAATTGAACCTTGTTGTACACATGATATATAGTAAATATGTAAAATACAGAAAAATAAAAGAACGCAAAATAACATAAAATAATTGCAATACGAAATTTCGCCCCAAAACTATTGACTTTCGAACGGTATTTGGATCAATTTGAGTGGTGTTATTTTTCCAAAAAAAAAATAGATCTTTCTCTTCTAATATGTATTACAGGAGTAGAACGCCATTTCATTTGTTTTGTCTTCACAAAAATCTAAATAAAATCCAATCAGACGACCCACTAGGGTTTTAAACATCTTATTATAGTAATTGAATGTGAGTTCAGCTATTTTTCTACAATAACCAGTCAAGTAAAATAAGAAAATTAATACTTCATTTCTGAAATTTATGAATTGCCTATCGATTATAGTTTGTTTATTGCTGTTTTGTTTTTTATATTGTTCAACTTTTAGGCCCTACCTTCAGAGGTAACCAGAATTATTCAAATGACCAAGAGCTTCTGCGTCCATTTTGACAAAATATCAGAAGAACCATCAGATAGATGTTTGGTTGACAGCGGCTGTAAAGTAATTGATATTGTGGACTGCGCAAATTTCATTCAAAAAACAGTTACAGTAGAGAAGGCCAGTAGAGATTGCTTTGAAGCACAAGTAAGTCATAGACATATTTATACAATATATAATATAATAATAATATACGAAAGTATAGATTCAGACATACAACTTGCGGCAAATGAAGCAATTCAATCCTCAGTATTTGCTAAATTTCGGGACAAATACGAAAATTAATTTTGAAAGACAAATATATATATAAATATATTTTTGGTGATTGAAAGAATCAACTTTCCAGAGAAATAAGAAAGATCGTTTAGAAAACTAATATATTCATACTGAAAATTCTGAAATTAGAGTTGAACCAGAAGACTTAATGAGAAATTACCAAAATGTACACGAACAATACATAACTAACTAAAAGATCACATCTGGAATGTTACGAGTTTAAACTGAATCTGGTCGTTATTTCAAGGCACTCTTCGAACTTCTCTCTATTAAGATATCTTGCCTCTCACAGAATTATCAACATATCCACCCTAAATAAATATAAATCTTCCTGTTTATGAGGTTTTCTTTTCGAACTCCAATACTTGAAATAATCATGTTTATTTATCAAAGGATCTTTTGTAACATGTATTTTGAAGGGCAAGACTTAGGGTGGTCGCTTAGGATATCTTTTACGACCGAAAACAATATTTCATGGTGTCCCTGAATAATTTTAAAAGATATTTCTGGTCTTATTGATTTAATTTATGCGTTTGGTTACAATGGAAGCGAAGACGTATTTTTCAGATACACTATATGGAATATGAAATGAAAACCACCTTACCTTATATGAACGATGCAAAAATTTGAGTTTGGTGTATTAGTTGAGTCCTGCGGTATTTAATTTTTTTTTCAACTTTTTTGGTCACGAAAAAATACAAAATGATTAATATTTGAAGAATGTAGAGAGATAGGTATGGGATATGCACACAAAAGCGATTTCGATTTCAAAGCAGAATTCAAAATTTATATAATATATAGGGTGTTCTATTTGAAATATCCAAGTTGATATCTATAAAATGCAACAATGCAGTACTAAGTATACGAGTGTTACCAAAATTTTAATGAACATATCTTTCATTGTGCAGATACGAATAATATAGGCCATCTATCTAATTTGGAATAACCTGTATATGGTATGTCAATAATTCTGGGGAACTATACTGTTACGAATTATTTCAAGTGGTATATGAATATTTTGGATCTGCTCTAATTTTTTGTAGTGGTTTTAGAGTTGAAGACTTTGACACTCTTGTAAAATGGACTGCTTTCAAAAAGAGAAGTGTGGGAGGTCTAATGAAATCTCCCTCTCCGGTAAAGTTAAAATGTTGTGGCCTTGGAGGTGTGTCCTGCATTAGACCTTTGAGTCAAGACTCAATATGAGTGTGATGATCCTTTTCTGAGATATAAAGTTTCTTCTGGCACGATTTCTACTCCCCCATAGTATGTATAATACTGTTTGATATAAGGCAATATACCAATGCATAATAATTGGTCCTCCCCGACCTATGCATTTTTGAGAATACATTTGTTCAAGATGATCCCCCAAATCCTCATAGTTTCTAATATTAGATCTCAAAAAAATTATTGATCATTAAATCCAAGCCAACAAAATATTTCAATTTTAAGATTTCCTGTAGTTTTATATGCTGTCTCACTATCTTCGTCTTAGCGAATCGGGCTTGCATAAGAAATATTTGGGTATACGAATTGTCCGGCAAATTTTTTTTATTTTTTTTAATAATTCACTATGTTATTACTTTTTCAGTACAGCTATTTCTTCCGGAACTCCTGGTTCGTTGCTGTACCGATAGCTGGCACCAAAGACATGGACTGGAGTCAGAAGCAAAGGATGATGCATATGCGACTACGTAGATTAGTTCTAGCTCACAATGATATGTTTCTGCAACAATCTCAATACGAAAGAGAACTGATGTTGAGGCCGGATCCAGAAGTGCGAATCAAGAAACCTGGAAATAACGTTTACACTGGATATGGTGATGTCGGAGATTTATTCTTTTATTACGGAGTCATGAATGACGGTGAGTTTGATAAGAGCTAGATATTTACTATGATTTACTATGGGGAATTTGAAATGGGAGTATTAGAATCACAATACTTTCCTCCAGTTGAAGATTATACTGGTGGTAGTATCTTTAGTTCAGCATGCACTAATGAAATTGTCGGGTATCTTGTTTTTTCTCTAATTCAACACCATATGGATATTCTGAACTGTTATTTTCACATAAGTGAGGAATTGTGTTGTAAATATCAAGTCCTCTGGAAAATGTCCGTAGTCTTTTTTTTACTTTTCAATCGTAACAAGCAAGAATCTGCCTCTGAATATCTTCTGAAAAAATAAGATCATGTACAATATCAATCTAATTAGTGATCACACAATAAATGTGGAAAAAATATTGAAATAATCATAGTCGAATTCAAAGTCAAAATATACTTTATTGTCGGAAGTTATAAAAAACGTAAAGACAAAGCTACTTGGTTTTAAGATAATGTTAAGATTAAATAAACTTGATTTGACTATAAGAATATAAAAAACTTTTGAAAGTAAAAAAAAAATCAATTCCCATTTTTAAAGAGGAGAACCTTCTGAACATCGTTATCCTACACGAACGTCGAATTAACCGGGGTTTCGACGGGATTTTCAGAACCCTCAATATGGAGTATACAATACTCCGTATACACTACAACAAAACTTGGGTACTCACAAAGATGGAAGAAAATAAAACTGAAAGTCGGAAATTACCATTAAGAACTGCGAAAAGTATGTGGGTCAAACTAGAAGAATCATGGAAATACTCCTCAAAGAGCACATTGCTCATGTCTCTTTTTCGAGACCAAAAAAATAGAGTGTGGCTCAAAATACTTTGGATTACGACACGTTTGAAATCAATTGGATTAGTTCATGACCACAGACTTCTCAGTGCATTTGAGAGTCTGGTAATTGCGAAGGGTAAAAATAGTATCAATGCGGATAAGGGCCCAATTCATACTGTTCATTGTTAAAGTTCATAGTAAAATGAAGGTTTATTTCATCTCACTCAAATAAATGGTAAGCGAATTCAGAAGATGATCAGAAGAAATGAAAAATTCAAAAACTCTAATAAAATTTTCAAAAAACTGTCTAAGTCAAGTCTAAGTCAAAATATAATTCATTGTCGGAAGTTATGAAAAATGTTATACCAATAAAATGTTTATTAAAAAAGTACAAAACTTAACGAATGCTTTTCGATATTTCAATAGTTACTTCGAAATTGTTTACTCCATTGTCAATTGCAACACCTTAATTAATTTTTTTTTTATAAACTTGTATACTTTTTTCACTGCGTTTCAACCGTGATTTGGTCACTTAGAAAGAAAGTAGGTTGTTGTTAGGATATATTTGAGTCGGTCTTATCTTCCGAAGTAAAAAGTTACAAGTTCAAGTTCGAGAAATTGAACAAAATTCCAAAAGTTTGCCGGGAAGTATCGAATTAATCAAACGAATAAATTCGATGAAGTTGAAATACCCGTCCTTCCAAACATTTCCAGAAATTGGAAAGTAACAAAGATGAGAAATATTTGTCGAAGGCCAGATGTTGTAGATTCGTAATTAATGTCTAAATGCAGCAAATAAATTTGCTTTCGGTGTCAATATTCATATAACATTGTGTTCAACATAAGGCAAGGACATTATAGCAGAGATATTCAAGCAGATTGTGCATTACGTGTTTTTCAAGAAATCTTCCACAGGAGATTTTTTCCTAAGTCATCAATTTCAAGGGAATATCATTCTCTATTGCATAAGACTCCGTTATTTTGAATATAGATAGATAGATAAGCTTTATTGTCTAAATGAAACATTTGTCGACAAAGTCATAATTATCACATTTTATGTGGAATAAAAACAAAAACATAAATGTAAATGTAAATATATACGTTGGGGGAACAGAAATTCTCATAAAGATAAAAACACTAATTCTAATTTTGAGGAAGACATAACAAAAATATATGTAAAATTTTATATTTTTAATGTATATATACCTACATCACAGTATCACAAAACATAGAATATAGAACGACTAGAAAATGTAGACAAAATATTCCTCCAAATTGTAGAAGCATTTCCCCATCAGAAGTGTTTTAACTGACTTTCGGAAACTTTTCATATCGCCAATGTCTCTGATTTGTTTTGGTAAGTGATTGCAAATCTGCTTGCTTCTATAAATTAACGACTGTTTTGTAAGGGTTGAAGTGGGAAGTGGTAAAGTGAGTTTATTTTTTTCCTGGCGTGTATATCTGATTATGTTGTTTGTGAATTTTTCCCTGTATTTATGCATCAAGGAAGCCGTCTCTAAAATGTAAATTTCATATAATGTTAGTATTTTGTTATTGGTGAAGACCGGCTTGCATGATTCACGTATCTTGACATTGAAAATTAATTTCAAAGCTCGTTTCTGGAGGACGAATATGCTCTGGAATAGAACCTGACTACAAGAACCCCAGAATGGAATGCCATACCGTAGACGAGATTCAATGAATGAGTAGTATGCCGTTGAAGAAGCTGTCATTCCAAGTTCGCGGGCCAGCCAGAGGACAACTTTTTTTGTAGAGCAGTAACATGAGTCTCGAATTTCAGATTGTTGTCAATGTGTACGCCCAGAAATTTTGTTCCAGGTTTGCTTTTAATTTGTTGAGGACCTAATGGTACTTGTTCTAAGTCCAATTTGAACGTGACTAAATTCGTTTTTGTAATATTCAGTGTTAGCATATTTGATTCTCACCACATTGTTAATCTTTCAGTTCAGTTTGAAAGTAGATACGAAAGTTATCAAATGAAGTGAACAATCTCAAATTAACTTATATGATAATAAAAATATTTCAAGAAGTTTTTTCTATTTCTATGAACATCATTTCAATAGTATATTTTCTTTCAAGTTCCATGGAAAATGAAATTATAGTTTTTGAATTTTCTATTTGTTCTAATAATTTATTGAATTTTTCTACGGAGCCGAAACTTGGGTTCGCTTTCCCTTTGTTCGAATTAATACTAATCAAGTGGAAGTGGTTCAAAATATTATTAGCATTTAATTTGTAATTTTTCTGATTAAGCGAATTACTTTTTTGAATATTCTTGGTTAACTTGAATGCAAATTTGGCATTTTCAAATTCAATAACTTGTTTTAATGTTATTGGTGCTTCTGTATAATTCCGAGGATGGTGTGTCCCAAGGTTTTTCGAATATTACTTTTATTGGTTTTTGTTTTTGACTGCACGATGACCATACCGTTATCATATATCTTATTCGAGAGATAATATGCGCGTTATATCAACAATTGAACGTTTTTTTGGAATTGTTTTCTTGTCATTGCTCCTTTAGAGGAATAATAGAATTTGTGATTTTTTCTCTATGATTCTCCAAATTTGAGTTATTGTCAATCATCAAACCCAAATATTTGTGTTGGTTAACTTCAGAGATACTTCTGTTTATAATTATTATGTTTCATTTGATATTTCTCATATTCTTTTGTTTAAATATCATTTTTTCAGTTTTTCTGAATTAATGGTTAGATTAAGTTCATTTAACCTAATTCTATTTTTTTCTAAGCTTTTTCCAAATTAGTTTTTGGAGTTTGGACATTTTTTTATGTGTGATAGAGTGCAAAAGAAAAATGTTTACCACTTAGGTCGATATTTATAATGTTATTCACATAAATCAATTGAAGAATTAGTGCCAAAACAGAACAAAATTAATTCGATTTTTAATATCACAGCAGCTTCTTCAAGTGAATGCTAGATACCTATTTAAAATAGAGTTTGTGAAAATGGAATCGTTCCCGCGTATTTTTTTATTTATTTATTCACCCAAGAAACATTAAAAGTTTTTACAAGGAAGTCAAGGATTAATTGGCTATATATAATATGTATATAGGATAAATGAATACAAATTAAATTAAATCGTCGAATCTAATAAAATTCTGAAAAATTAAGAAACTAAGAAATACTCTTTCAGTTGTAATCTGAACTTCAATAGATGTTTTATATTTTTCAAACGATTAGGTAATTGATTATAAATTATGACACCATCATGCAAAATGCACCTCTTTCCAATTTCAAATGTTGCCTTACTGGGATGTAGTTCATTGAAATTTCTTGTTAGGTGTTTATGAATGACTTTATTTTCTGTAAAATGCAAACCAGTATATATTTTTTTGAATCGGCTTAAATGAATAAATAAACATACTGATAATTTGTAAAGAGATTCCAAGTTTAATATTTTTTTTTGGTTTGTACAAATTTGTTGTTGGTTCAAGATGGGGAAGTTTGTGAATACATTTTATTTATTTATTTTGGAGTTTTTTTAAAGGTTTCAATACAGATTTATTCGCGGATCCCCATATAGATATCAAATATTGTAATTGAGAATATATGAAGGAATAATATACATTCATCAAATATTTCTAATCTTGTAAAGTATGCCGATAATTGGAGATTTTTTTTTCTAATTTTTTCAATATGTTTTTTCAAACTGTGGCATTCATCAATATAGAGTCCTAAAAATTTTATTCAGCTTTTGTATTCAATTTGATTTTGATCGAAGATTAATGGAGTGAATTGGTCATTAATTTTTCGTTTTGCAATAAACATATATGAGGATTTTGAAAAGTTTAAGGTTAATTTATGATTTTGTAACCATGAGAGAATATTTTTAATGTCGCATTGGATACTTTTTTTGAGAGTGTCTGTATTGGATCCTGAATAAATTATAATTGTACCATTTCGTACAATTACAACGGATCTTCAATTAATTAGAAAAATAAATTGTTTACTAAACGTACATTCAAATCTCCTGACTGGAAGTAGGTTTTTTCAATGAATTAATAAAGAAAATGTTAAGATTTAACTTAACTCTAGAATATGGTCTCTTGCGGTAACTGGAACACGCATCGAGTTGTGAAATATAGTGGTTTTGTGTTGTGATAGAATTCCAGTATACTCTTCGAAGATTGTTATAATAGCAGGAATTACGTACAAACACCTACCAGATGATTGATACGTTCGTATAATAGAAAATTAAAATATGATAAGACTATTTCTGATGTATTTTGATAAAAAGTAAAAATTTACAACTTTTCTATCTTTCAACTTGTCAAACTCTCTTTTATTTAAACAATTTTTATAGGTCAAAAATAAATAAAATACAGGATGAAACTGAAATACCAAAATACTAATTAGGAATCCAACAGCAGGGTATGTACCCAGGTACTTTATCTATTCCTTATTAGGAAATTTATTAAATTCAACTAGAGCATCGTGAGTATACATTTTTTTATCAAGTATAGAGACAGCCGAAACGAAACGGAAAAAGATATTCCATCCATCTCCTAAATGATACCACGTTAATATTTATTGCTAATGACATATGAAGATATGGAAAGTGATCTGAATTATTTATTTATTTATTTGTTTGTTTAAAAATGACAAATACATAGTTTCAGATATAATGAAAAGTAATTAATATTTCATGAAAACATGATCAAATAAGTTTCAAAACTTGTCCATGATCATGTGAAATTAATTAAGATAATTAATTATATATCATAATAAAATACATATAAATACATAAAAGAATAAATTAGTAATTGGTCACATTTTGAATATATAAAAACAATGACAAAAAAATTAAATTGGTACATTTTAAAATAATAATAATAATGATATTATTTCACATACAAATAATTTTTCAAATTTTCGGAATTCTCAATCAACCAGAGTTTGATTTTAATTTTAAATCCAAAATAACTATTATTTTTTAAACAAACAGGTAATTTATCATAAATCTTTCTACCTATACAAATGGCATGTTGTTTCATCAAAGTTGTAGAAATTTTTTAACGAGTTTTCCTTAGTTTTTTTATCAATTCATTGATTTGTTTCTCCCAAGTAGCAAATTCATTGCTTTATGGAACTGATATATTTTATAAGTATCTTATAATGCCGAATTAAGGAGTATTTTATCACTTAGTGAGTTTGACTGGGACATTTTTGTGTTTGTAGAAAAATGTTTTTATAAAATTGTCGTATTAGTTATTTATGCAACAAGTGCAAAAAGTAAGTGTTTATTGCAGTCGACGTGAAATTGTCCGACGAGGCCGTCAGGCCGAGTTGGACAACACGTCGAGTGCAATAGCCATTTTTTTCACGAGTTGCATACAATATTTTTCTACTTCATGCAAAAAGCAAAAAATTATTTATTTAGGTGCGGCACTAGGTGAAGGAAAATGAAATACGCAATTTAAATAAATAATTATTACTATCGATTTCATCACCATCATCTAGTTTTCCATTAATATTGCTCATTTTAAAACTTTCAGTTCTGTAATTGTCAGAATCAAATTTTGACTGACGTTTATATAACCACAGTTGCATTATAAATGATGACAGCACATTGAAGTAGAATGACAGATGAGTGCAATAAAAACTTTATTGCACTAGTGCAATGAAGAGCTTCTTTTTCCACTGAATATAGTTCAATAAAGTTTTGATTTTTGCATGAATGTAGAAAAAATAATTTTAGGGACATTTTATTGAGAGGATATAATTGGTTATAAGCTATATGTTAAAGAACCAAAATGTTTTATAATTTGGGCCTTTTTTGGTTGTATACGTACTGCATTAGAGCTGTAAAGGGCGTTATAGAATATTTGTAGTTTTATTAGATTTGTTTAATAGCAGTTTATAAAATTCTTATAAAACAGATTTTGCTACTTGGGCTGCCACTTGAGATTGTAATCTGAGTGAATTCCTAGAAACTTTACTTCATCAGCCTTTGAAATGTATTTATTACAGTTACACTGGTTTACATTTTGTATACAAGAAACAGTATGTATTTTCAATTTTTCAACTTTTTTGGTTGCATATTCTCATGCAATGTGAATGTCATAAAATAAGGTTTTTTCACATTCAAAGAAAGTAAGTCTTGAGTGAGATTATTTTTTAAAATTGATAAATCAAATTCGGCGTTTGATACTGTTTCTTCCCAGGTATTTCCACTACTTATGTAAACTGTATCATCATTGTAACAGAACAACTTTCCTTTAATTTTTGTATTTAGCAAATCATTGATATAAATCAAAAATAAAATGGGTCCTAGAACTGACCCTTGGGGAACACCGCATGTCACTTTTTTAGGATAACTTTTGATATGGTCAATCTGAACAGTTTGTTCTCTTTCAGATAAATAACTTTCAATTAGTTTTAAGCAGATTCCTCTAACACCAAGCTGTTCTAATTTAGATAATAATTTTATGTGAAACTGTATCAAACGCTATCTTTAAATCTAAAAATATTCCAATAGTTTTCTTTCGATTATCCAAAGATTAATAAATAGTTTTTGTAACACTGAATATTGCATTTTCCGTTCCTTTTTTTTTTCTCTGAAAACAAATTGGTTTGAATATAATAAGTTATGTTTTTCAAGAGAATCTGTTAATCTAATTTTAATGCATTGCTCCAAAATTTTATCAAAGTTGTCAATCAGTGAAATTGGTCGATAATTATCACAATATCTTTTATCTTCTCCTTTGTATATTGGAGTAACAAATGATTTTTTAAAGACTTTGGGAAAATACCTGTGACCGAACATAAATTGAAAATATGTTCAAGGACATTTAAAGTATATTTTAATATAATCTTCAATAGGGCCAGGGGCAGAATCGTTTCTCAAATCATTGGTTAAATTGATTATTTCATTATTGAATGACAACATGGTTATTTCAAATCCACTCTGAATTTCAATAAATATACATTCATGTGTTTCTACACAACTTGTCGTTGGGTCATTGTGTCATCCGTGGGGGAATATTAGTTGAACGGTTGATTATTAGGATCAGGACAATTATAATGTTGTCCGACCTACCCTGTCACTGATGAGAGGCATAAACCTCGAAACATTCATGTCTGCAGGTGGTCATTCCCAGCCAAATGAAGGATAATCTTCTGTTCAACTACAAGACAACCACTTGCAATTGAGTCTTCTTGGAAAAACGTTGAACAGATATCTGTAGTTAATAATATTATATTACGAAGAGTTAAAACCAGGCATAATTTCAATTTATCCCAGTGCTATCGCAAAATAATTTTCATCACTGACAGAAATATTTTATTTTATTCAACTCTACTTGATATATTGAATGTATTTAAATAACTCCAAAATTACTATGTGTTTATTTTATTCGTATATTTATATATTAGGCTCTTCATAAGTACTAAACCCATGTACAAGGTTTTACCTTTTATGGGTTCTATATTTTATTTGCTATAATTCAATCGTATTTTATCATTGCTGTTTTATCATTCACTGTTTTATGGCAAATAAATAATAATTATTATTATTTCTTGAAATAATAAACTACTACTACTTCTACTTTTCGACGAGTCTGGCTTATGAACTAGTAAACTCATCCTATTATGACAGAGATGTGGTGAACAATCAAAAACAGACTGGTAGAAATATATTTGATAAACACTACCAGTGGGAAATTTACACTGTTTATCATAATGGTAACAACTTGCTTTATATTTTTCAATCTCACTATAATTTTTCTGCAGGAGCTTACATCCAAAAATTCAACTCCGATGAAGAAAACGACGAAGAAGGGGATGAAGAGATCCTGGATTTACACATAGAAAATCCGATAGCTAATGCTCCAAGAAACAATTCAGAGGAAGATGTGTTCTATAGAATACCCCACCTGGGTTTCAGGATTAACGTAGAAGTAAAATGTCCTTTATCTTTTGCGCCGTTGGAATTTTTGAAAAAGTATAGCGATAGTCAGTTACAGAAACTGAGAATCAAGCACAGAACCAAAGGTCCAACTCGAATAAAGCTCATTTTTCAATGTGAAGGCGCATCCTATCCTCGACTGCCAACTGCGTATGAGTATGATTTCAAGCCAAAGAATCTGTGATTTTTATTGATCCTATTTATATTTTTGTGATCCGTTTTAATTTTACATTTTTTTGAGAATACATTTTATGATTTTAGATACAGATTGTTTTGCTGAATGTTTGGTAAGTATTGACAAGATTGTTCACAAAAGAACTGCTCAGCTCCTTTTAGAACCAAACATGCCACCCAACATTTTTGATAACATGCTGAGGATCAAAAATACTCATACTGACCAATTTTCAAAATCTCGCAATATTTCTAGAACAGCGTGACAAGTCATAAAAAGTAACAGGAACTCATGAGCTGATATCAAAAATATCCTGGATATTATGTTGACGAGGATGTTAACCTATATCATTCCTTGCAAAAGGCCGCGGATAACTTCTATAACTTTTTTATTGAATCTGTGTATGTAATAATCAATAAAAATTATTCACTCAGTAATAAAACAATACATGCTAACAATAAAACCATATCAAATAGGAATCCTTTCGAGGAGAATGAAATTCGAAAAATATTATAGGGATTCAGCAAAAAAAACTCGGTTGGTGTAGATGGGATCCCGTATTCGCTAGGTATCTGTGTTATAGGCTATTCATTCACACTGCTAACATACTGTTATGGGATTGATAAAAATCCCCTAGCTACGCCGCTGTCGAGTGCCAAACCACAAATCGAAACTCATTTGCACAACAAATAAACCGGCGCCGAACACAGTTATGATTTCCTCATTCTCGGAACTGTTTATTTGGATGTTTTTCTGTACTGATCAATTTGAAGAACGGAAACATCCCGAAAAATCTACTCTGCTCGAATTGAGGATATAAAGCGACACATTTCACTCGGAAGTTCTGAAGTTTGGAAGTTTTAGAAAGTGTTGAAGAAGTTCTCATAAGTGTTTGGAATATTTAGCTAGTTGAAGCAGTCCAAGTATTTTATCAGTCAGTGTAGTAGTTGTATTTTTGTAGCGAAGGTAATCTAAACAGTTTTGTAGTGTGTTTGGCGTATTATTTAGTAACAGTGGTGTCGGAAGTAGGATATTAGTGAAAAACAGAAACTATTTATAAACTTTATGGTGAATACGAGGAGTGAAAATCGACGATGAGCTCGATAAGAAAGTGGATACAGTGCGAGAGGAGAAAGGACTCGAAAACCAGATAGCTCCCCTCAAGAAAACAGGGTTGCCATATCATGAATTTCCGTAAAAACGCCGACTTTTGATGAACTGTCCTCTTGGTCCATGTATCGTCGGCAATTTGAAGAAAAAGCTACGGCACTTATAGTAGCTTTGAGAGGGTGAGCTTTGGGTGTGTTGCAGACGATACCTATCGAACAGCAAAATAGATATAAAGACTTGATTACTTCGTTAGAGTTACGGTATAGCGATCAACATCGAGAACAGCTGTATCGATCTCAAATGAAAAGGCGAACTCAAAAATCAGGTGAGTGTCTGCATGAATTTGAAGCGAAGGTGAGACGCCTTATTCAGCTGGCTTACCCAGAAGCACCGGGAGATTTCAAGGAACACATAGCGGTGCAGTTATTCATATGTGGACTGAGACGACACTGAAATCCAAAGGAATCTACAACTAACACACTTCAAGAGGAGTAACGATGCCTTGGTACGTTCTCTAGAAGTGGAGGCGGCCTTTAACACTTCAAGGCCGAAAGTACGAGCGGTATCGATAGAAGAACCCGAACAACGATCAAGTACTACTTCATTCGAGGTTCTGGATGAGATTAAATCTCTGTTGAGTGGAAAAAGAACTCAGAAAAACATGTGGAAAATGAGGACATCTCATTAGGGACTGCAGGGTAAGAATGCCACCACGTTCGCAATTACCTCGAAGGACAAGGAGTTCCAGCGGGTCCTCAAATAGGCGGCAGTTAGAACTAAAATTAGCCAATATATAGGGCACATGCCGACTAGCAATGATAGAGCCCCCCAGGGTCATCCCTGTTAAGAGGCTAAGAACAACCGAATTGCACAACAACGCAGATGCCTTGTCCAGAAGACCTCGTTCGGATAACTGTGAGCGAATTGAAGTGAGATTAATTTTTGACGATAATTGGACCACAACGAAAATGAGACAGGACCAAGAAAGAACCAAGCGTTGCGGATATTTCAAGTTGATAGGAAAGTGGAGCGAAAAGACGCACCTGGAAGGAATTCTCCGTTCGATCACCAGCTTTCAAGGCATTGTAGGCACAATGGGATTCCCTGATTATTGGGTTGAATATAGGTAATTATATTGATCACTAGTTATTTGCACTACTAACATATTTAGATTTAGTAAACGTGTCATATCAAAATATCAAAAAAATCCATCCTTATACCAATTCATACGAAACGAGAAAAAAACACATGATGTCGTATTACCACAGAATATTTTTTATCAATTTTTTTCAAAGGTAGGTATATACAGTGCGGCTTTTAATAGTCCCCGCCTCTGTTAACTTTTGATCGGTTTGACGTACAGACATAAAAAAAAAGTAAGGAGGGTTTCACCGATAATATTCTTTGAAATAAAACACATTCTTATTGCTCGATAGATGGCGCAGGAGGGCACATCAACTAAAATTGTTTAAATGCCATGACAGAGGTCGTGTTATTTCACATCAAACCATTCAAAAGTTATCGTGGTCAGGTAAGAAAAGGGATTCAGACCGCCAGATCCGCAGTCATTCTGACATTTCGAATGCATATCGTGAAAAAACGTTTAAACGAAAATCTAAAAAAAGATGGTTGAAAAGAAAATTGAATTATCTTTTCAACGAGGTGATACATGACCCCCATGCCATTTTTTTGTTAATGTGCCCCCCGCGCCGCGCCATCTATCGAGCAATCACAATGAGTTTTATTTCAAACCCTCCATATAGTTTTTTTAAGTTTGTACATCAAACCGTTCAAAAGTTAACAGGGGGGGGGACAATTAAAAGCCGCACTGTATATTCTATTCTATCATTCATACCAGGTCGACGGGAATTTCGAAATAATCCAGAATTTCTGTTTTTATGTAAAGCAAAAAGTCCGTACTAAGTAGTATTATTGAAAATGCAAATCAATAAATCAAAATTGAATTTTTTTTTTCAAGTTTAAATTCAGAGCAAACTTATATGCCTGCCTGAATTTCCATCTAAGAAAAGTTGAAAGTTTGGCTCCTATATAAGGGCAATGTTCCGTATTCGGGATGTTTTAGGGCTTAATTTAAGAAATGATGATGAAAATTGCCCTGTAAAATCGAGTAGATATGAGAAAGCAAGAACATGTTTTCTTACTCTAAGATCCAGGAGGAAGAAGGACCCGATATCAGCAATGGTATCACAAGCCACAGATGTTTTCTTATTTTTCACAGCAGAGTTCATTTCGAGTATCACCGCACACTTTTCAAACGAAAAAACTGAAAGTCTAGTGATATTTCATGTGAGTTTTTTCGTGAACACCTCGCGGACGCCGGCTTTGTATCGCGAGATACTACTTGGCAGGAGACGAGTGCACCTCGTGCTGCGAGGAACACACAGTCGGGTTTGCGAACATTTCAAAGGGGAAAAGAGGAAATCTCCGACAATCACAAAATTGAATAAACAATTTTTACAATTCAATATATTAGACTTCGGGATTGGCATCTAGACAATTTACATTGCCTATCGACTCCTATGAAATTGAGAAAATTTTTCTCGTTTTCCAGGATTCGAACCTGGCCAAATGCGAGTGGAAGTTTAGAAGGCCGGCATCTAACCGCCTCCGCTACCGATCACATATAATTAATTATCCCAATTAATTTTACATGATCATGAACAAGTTTTCAACTTATTTGATCATGTTTCCATGAAATATTAATCACTTTTTATTGACCCACATACTTCTCGCAGACTTAGCAGCTCATTTCATAATGAATTATGATTCTGGAAAGGGCGGAGTTCAGAGTACATTTCCATTATTGACGGAAAATGGAAAGCATTTTCGGATCTTCAGATTACTTTTGATCTGAATAACAAACTAAAAGTACTATTTGAATAACATTTAGAAAAAGTATACAGATAGAAGCCTCGGATTTCAATGATTTTTTTTAACAAATTGGCCATTATTCAACAAGTTATTTTATGAATTCAAGGAAGCTACTTCAGATGAATCCAATGTTGAAAGAGATTACAGATACTAACCAGATATCTTTTTCAGGGACCTTGGAATAAATGATATCATTTCCAATGTACAAAGATGGATTCATCACAATAGACCTTGCCAAAAATCTCAAAAATAAGTGTATTCCCTAAAGGAATATTCAAAAGATCCATTTTTAAATTAATGTACCCATCACATATTTCAATGATTTATTGTATAGATTTTGTCCAAATGTGTTTATATTCACTAATAATAAATATGGTGCCCCATCAGTAAATGGGTAGAACTAACTTTTCCATAAAAACTATTTCTATATTTAGTTATTCCCTTCTTAAAAGTTCTACCAGTTTGTCCAATGCAAAACAGCATGAGTACAAGTTAATTTATAGGTTCCATATTTTTCTTGTTTTTCAACCTTATCTTTATATTCAATACGTCTACTGAAGTTCCTCAAAGGCAATATTGATACCTTGCGATATATTGAAAACAAAAGAGGTAAAATAAAAAATCAAGAAAAGTGCGGAGTCTATTAATTAAGATGTGGTAATTTTACATTGGACCAATAGCTGGAACATTAAAAAAAATAACTAAACATAACGATAACCGTTTACCGAAACTGTGTTTCAGACAACTATTAAAATTACTGAGTTCCACCGATGCAAAATTCAACTGGGCCAGTTTTATCCAGCTTTTATGACAAACTTTTCAATGCTGATATTTCTCTCTTACAAAGATGCACCTTTTTGCCACTCTACATTAATTCTACCCCCACATAAAGTCCCAAAAACTACTTCCGATACAGGTTACCCGTACCATAGCCCAACTGCGTTTAGCAAATAATTTCAAAATTAAATTCACCTTGAATGGGTTGTCGCATCTGATTGACCATAACGAGATATGCACAGTTTGCAATCGCCACGATGCTGAAACTATTTTTCATATTCTGTTTGAATGCCCCATTAACAATGTTATGAAACCGAAATGTAAATCACTAGAATCCTGGGAATCCCTACTTTACTCCTTAGATGCAGTCTCTTTAGATGATGCTAATATTAT
The DNA here is from genome assembly GCA_958502065.1 of Chrysolina americana. Lineage (NCBI taxonomy): Eukaryota > Metazoa > Arthropoda > Insecta > Coleoptera > Chrysomelidae > Chrysolina > Chrysolina americana. The sequence continues at coordinate 9,877,118 of OY293412.1, forward strand.
ATCTAGTTTTCTATTTTTATTGCACTTGGATAAACAGAAATACAATGTCAGAGAGCTCAACTCTCAATCCATATTATAATTGAATTAAATCCTTTTTAATAAATACAATTTTTAAACAACGGCTGACCACCGTAAACAGGTATATAACAGTAACTTTTCAAAATTCTTTTCTCCAAATTTATTTGAATCATAAATGGATAAATTTACAACAGTCATGTGTCACAATCATGAAACAAAATGTCTAATCAATTGTTCCAAGCTTGTGTTAGACTTTTCCAGTTCTGAGTAGGTTCATTCTGTCTAAATTTACATTCTAGTACAGATCCATGCAGGAACGTACCCGAACTAACTTCACCTGTCAACTCAATTTTAAAATAATATAATTGTTTCTCTTCTTCACGCCGGCCGTTAGAGCGGCTTTACATTTATGCAATGCATTTGCAATGCAAGACAGGTATTGCAAGGCAATGTAGAAATTGTGCCTAAGAGCGGCTTTACATTTATGCAATGCATTTGCAATGCAAGACAGGTATTGCAAGGCAATGTAGAAATTGTGTCTTACATTTATGCAATTATTGTTGTGTTGCCAGCAGTTTATACCAACATAATATATTTCGAGAAAATCTAACCTCAATAAAATATTTTGATATTTTGTTGGTTTGTACTTTACTGAAATTCGACATTCCACCTATCACTAACGCTTGTGACAAATTTTCTATTTCTTTTTAAAGTTGGAGTTAAAGGTTAGGAGACATTCGAAAAACAATATCTACAGGTACTTCAGTGTGCTATTGGCTTTGAATTTCTCACCAGAAAACTCACTAGAATTGCTCACGAATTGCGTGAAAATTTCAACCAGTCGAAATTTTTTGGGCTTGCACGAAACTTGCATGGGCGCAAGCGCAATGTAAAATTTAGTCTTGCATTGCACAAAAATTGCATGAAAATCGCATAATGTAAAGCCGCTCTTACATTTATGCAATTATTGTTGTGTTGCCAGCAGTTTTTACCAACATAATATATTTCGAGAAAATCTAACCTCAATAAAATATTTTGATATTTTGTTGGTTTGTACTTTACTGAAATTCGAAAAATGACATTCCACTTATCACTATCGCTTGTAACAAATTTTCTATTTCTTTTTTAAGTTGGAGTTAAAGGTTAGGAGACATTCGAAAAACAATATCTACAGGTACTTCAGTGTGCTATTGGCTTTGAATTTCTCACCAGAAAACTCACTAGAATTGCTCACGAATTGCGTGAAAATTTCAACCAGTCGAAATTTTTTGGGCTTGCACGAAACTTGCATGGGCGCAAGCGCAATGTAAAATTTAGTCTTGCATTGCACAAAAATTGCATGAAAATTGCATAATGTAAAGCCGCTCTTACATTTATGCAATTATTGTTGTGTTGCCAGCAGTTTTTACCAACATAATATATTTCGAGAAAATCTAACCTCAATAAAATATTTTGATATTTTGTTGGTTTGTACTTTACTGAAATTCGAAAAATGACATTCCACTTATCACTATCGCTTGTAACAAATTTTCTATTTCTTTTTTAAGTTGGAGTTAAAGGTTAGGAGACATTCGAAAAACAATATCTACAGGTACTTCAGTGTGCTATTGGCTTTGAATTTCTCACCAGAAAACTCACTAGAATTGCTCACGAATTGCGTGAAAATTTCAACCAGTCGAAATTTTTTGGGCTTGCACGAAACTTGCATGGGCGCAAGCGCAATGTAAAATTTAGTCTTGCATTGCACAAAAATTGCATGAAAATTGCATAATGTAAAGCCGCTCTTACATTTATGCAATTATTGTTGTGTTGCCAGCAGTTTTTACCAACATAATATATTTCGAGAAAATCTAACCTCAATAAAATATTTTGATATTTTGTTGGTTTGTACTTTACTGAAATTCGAAAAATGACATTCCACCTATCACTAATGCTTTTGACAAATTTTCTATTTTTTTTTTTAAGTTGGAGTTAAAGGTTAGGAGACATTCGAAAAACAATATTTACAGGTACTTTGGTGTGCTATTGGCATTGAATTTCTCACCAGAAAACTCACTAGAATTGCGTGAAAATTTCAACCAGTCGAAATTTTTTGGGCTTGCATATAACTTGCATGGGCGCAAGCGCAATGTAAAATTTAGTCTTGCATTGCACAAAAATTGCATAATGTAAAGCCGCTCTTACGGACACCGGTATGGTATCCATTTTACATAAATTCAAATATAATTAGTTTTTATCCATAACAAAATAATGTTTTAATGTGTGACGAATATCTTTATGTATATCTCACAAACTGTTTCTGAATATGTTCAATAACTGTACACGTCTTTTCACTTCATCCATTGCAATCAATCTCAACAACACCTGAGTGGTTTAGAATCCATGTTGTCAATTGTTTTCACTATATTTTGATCATGATTTGTAGCTTTCCCTGATGATGACAATAAAACTTATCGAAATATTGGAATAAAGTGTTATAAGAGTATACTTTCCTGCATGCTGCTTACCCAACAAGTTCCCTAGCTTGATCTTAACTAGTCAGCAACGACTACCTCTCTCCTATATTTATATATATATTTATATATATATTTTTCTAAAATACGATAATGAATTTTTTTTTATTTTTCATTTTGATAAAATTATGTTTTTTCTTTTCTCCTCTCACTTAACTCTTGCTGTAAAACGATGTTTTAAGAAGCAATAAAGGTATTATTATTATTATTATTATATGAGGTGGCTGACAAAACCAATTCAGCTTTTACTACAACCCATTAACCAAGAAGCCATTTTCAGATTACAATTTAAAGTAAATGCAGAAATTAGCAGGAGCTACTGTATAGCGAGAAAATTGTGGTATTATAAACTCATTAGGAAAATCTTTTTATGCACAAGGATCACTCTTGAATATTCAAACATTGGTTTAGGTCAGGATGGCTAGATAATGAAGTGAAATAAAATATTTTGTTCAACAAAAGTATAACTTTATTAAAAACTATCAAATCTATGAAACTGTTCATCTTCCTTAAAACTATATTTTCTACCAATCAACTCCAGTAACCCAAAATAAACATAATATATGTTTATGGTAGGTATTAATAAAAGAAAAGCTCATAGTATCATAAATAATATAGAGAAAGGGATAAATGAAAAGTATCATGTGAGAAAAGAATTCGAATTTGAAAAAAAATGTTCAGAATAGAGAATGATTCAAAATACATTCTTGTAAATACAAATGTAATCCTAGACATACAGTATCCGGCAGAAAGTTCGCAGCATATGAAAACCATTTTTATTATTGATATCTCAAAAAAAGCACTCTTTATGAAAACCTCTGGTTTATCCAAATTTGAATTTTATATTACCCCATACCCATCACTTAATTTTTTCCGGTAAGATTAAAACTACTGGAATAATTTTTTTTTAAAGCCAGATGTGATGAGAAAATATTCTGTATCTCAATCAGTTACAGAAGAATCCAAAATACGAAAGTATGGAAACGGTAAAGCTATCAAGTCGAATAATAACAATTTATGATATTTCAAACTGCTTGTGAATAAATTTTTCGAATGGATTAAAAACCCAAATTTTCACGTTGAATACTGCAAAAAATTCAATAGAATATTATAGATGAATTCTAATGTCGTGCATGAAAAAAAAAATACAGTTTTACAATTTTTGGTATTAATCAAAGAATAACTGAAAGATGTGGGCATATTTGTATCAAAAAATGTTAATTGTAATGGAAAATATCAACATTTTTTCTGATGTCCATAACAACTGAGTTTTATTTACAATTTGCATCAATATTTTGTTAATTCCCATAAAATATTTTAATTTATGTGATTTTCCGATAGAAACTGACATAAATTGTAACCTGAGTAGTCAGTTTTACTCAAAAATTCTGACTTCTGACTGGATTCAACACTTCTTCCTTCCAGTTAGTGCTAAACAAATCAATCATCATATTTAAATTAAATATAGCTTCATCAGTATTCACTTTAGCATAATAGTCTTTCTTTTCATGTGCCAATGTAATCGCTATATCACAACATTGCTTCAACATATAACCAATTGATGTAACAAAAGTAGGGCATTCATATGTATCGTGTGCAGCATCATATTTCCCAATTATCCTTGTAGCTTTCACAATCAATTCGTAAAACTGAGGTTGCAGTGCTTCGTGAAGAGACTTGATACTGGGGTTGATTTTATTAATTTCTATCAAGAACCTGGCCAACTCTCGCATCTTTCGGGAAGTAACATGAACAACATGTGTTTCTACAACATGTGTTTTTAAGAAGTTCGCCCCATACTCGCAAATCAGGTCATCTTTTTTCGCTACCATAGACACATGGTCTGCTCTCATCCTGGGAAACACTCTCGATTTCAAGTCTTCATCGATTTGTCGGTGAGGGAACAATAAACTCTGGGCGTCGGCCTGCACAATTTTTTTTATTGCGGGATTCGCAGAACATTTTTTTACATGATTACATAATTGTCTATAAAACCCGAGACAGTGTGTACACTGTAAAGTCATATCATTTGATGACATGGGTCTTCTCATAGGATTGCAGCACGCCTCGGACTTTTTCAAATAGTTACTTTTTTTTTTCAGAAACGACATCAGCAACTTCCATTCTTTACTGTTGATCGGATGCGATATTATCTGCACAACTTCCTTTTCTTTGGAATGATGTGTAAGAATATGACTTGCAAAGCACATCACCTCCTTTTTGCAATACAAACAAGAATCCTTGTTGATGACCGTTGGCTTATCAGAAAGCATAGGACCTGTTTGCTCATTGTTTATAAACTTTTTATCGCAAGACACGAAATTATTTTGTGGATCAGTTTGGGTGACTATCCTCTCAGGATTCAAGTACGAATGGTTCTCATCAAATTGTTCAACGTTGCTTTCCGGAAAGTCGAGACCATGAGAGATTTCCTCAGTTTTCGTGTTTGTCTGAGGTTTGGTACCCATACGAATTGTTACAAAATCATTCGAATTTCCTTTGCTTTTAAAATTCACACTTTTTGCCTTCAATCTTAGGATCTTGAGTCGCATTAGTCTGACTACCAGAGTTTTCTTGGGAGGAAACGGATTTTTCTCAGGTTCTTTTTTCAACTCCAAGCTAGTTTCACCTCCAGTATGTACTGTATCCTAGAATGAGAACAGAACTAGAAAAACGTATATTGAATCAACTCCAATACAAAATCCAAATTAAAAAATATTAACTATCAACATCCACACATAACAATAGAAGGTGAAAATCTGGAATGGGTTAAGGAATTCAAATACCTAGGTTTTATAATATATGACAGACTGGATTTTGAAAGTTACAGCGATTACACCTGTAAAAAAATACCAAAAGAGATATTCTTTCTATCTAGAATTTCCCGTACTATGTCTCTCTTTTCATAAATAATCATATATAGGACAATAATACAACCCCACTTTGATTATTGCGCTAACTTACTTTACTTTCAACTTCAAAGTATACATATGAGAATCATTCTGCAATGTAATAGATATGTTCCAATTGATCCTATGTTAACAACTTTAAACTGGCATAACGTAAAGAAACGCCTGTTTTTCATGACAATGGTGCTCATTTATAAAATAACAAAAAAGTTGGTCCCAAGTAATCCTAGTTCATTAAGCATATATAATAATGAAATCCACACTTAATCAACAAGAAACATGAACAATTTCCATATAGCTTAATGAAAAAAAATTATACTCAAAGGGATTAAGTGACTTCAATAACCTCTCAAATGAAGTGAAAAATGCACAGGCTTCATACACATTCAAAATTCGTTTAAAGGCATTTCTTTCACCTCTGTGTATGTATCTGTAAAAAAATTAATTATGGAAGGCATGCATCTGTGTGCGATGGTGTGTTTGGGAAGTGTGTGGATAGTGTGTGGGGTGTGTTGTGTTGCTCATGAGTATATTTTATTGTCTGATTGTGATTATGTTGGCAATTGTTTAGCATTAAATCTTTTTCTTACTAATTACAAATATTAGGAATGTATGTAAATTAGGATGTTCCTAGTTCAAATAAAGATTATTTTTTTTTTTCCGTCAGAAATTGACTTGTCAAACCCTATCTTCAAAAGCTCCGATACATCCGGAGGGCGCACAGTGGTTCCGATGTTCAATCTGACTGGACAAAAGTGAGAAAATGAAAGTGCGCAAAAAACATAAATAATTTGAAAATATAATCATAAATGACTGCTTATCTCACGAGCTATACTAAATTTCGGATAGTCTTTCACACTTTCCTTTAAAACAGGGTGAAAAATCATATTTCGAGAATTATGCTTTGGTCACATTATTACCGGTGGAAAGTCGAGGCGAAGGTCTAACTGGTTCAACCAAATATTGCACTTTCTGATCAAGTGAAATCTAGTTGGCACTCAACTTTTTGAACTGTTTTACATCTCCATGACAATTGAATTATTTGTACGCTGTCATTTTAATTTGTCATGGGCGAATTATTATTTCTTGTAGAGTTTTCATCAAGTTCTCGCATAATTTTGAAATCATTAATCTGGCATTTAAAAAGGCCGTCGAAGTCCATCGAAATATTATAATTGGCAGGTGAGTTCACTATCTAGGGATACATTAACAGAGTTTTATCGCCTAGATTTACCAAGTTTTTTCTTTATTACCTTTTCAGTAACAATGATCGAAATCAAAAGACGAGATCTGTTCACCGTTTGGAAAAGTGAGTCGAATATTCGAAAGAGACTAAAGTGTGTACGTGATTCTATTATTATCAGGAGCGCTAGAGAAGGTAGTGATGGAATTTTCATTGCACTAATTAATGCAAAATCCACAGAATTTTGCAGAAAAATCAAAGAAAGATGGAGAAAATGTCATTTCATATTAGAACATTTTTTGGATAAAAATTCCGATTGGTTGAATGGCCATATAATAATTAACCGAGATGACCGAAAAATAAATATTACAGGCCGACCAAGAAAGTCGTTTAATGAATGTAGCGGTAAATCGAGAAAGAGAAAATTGAAGCCCCTGCTTGAAAGTAATATATAGTTGATGATATTGTTTTTGCAGCTGGAATAAGTCTACGAGCTACAGGCAGACGTGATGCAGCCCAAATATTGAAAGATATATCAAGTTCTTCTCCACTAAGAGCTACAAAAATTAAGAAATCGTGCCAATCCCAAAGTGAAAAATTGGCCTTCAAAATGACGTGCGATGAAGCCTTGGCCTTTTTTATTGATAAAAAACTCAGCAAAGACCAATACATTTCTATGCGTCAGATTAGTAAGGATCATAGTGCTGACATTTTTCCAAATTATCACATCTTGAGTCGAAAAAGCAATGCTATCCAGATAACATTCATGTAACCGACTTCTCTGCTGAAGTGGACTTGCAAGTCATTGATCGATCATACCATGAATCGTTTGATAGCAGTTCATATGGAGGTGTTAGAACATGTCAGAGTATTAGGCATAAATACGCTCCCAACATTGAATATGGTCTTCAAATGGGGATGTGATGGAGCGTCCGGTCAGAGTCCATACAAACAAACTTATTCCAGTAATGAAGATGATGTAGATGATTCATACATATTCGTCGTTTCTATCGTACCTTTACAGATGACTACCTATTCCACCATAGGTAATAGTAGAGGTCACACAAGAAAAATCATTTTGTGGCATAATCCTTCTCCTTCATCGACAAAATATTGCCGGCCTATCAAACTCATTTTGAAGAAAGAGAGCCCAGAATTAACAAAGGAAGAAATTAATAATGTGAAATCACAAATAGAAAATATATCTCCAACAATATTGCAAATAGAAGGTCGTGAAATTTCTGTTCAACATGATCTTGTGCTGACTATGATTGACAGCAAGATTTGTACTGTTCTTACAAATCAAGCAACACAAAACTGCCATGTATGTGGTGCTACTCCATCCCAAATGAACAACCTGGACTTAATTCGAAAAATAAAACAAAATCAGACAGCTTTGACCCTAGGTTTATCAAGTCTTCATGCTTGGATCAAGTTCCTCGAGAGCATTTTACATATATCATATAGACTAGAATTAAAATTCTGGCAAATAAGAAAAGATAAAAAAGCTCAAGTTGAAGATCGAAAAAAAAAGTTGCAAGATCGCTTTCGCAATGAAATGGGACTTTTAGTCGACATTCCCAAACCAGGTTTTGGTACGACTAATGGCGGAAATACCGCACGCAGATTTTTTGAAGATCCAATTCTTGCCTGGAATATTACTGGCGTACATGTACAACTCATTCGGCGATTTGGAACGATTCTCAGAACAATCGCCAGTGGATTCACTATCAACACGCAGGAGTTTGATAAATATTGTTCCGAAACTGCTGACTTTTACGTCAACAATTATAGATGGTTTTATATGCCACAAAGTGTGCACAAGGTACTCCTACATGGAACACAACTAATAAATGCAGCAGTACTTCCAGTGGGTATGATGTCGGAGGAAGCACAAGAAGCCAGGAATAAAATTTTAGAGAACACCATACACGGACAATAGTGACGATGATAACTGATAATTAGGACTAGGTATTTCTCATTTTTCCATTTAATTTATTTCTGAATAGTTAGAGTTTTCAGATATTAATTGATAATATTCTTTCCATATTGTGAAAACAAATCTGTTTCATAAAAATTATTCAAAAAACATACATAATTGGTATTTCGTAATCATTTTATATATTCGCATATTGATAGCACACTGTTCTCAATATATTTTGGGTGATTTTGACTTTACTCTTGTAGTTTCAATCATGTTTTTTCGATGATACATACATATTTAGAGTTGTACAATACTCGACAAGTCGACATATGTTAGCTTACTTAAAATGTCTCCATTTCAACCAAGTCGAATTTCAACACCAATGATGTAATCACTGATTTATAAGTTTATTCTGAGAATATTTTGTATATAAAGTTGAAAAAACTTTTACTTTCCATACAATTCATAATTAAAATGAGCTTTCATTTCAAAGAGTTGTTTCCTGACAGAGAAATCACAGATTCTTCAAATCTTCCGTTTTTCTTTTGAATGACTCTATGCTGCATTCCTGTATTTATAAAGTTTCAGAGTAATAACAAAACTTGCTAATTTGACCCCAGAAATAATTTGAACTGAACTATTAACATCTGACCGGTTGCCAATTTTCATAAGAAAAGAGTCCTCCAGTACAACTCTGTACAGTATAATAAACACATCCTGTGGATCAATAATTTTGAGAACACTCAATATTTTTATGATTCTGACATGAATTCAACTAATTCAAGCTAATAGTGCCATATATTTTACCAAAGACTCAGAGAAATATTTTTGTCCTGTAAGATTGACTTTCGGAACCACAGTGGGGCGCACTGATGTGTCATCAAACCCAAGTAAACACTTCCCACGTCCGTGGGGAGAATGATTACTGGGTTCGAGAATCATGTGCCCTGAGTAGGCGAAGTGAACCAAGAATTCTGCATTCGTCCAGCTAAGATTTCTGCCATATTACGGCAATCCGGTATGATTTTTAAGTTTGAGAGCATGGCTCCCTGTTATCATAACCACCATTTTAACAGAATGGTTTGGGTGAAGCCTGCGGAGTTCAAATAGGATTTATTTCACGCACAGGTGCCATAAGAGTCAATACAAATTCACACACCGGTCGCTGGTCTAGGTAGCGGTGGCGAGAGAAATTGACAAATATGACAGTTCCCGCAGAGTGAAGTTCAGAGTTACATCAGTTAATAGACTGTAAATAGTAATTAATTACCCTCTGAATTAATAAATAGTACGACGAAATTTTGATTTAAACCGATTAGCCGTGTATTTCACGCAAATTCCTGATGGACAGCATTGAAGTACTCCCATCAACTCCTCCAAATATAACGTTAGCAGCCAGGGAAGCAAGTTCATCGTTATTGCCACAAAAATCGTTGGGAATTTACGAAAACACTTTGGAAAAGTTTATGCAATGGCGCAATACAAACAACGTCCAATCATTCTCCGAAAGGGTAATATTAGCCTACCTATCTGAATTATCAACAAAGGTTAAATCTTCTACCTTATGGAGTCACTACTCAATGTTGAAAAGCACCCTTAGTGTTAAGTACAACGTACAAATTGGTGATTATCCGAAAGTTCGCGCTTTCTTGAAACGGAAAAACGAGGGATACATTCCTAAAAAATCAGGCGTTTTGGAAAAGGAACACGTATTAAAATTTCTCAAAGAGGCACCCGATGAAAAATATTTATTAACCAAAGTAAGTCCATTTGTATAAATATCAATAAATACTAATCTTTAAATTTTTATGCGCAGAGATGAGCTCTATAAATTAAAAATGGATGACATCCAAAATTTGGGAACAGTTCTTATTGTGTCAGTTAATGATACGAAGACTAAGGTTTCTAGAAAATTTACTGTTACTGAATACTTGGACATATATCACAAATACGTGGCTCCTCGTCCCAAGGATTATGCCGAAAATAAATTCTTTATTAATTATCAACGAGGGAAATGTACTCGGCAAGTGATTGATATAAATAAGATAGGAAAAGTCCCTTCAGAAGTTGCCACATTTTTTAAACTCCCCAATACCAACGAATTTACCGGGCACAGCCTACGGCGTTCATCTGCGTCTTTATTAGTCGAAGGTGGAGGAGATCTCCTAACGCTAAAAAAACGCGGCGGCTGGAAATCATCCTCAGTGGCAGAAGCCTACGTGGAAGAATCCCTAACTAAAAAGATAGATGTCTGCAATAAAATCTTAACAACTGAGAATAATCGTAGTTATGTTGTCAATACCAACAGTACAAGCAGCACTAATTTTGTAGAGAAAGAAAGTAAATGTACATTTTGACAATTTACAAAATTGCAATATAACTGTTCATAATAATTATTATTGTAATAAAGAAAATTAGTCAAATTTTCCTTTAATTCAATCTCTAAGTAAAAGGTCGTAGAAAAAGTATAGTGTGCACCACGTGCGTGAAGACTTTTTTACGCTCGTGCGGATTGTGAAACTCGCCTGCGGCTCGTTCCACAAACTTCCACACTCGTGTAAAAAAGTATACTTCACGCACTAGATACAAAATATACTATTTTAATATCCCTTATACCTATTATATTCCAATTACTTTAAATAAGTATTAAACTAATTCACACCATATATTATTTTACATTTGTTGACACAGCTTTATGGGAATTTTAACCTTTCACAGTCTGAAATAATAAAAATAAATGCTATTTATTGAAGAATAAAGCAGTTTATAATTCAAAAGGCAATTGAATGAGTTAACTCAAGGATTTCTGTACAAGTGTGAAAGAGCATTGAATCAATTTGACCTGATAAGTTAATGCATTAATGTTAAGATTCCCAGAAACCCAAGTCAAGAATTGATCATCCTACACAAAACCAATCAATTTCAACCAATTGTTTATATGCTTATAGGCTATATATAAGTATTAGTATATTGTGGTGTCTTTCAATATATATTGTCATTTCATTTTATTTGTTCATAAATATGGTTAATTCCCGCAGTATAGACACTAAGTAATTTTCAACTTCATTTACTTCCGGTAGAGAAAAAATCAAGAAAGTATTTTGAATTACCTCAGTTGGTACAGTCTCTGGAGTTATGTCCTGAAGAGTAGTACCTGAAAAATGTTCGGTACGTTAGTGATAAAATCACCATAAATAAAAATATTATAATTATATTAGACTGAAAAATTGTCCCGAGAAAAGCAGCAAGATTTAGGATATACTTAAAGAGGTGTTTCTAGATAAAAATTGCAGGGTTTAATAATATAAGTAGTGAATTAAGAAAAAACTTTCTTGCTCATGATTTACCTCCAGAGAGTATATCAGATCATTCTTTCGAACTTTAAATACACCTACATGCCGTACTCGGTATTATGTGTATGACTGCTTTAGTTTCAACTAATGATTCATTGATCTTAATGAAGCAAGAAAGTTCGACATAACAAGGAACACTTAAATAAAATGATCTGTGAACAACTTAGCAAAAAGAGACAACCAGTTGAATGTAGACAATGGGAGAATCACTCATAGTGAACTTTGAGTTAATAATGACACACAGAAAACTTGTAAGGATGCAGATTTGACTATTTTAAGATCAATCATAGTACAAAAAAATGTATATCTTGCTTATTCTTTCAAACTTGTAGAGATAGCTTCGCCAATAGACCAGTTTTGTTTGTCTTTATATAGATCATGAAACAGCAACTACTTACAACTACTCAAGAGACCACAAATAGGTGGATCCAAGCTGATGGATTGATTCAATGATTCCTGAATATCACTCATTTCAATATATTCAGGCACACATTCATCAGAATCTTCAAAATCCATTTCTGGTGCAATTTCTTCTTCCCCAATCCATCCATCCTGTGACATACCAAAGTCTTCATATTCATCTTTTATAGATATGTCTTCCTTAATTATTATTGGCCCTTGTTCACTAAAAATGTCAGATCCTATCCTATCATTCAGGCTCCTTCTGAGCTTTACATCATTGAGCTTGGCGAACTCAATAAACTCCGAAATATCTTCAAGTCTTTCAGTACAATTGAGGCATATATTTTGTGGAAGGCCGTCTCCGGGTTCCACCTGGAATGATTACTTCGAATGTAAATTTGAAAAGATATCCAACACAAGATACGTACATGAATGTTTGTTATATCTGAAAAAACACTAGAGAACGGATCAGAAAACGGTGACAACTCTCTTTTTGCTAAACATATTCGACAAATAGAAGCAAAATCCAACAAAGGTATAACAGAATCCATGATTAAATCCTCATTTTATTCCAAAATAAAATTCACATTTAAGGCTCTGTCAAAAGTTTAATAATAACAATAACAATACAATAACCAAAATAAATAAATAGAAAACCAATGATCACCGAACACCAAACATAGAGCACAGAACAGAACTTAACTAGGTGACAACTGACAAGAGTGACAAGACAAGGCAACAAGGCAAGTAAGGAATAATCTTTTTCAATTCAGGTCACATATTGCTGACTGCTACGGCTATCCGGAAGTGAAGATACAGCTCAATAGCTGCTTTTCAATTGTCAGGGGTAGAAGCACCCAGTGGAACTTGTTAACCCTGAACGAACCTGAAGTGAACCGCACCTGACTTTATAAACGAGGTTTTATTGGAACATGATTTATCCTAATCTGTCAGATCACTTCAGAAGCTACCCGGATTCACTCGGAGCTACACCCTGTGGCAATTGGAAAGCGGCTATTATCTCGTAACCACAGACGTGAAATTTATAGCGCGTCAACCCAGACGTGTTGTCAAAATGACACCCCGTTTAAAAACACGCAAAATAAATTTTGAAATCAAATTATTTCTGGTTATAACAAATTAGTAGCCATTTACTACTATTAAATGTTACATTTAATTAAAATGTTAAACGAATGAAATAATAAAACGCCCCAAGAACACCTGATCAGGAGAAATTTATCTCACGAAGGAGTAAGAAACCTAACCAACTTTGATTTCTTTTAGGAAAGGTGCTGAAAATACCCTCCTCCTACGATTCAACCCTCCACTCTTCTTCTCATAGACTACGGTACGCGTTCTTAAATAAAGATTTCTAATGGCTTTGGACACGAGAGCTTAATTTCCCGTCTCGGCACCCCCCACTATTTGCATTACCTAACCGTGACAGTTGACAGCCCAGTAAACATAAAAACATAACTGTTATATCACATTGTGACTTGGTAATGTTATTCAGAGATATGCTTGATGTTACAGATACGTTGCGTCCATATGCCTTTGTGCCTCTTTTAAATATTACAATGTAATATTAATTATTTAACATTACATAAATGTATCATATTTTGCGTAACTTTAATGTGACTTTATTACATACATATAATGTTACTCAAAACATCTATGCAACATTTGTAAATTGTAACATTGTAACATCAGGGTGGAGCATATACTCATGGTTTACCAACACTTTTTTCTATATTTATAGGTATATTTCTGGAATTTCAGTAGTCACTTTTCAGTAGATGAATAACAACAATAGCAATTAACAAAGTTATTCATCTACCAAAGAGTGGCGATTGAAATTCCAGAAATACAACTTTAAGTGTAGAAAAATAAGTGTTGGTAAACAATGAGTATAAGCTCCACCCTGTATACTAAGAAATAAAATATGTATATAAGGGGGTATATAATGATGTAAAACATACCAATCAATCAAAAAACTTTATTGTCAATGATTAAAATCTCATGGAAAAAGCGTTATAAAACAAGACAGTTACATCATTAACAATTAAATTAAAATTAGCAGTATAAAAAATATAATCTTGAATCACTATGAACAGACCAAATAAGTACCTAATAATATGACTTACCACCTGAATCAGATGAAAAATCTATTGATAGATCTACTAAAGTTAAATGTTATTAGAAGAATAATATGGAATGGAAACCTATTTCTTTTGAATAATAAAAACAGATCACTGAATCAATAATTATATGGTTGTTGTTTCGGTCACTTCTCCTTTCTTTTTAGTTTCTGCTCTGCTAATGTCATCCAATCCATCACTATGAGTCAAACTCTTCATCTGTGATTGAACTGCAAACATCTTTTACATATTCTGAAAATATAGTCATTACAGTCACTGAAAACTCATATTAATCTTTATGATATAAGAAAACGACCATCCAATAATTATTAATAATTCTATGTTGCCCCTAGAGGTGAAAGAAAAATAATTACTTACGTTTCAGTATGTCCATAATTATCAATTCAAAACTTTTGGATTTTTTTCTTTTCCACGTCCAGAAGGGCTCATCTTCGATTAGTTCGGAAACAACAACTGCTATTTAAGTTTTTGTAATCTGATGATCATTCAATAAGTACCAGTTTGTACATCAAAACTTATAGAGGAATGTGAAAGGACACTACCAAACTGAAAAGAAAGAGAAAATACAGGTAGTTTATTGATAATTTGTATTAAACAATTCAAGTGATTTCTCTACAATCTCAAGAAACGTTAATATTATCACAGATTGATGAAATTAAGAAAGATCAGAACACTCTGTATAAAATATATAATTTTGAGTTCACTTACAAATTAAGCATCTCCAATATTGTTGTTTTAGCAAGCTAAATTCATTGGTTTCAGTTCCAAAAATTCCTTGATCAATCGGTTCAAAATAATTTGACACAGCTCCAGATGTCAGCAACCATTTCCATGCTGTCCAATATCTGATTAGCAGTAACCACAACTGATAGCTTTTCTACTATTCATAGCATCATATGTAGATACTCTCTAATCAATAGTAGATATCATTACATTCACTACATAACCTAAATGATAAAATAACAATTAGTGGATGGAGTAGTGGAAAATCATAATCTTACCATGAAAATTATGAGTTTTGCAATCCTATTGATTCCAATCACTTTTGAGTAGTTTGAATTATATTTTAATTCTATGGACTCATAACTCCTACCATGACCGCCATGATTATTAGGATAAAATGAGCGATGGCGTCAGTGATATATTTATTTTATATTTACTAGGTAATATTGTTTGAACGTGGATATAATATTTTTTAAGTTACGTAGATTTTGAGTTTTTGTCGACATTTATGATATATGTTGTTGTTATATGGTTAGGAGGTTAGGTTTTAAGTTATGTTGAAATGTCATTACCAAAAAATTACATTAAAGAAACCTTTAAGATAATATTAATTTCAAGGCTCCCTGTACACATGTCAGTAATGTTTTGAGAAGGTTAGACAAAAATATCAAACAAATAACATAATTACTCTGTCTGAGACATATCTGGGCAACATATATAATCAACATTATATGTATTATCTAATGAATATTATTGGTTATATTATTTTGATGTTACATAAATATGTAGTTGAAAACACTGTGTTGGAAACGTCAAGATGACATTAAAATTATGTTAGTTTGCCAATATCACAAAATTGCACAAAAGTTATATCTGAAAAATATTTTTGTTATGTATCATGTTTAGTGGGAGTGGACTAGTGGTTGTAGATAATGTAGTAATTGGTATTCACTACTCTGTATAAGTGAGCCATTAAAGAATGTGCAACGAGTTTAAGGGCATAACGCGAAGCCCTTGAAAGTACACATACACAAATGTCATAGAAGCTATTTTTCAAAAACTAGGCTGGAAATTAATTTTAGATCAGGATAATGTCCCTTCATTTTATCTAATCAAGTTTGATGTCACATATTGTTGACATGAACACTTATTTGATATTTCTTATGATGAAACTAAGCATTTTGCGTTGTTACCTAGCAACAACCTTTCTAGCACGACGTGGTTTAATACTGGAGATTTCTCATATTTTTCAGTGTATCAATAAATTTCGTAATCTCAAACTCGCATACTTTTTTAAATCGCCCAGTATCCATCTATCAATTACTATCATTATCTACAACCACTAGTACCACTGATCTGGGAATCTCTTATTAATTTATCAATGATGCTATATTATGCTGAAGTACAGGGCTATTTAAAACTTTCCGCCATTACACCGATGTGTAATGTACCGAGATGACCACAGTGTCATTTTGAATTTCCCGCTCTTCTTGCATTTAATCCTTACAAATCGCTAACTATCAACTGTCACGGTTAGTTATTGCGAACAGTGGGGGGTGCCGAGACGGGAAATTAAGCTCTCGTGCTTTGGACACCCAAATAAAAAGACGAAAGTTCTTAATTTTTCCATCCTTGTTGCCAGGGGCGCGCTCTGTGATTCCCTGGCAACAAGGACGGAAAAATTAAGAACTTTCGTCTCTTTTTATTTGAGTGTCCAAAGTCATTAGAAATCTCTATTCTCGTTGTTTCTAACGGAAGCAATCTACAAGTCGTTCAGTACAGTATTACAGTAAGAACTTCAATGGGAGACACTGGTACCGCACTTTGAACTAGGCCCTTCACATGTTCCCATGAAGAGAAGTCCAGCGGGTTGCAATCTGGTGACCGTGATGGCTGAGCAATTGGACCTGCAATGCCAATAATCTACCGATTGGGGAACACCGGGTATATCTACATAATTGCGAACGGTGACTCGAAAATGGGTGGGGGATTCATCGTACATAAACCACATATTCGTTGACGAACTTTTAAATTCGTTCTGCACAAAGTTTAAATATGTGACACAATTTAAAATTCGCGGTAAATTAAAAGGACACGTTGAAGTAAATCCTACTATTCCTGCCCATATGTTTACGCTGAACTGTATTGGTGTCTACACTGTCTCTGAGCAAGTATGGATTTTCTAGTGTCCAAATATGGACGTTGTGGTAATTCACTTCTCCGTCGCGTGAAAATTAAGTTTCGTCGGTAAAAAATAAGCAAGAGATAAAAATTCAGGATTCCCATTGTATATTATTTGCCCAGTATCCATCTGTAGAATAGCAAGCGCCGTGAAAAATCTCGAGGAAGCAAACCTTGGATGAGCTGGATATGATATGAGTTTAGCATGCTTTTCGTCGCCCTCCAGACAGTTGGATGGTAAACATCCAAATCTCGTACTATTTGTCTGATACTATCCAGGATTTTCGTCGATAACAATCTCTTTACATGTATTACTGGGTTGCATGCTTGTCTTGCCTTGGAGTCTGAAATCTGCCATATTCCTGAAGGTGATGATGGAATTTTAAAAAGTTTTATAGTTGGGAAGCCTACGATTAGGAAATTTCAGCCCGTACCTACAACCTCTAAGGTTTGAGTAGTTTACCATAAACAAAATTAATGTCAACCAGATGTTCAAATGAATAATAGTCTATTTTCCATTTCTTTATCAAAAAAATCAAATTTCATAACTAAATTTTATTATAAAAATAATCCAGCCTTTCGCAAATTTTCCTATACAAGAGGATTGTCGGCAAACGTCGAACAGACATAATTCAACAGCAAATTTGCAAAAGGCTGGATTATTTTTATATTCAAATTTTGTTTTGAAATTTATTGCCTTTCGTCAAGAACTTTAGTTCCACATGAGAAATATTTAAATATTTCTCATGATGCAAATTTAGATATTCGGCTCAAACGAAGTCGTGGTACTGGTCGGAATCTTTCTGTGGTTTCTATAGATGGCTCTGCTGCCCACTTTCTTAGTGGGTGCCGGAGTTATCGTAGTGCCTGTTAACAAAACCGATTGGAAATCAATTACATATTGTGGCCGAGTCTGTACTGATGAGCGAGTTGAATCGCGAAACCGGTTTGCAGTTGTCACATGTTTTCGATTGCCAGTTGGTGGTTGTTACAGGAAGTTTGCAAAGTATATCCTTGTAGGAAAACTTTGCCAGGCGTTGGATAGACGTGATTCGGCGGTTCGACGTTTGCAGACAATCCTATTGTATAGGAAAATTTGCGAAAGGCTGGATTATTTTTATATTCAAATTTTGTTTTGAAATTTATTGCCTTTCGTCAAGTACTTTAGTTCCATATGAGAAATATTAAAATATTTCTCATGATGCAAATTTAAACAAATCAAACAAAATTTAACAAATACACGATGAGACATACAGTGAGGACCAAAAGTCCGTCGCCCCCCCCCCCCCCGTAACTTCTTCATTTTCCATATTACAAAAAAATGTTCAATACATAAGTTGTAGGGTTTCATTCGATCTCTTTAATGGTTTAAGTTTCATTCATACAGAGTGTCTCAAAAAAGCACGGTGACTTAGAAGTAAATTTTTTTAAATGGGACACCCTGTATTTCAATGCATTATTACATTCTACGTTGAATTCTGAACAAGTTTGATAAATGGTTTTCTATCAAAAAAGTTAATAGTTTTGGACTTATGAACACTTGTAAATAATTATTTCGACTACTTTTGCGCCAGTTCAATGAGAAAATCGTAACAAATGGATCACAATGTATTCCACTTTCCTATCCTAACTCTTTGAAAGCTATCCAATGTTGCAAACTGCTGATGGCACCATGTGTAACTTACCTCGTTGTACCATTTTACAATTGTTAGAGTTGCTGAATCTCACGAAAAACTAGTACAAATGAAGTTGAAACATTTTATTAACAAATAAGGTAGTCCATAAATACAGATCAAGAATTATTAAAAACTGAAGAGATATTTTAATTTATAACTAAAAACGGTGAGTTTTTATCTATTTCAAAAACATAAACATAAATAGTCGGGTTGTAAACTCTTCCCTAACATTAATCAAGGTTTGAGGTGTTATTTCTGAACACACTTCAATAATTCGACGGCGCAGTTCCTCTAACGACCCACAAACTGTCTTAAAAACTACGGACTTCACATAGCCCTAGAGAAATAAATCAAGCGTTGAGAGGTCCGGTGAGCGAGCTGGCCACTCTGTTGTACCTCGACGTCCAATCTACCTACCTGGATACCTTTCATCTAAGTAATTTCTCAATTCCCGAAAATAGTGTGGTGGCGCTCCATCTTGCTGAAATGTTACATCCAAGTAAAATTCATGTGGATTTTGCGCAACGATCTCATCGATACTGGGACTTATTGTGTCTTGCAGCATTTGGAGGTATCTGGGACCATTTAAATTTTCTTCCAAGAATATGGGACCTACAATGTGGTTACCTAAAATACCAGCCCAAACATTAATTTTCTGGGGAAATTGAGTATGCCCCTCGCGGAATTCATGGGGATTCTCATCACTCCAATATCTACAATACTGGGTATTCACATTTCCATTTAGGTAAAAAGTGCTTTCATCACTAAAGCAGATGTGTTGCAAATAAAGTCGATTTGCAACAATTCTTTCTGCCATGGTCTCACAAAATTCAAGTCGCCGGTCTGGATCATCTTCAACCAATTGGTGCAAAATTTTTATTTTGTAAGGATGGAATTTATTTTGTTTTAAAACCCTCTTTACTAATGTTTTAGAAACATCACATGTCTCAGCTACTTGCTTAGTTGATTGTTGTGGGTTATTTACCATTTCGGCTAGTACTTGAATTTCAACATCTTCCGTAATTATTTTCGGCCTCCCAGATCTCCGAGCATCTATCACGGTGCCAGTTTGGTTAAATTTTGCCACCAATTACTGCAGATATTTTCGACACATCGGACGTTCTGGAAACCGTTCATTGAAAATGCGAATAGCAGCGTGGTAATTTCGGTTAGCTTCACCAAATATGATAACGGCTTCAACTTTGTCTGCTACTGAACGAGCCATATTAATCAACAAGAGAAATTGAAAACCGTTTGAAACAAAGTTTTGAAAACCTACAAAATGTCAATGACATTTGGCAAAAACAGATAAGAGTTTTTTTTCGTTGTCATGGATAAAATAAATGCGCCTAGCGTGCATAGCCTACCTCATTAATTTATTCGTGAACTGGTGCAAAAGTAGTCGAAATAATTATTTACAAGTGTTCATAAGTCCAAAACTATTAACTTTTTTGATAGATTTATCAAACTTTTTCAGAATTCAACGTAGAATGTAATAATGCAATGAAATACAGGGTATCCCATTTAAAAAAATTAACTTCTAAATCACCGTGCTTTATTGAGACACTCTGTATGAATGAAACTTAAACCATTAAAGAGACCGAATGAAACCCTACAACTTATGTATTTAACATTTTTTTGTAATATGTAGAATAAAGAAGTTACAGGGGGGGCGAAGGACTTTTGGTCCTCACTGTATATATAAACCAAGTATTGTCTATCTAATGCTCCATAACAAAACCAAACGTCAAAATGAAAATAGCCGTCAAAGCCCTATTGAAATTTTTTTACGGTAACGGTTGCAGATGCGTGAAAATTACTAGAGACAAAAAGAATCACAAAAAAAAAATCATAAACAAAGCGAACAATCCATTCCATATTCGGAATTCAGCAGCGGCGCATTACAAAAAACTTTATGGGGCGAGAAAGGAATTGACCCCCGCATAAATGTCTCCCTTTAGAGTCTTAAACGTAAAAATCGAAAAACGATATTTTTTTTACTTTGCCCCGTATAGTCCCTAATGTAGGTACATCAATAATAATAGTATGATTGGACATGTTAAATTTTTTCTATAAATACATTTACACCCTGAAATTTCCTTATTTCGACCAACAAAACAGTTTTTTTCTATGTCGAAATCTCATCCAACTACGACGTTATTACGAACTTTGACCGCTTATATCTCAGAAAAGACTCATACAAAATCATTCAAACCTACACATTTTTCTTACAACCCATGCTATACTACGACATAATACAATTTCAGCCAATTTGACCGAGAGCCAATTTCCCATTTCGTGCGGGGTCCTTTCATTCACTTACAATTTTTTTTATTGATAAACGCATTTAGACGCAATTTTTACATAAACAATCAGAATATGTCGTTAATGTATTGGTGTAATGAGAATTTTTCTGAAAATTTTATACCAGTTAATTTTAGCCAATCAGATGCCTGCATTTTGACATGTTGCTATGACAATAACCTAATTTCTTCGGAAATTCATTAGCATCCGACAGAAATAGACCTTAACTTTTTTTTCCTTTCCTCTAGTACTATAAAATTAGGTATTTTTGGTGGAATATCTGCTTTTCTATTTAATTATTTCAACAACATTTTACTAGACCATAGGAAAATTTTAATATTTGATATCAAATCCGCAAAAAAATTATTCGCAATTCGCTGTTGAGACAAAGCCTCAACAATGGCCTACTATGATGTCCGTTACATGGATAATAATATATCACCTAAGTAGGTAGGTCACCAATTTAATTTCTATTCAAAAAAAGTTTTGGTATAAAATTTTCTTACCGAATTTCCCGCGAGCATGAATTAATATTCCGGAAATTTTCCTCAGTTGCAAATTTTTTAAGAAAATTCGCACTTCGAGAAAATTCCCGGAAATAATTCATGCTCTAGGGAGATTATAAGTGAAAATATCACAAATAATTGTTTTAGATTTTTTACGTTGAAACGTAAGAATAGTTAGACCTGAAAATAAAAACTCATTCATGAAATTTTGTGACATAGTGGACTTTTTGGATATCTACCCAATTAAAGAATATTTCTAATCGGTTGAAGAATGTAAGTTTTATGACGGTGAATCAATTTTAAATGAGTTACTCTTTAGACAGAAAAGGGCAATGGAATATTTTTCTAGTTGTTTCTATAATTGTAAAACGAAGTCGATACGCCGAAAGCTAAACACGAATCGTCTCTATCTCGTGGAGTCGATTAAAAAGTGTCTTATTTAGAAACCAATATTTTCCAACTCTCATAACTTGGTTACTGAAGAAAATAACTCCAGTTTTCCGTTTCCTGTCTCATGCTTTCCGTATTTCCTATGCATTTCCACATTGCATCGATTGATCAAGTTGTCTGTGGTGGTCCAACCCGCACGTCATCTTGGCGCAAGCGTCAGAATTACCCCTTCATTTGGTCGAGCGCCTTCGGCAATATCTGCCATCAAAAGCGTAGCCACAGTTTCACAAAAAACGATTTCTTGAGATACATGTCATCATTGTTGATACAGAATTCAAACCCGATAAAATATATATCTCATCTTGTTGCCTGAATATCGGTTATATGAACGTCACGGCTGTTAGTTACGGTTTCCCGAACAGTTACGATCTTGACGCGGTTTTCCTGCGCTTGTGAATTTTCATGGTCAGCTGTTGGAGTGTGAGTGTTATTTGTCCTGTTGGGTAGAACACGTACCAGTGTTGATAGGATGTGCCGTGAAAAGTGGTTCCTTGTCCAAACAGTATAAGGTAAGGGTTGACGTTTTTGATACAAACATCTATTGTGGAGGTTAGAGTATTATTTTTAACATCAATTTCGCTCATTTACGGTCAATTCAGTGCAATAATATTGACAGTTACGGAACAAAAGACTTCTCGCTCCACGCTCAACTTTTGGAAAAATTGGGAGTAAAAGTGATGTTTGTTTAAATTAAGATGAACTGATCCTCCTGAATTAACATGATTGGTAGATTCCTGAAGAATTATTAGTGGAAATAACACAAAAATCACGATATTTGATGTTGGTATTTCAAACAATAATTAAAATATTTATTGAAAATTTGGTAACAACATATGAAACTTCAGCAGAGTAGGAAGTTACGTACGTACGTACCATAGAAACTATTCAAAGGACATCTACGTTAGAGGGAATATTATGAATTCTGATATTTCCCTTTCCACCATGGTATTTTCGAAGCAGGGTAGTTTCCAAAAGGCTTTTTGATTTATTTTAGTACAGCAACTTGTAAAATCTTTATAATTTTTTCAAAGGAAAATAGCACATTGGTTTGTAAATACACCCTGCATCTTTTGAAAATGTTCTTCATATTGTATTCCCTCCGATCGAGTAACACAACCTAGGTGAGTTATACTCAAATAGAACTGAAGGTAACATTTTTTCATGTTATTCCTCAAATAATAACATCTGTGCCATGTCGCAATTTTTTAAGGATACAATAAGGACGTCAGCTAGATTTTGATATCTGTCGGGTATATTCATGGCAACGAAAACCCAAAAATACTGTCTTGGATAAAATATATAGCAATAAGAAGGCAATTGAAACATTCATTATCGATATAGTCTTGTCAGTACGGCAATGCTGCATTTGAAATATCAGAACAACAACTAACCATTTCTGTTTGTTTTCGTCTTTGGCTTATTGGAGCATTTTTTCGTAAATAAAGGGTAAATTCTGAGTTAATTTGAATTAAACTATCGTTAGTTTTTATTATTAAGTAATGGTGAAGCATTGTGAAATGTGTAAAAGACCATTTGAAGCTGAAAATCAAAATATGTCATTTCATAAGTAAGCTATCAGTGTCGTAACTATCGAGAAAGGGAAACCGAATTGGAAAAGAGAAAAATTAATGAATTATGAAAAAACATGTCAATTAAAGCATCGGCTGTTCTCAAAATCCTGTGGAGATTATTCCATCATAATTTCAGGTTTCAATTCCATATTGGGTTTCCATTATTTCTATTGTATTAAACCTCAATATTTCTGTTAACAACGCACGACACTGCCGTTGGGGGGAAGATCTACCTTACACACAAATCTTAATGCGTGTGCGGCGAGTCATCTAGGTTATAAAGCACTAAGGTAAACGATTAAATTTCCACAAAACTTTATTAAATTCGCGACATGTTTCACTACACTGTAGTTTTATCAAGCGATAATGGTTTACTATAATCCTCTTCGTTAGGCTTTACTTAAATATCTGAATAAAGAAGACTAATTAACATAACTATACCAACATTACCTAGAACTGTTATGTTAAGTAACCTGACCTATCCCAATTCTTATCTTCCTCATTAATGTTATCCACAAACAACAAAAACGAGATATGCCTGGGAAACAATCGAAGTTACTAAGAAAAAAGGTTCAACAAAGGAGAATTGTTCAATTCCAATTGGTCATTGAGTAGACAATTAGAATTCTTCAATTTATTTATTTCTAGACATTCTAAATAATTAAGTTTGACACCTTTATTTTCCACATGTAGAATTTCGAAGTTTTCATCAAAGTGATGATCTTCTTCTAAAATATGATTCGCATATGTTGAACTTGTTTTCTTTTTTACATAACTCGTGTGATGTTCACGTGGGCGGTTTTTAAAAGATCTCCCGGTCTGGCCTACATATACTTTAGGGCAAGTCCCACAATTTAATTTGTAAACTCCTGATTTTTCTAACTTTTGTGTTTTATCTTTGTTATTTTTAATAAACCTTCCCAACGTATTTTCTGTTCTATAGGCTATCCTTAAATTTTGTTTGTGTAAAAATGAGGCTAATTTTTCGGTGGCTTTACCTGAATAAGTTAATGTTCTATAATTACTTTCTTTGTTCCTGATACTAGGGTAAACTTCTTGGATAGCCTTATTGTGTAATTTCTTTGCCAAAATATTATCTATCAAATCCACCTGATAACCATTATTAAATGCAACTTGCTTTATTATATTTAATTCTTTGTTGAAATTTTCTGTTGATAAAGGAACATTAACTAATCTATGAATCATACTGTTATATGCCGATATTTTATGTTGAAATGGGTGTGTTGAATTATTGTGGATGGTAATATCTGTGTGGGAAGGTTTATGAAAAATTGCAAAGTTATGTCTATTATTACTGAAAATACTTTTTTTTTCTTCCTCAGAAGGTTTGATCATGGGAAATCCTTTAAGTCCTCTACTTGCGGAAATTTTCATGGACAACCTTGAAACAATAATCCATAAACATCCAATTTCCCAACAGTTTTTGTATTGGTACAGATATGTAGATGAAGTTTTAGTATGTTTTTAAAGGTACCAATAGACAATTAGACACCTTTCATAACTATATTAATACTATTCATCCTAATATAAAATTTACAATAGAGTTAGAAGTAGAAAAATTATTAAAAAATTTTTTAGATTTAACGATAAGCAATTCTAATAATAGACATAACTTTGCAATTTTTCATAAACCTTCCCACACAGATATTACCATCCACAATAATTCAACACACCCATTTCAACATAAAATATCGGCATATAACAGTATGATTCATAGATTAGTTAATGTTCCTTTATCAACAGAAAATTTCAACAAAGAATTAAATATAATAAAGCAAGTTGCATTTAATAATGGTTATCAGGTGGATTTGAAAGATAATATTTTGGCAAAGAAATTACACAATAAGGCTATCCAAGAAGTTTACCCTAGTATCAGGAACAAAGAAAGTAATTATAGAACATTAACTTATTCAGGTAAAGCCACCGAAAAATTAGCCTCATTTTTACACAAACAAAATTTAAGGATAGCCAGTTGTCTCAGGGTTCCTGACCTAACTATACTTTCTCTTAATGGCAAGGTTGTTCCATTTGCAGCAATCAATGGTGCCATCAGCACCACATCGTCAGCAGTTATGGAAATCGTACCAGACCTACCTCCTTCCCACATATTCCTGGAGAGAGGAGGTAGATGGACAGAATCGTGCATATTTCCCATTATATGCAACAGACCCATACAGAGCGTAGTAGAATGCCAAAACACCAAAACACTGCTAGACTCCAGCAGAGATGACCTGCGCTGTCTAACAGGCTACTGACGTTTGAATCATCACATGACAAGACTGAAACTGTCGGAGGACCCGACATGTCGTCTCTGTCTTGAAGATGATGAAATAGCAGAGCATATACTTTGTCAACGGACAAACGTATCTTGAAGTTCTTGATCTAAGGTCAGATCACCTTTCAATGGAGCTTCCTTATCATTTTGTTGCACCTATACGTCAATTTTCAGGCGAAAATTTCCCAGGGAGATGGATTAGAAGGCGAGGACCAATAGAATGGCCTGCTAGATCTTCTGATCTCTCACCATTATACATTTTGTATGGGGACATATGGAATCGAAAGTGATGTATATCACACAGTCCAATTCTTTTGATGATCTACGTCAAAGAATTATAGATGAGTGTCGTACAGTGATACTAGAAATGTTAAGAAATGTGCAAAGAAAATGAAAATCGCTTATTCTTCAGTATGGAACTGAGTGGTTCACGTTTTGAACAATCTATATGATGATAACATTTCACGTAATGAAGAATGAAAATATCTTGATAACACTTCTCTCTCGATCGATTCTCAGTTGCATCACACCGACATATTCGTGATTTAAATGCCTTCAAAATTATGTATCACTAATGTAGTAGTCCTATTTAAATTTAAATTCTGGGGTAGAACGTGCTGGGGATGAGTGGGTTGACAGTACAATGATGACGTATTTGGTGGGAGAGTTTCCCCTCCCAATCAAAACCGACAAGTCTGAGCGATTTTCAATTTCATCAAATCATATTTTACTACGGGATTAGAAACGAATATTCTTCATCTCACCATCTAGAATCATTTGATTATCTTCCACAGTAAAAGAAATAAACAAAAAAGAATGGTAGTCTCGCTCCAGCTCTCGCATCCAATAAAGACACAGTAGAAGAAAAGTCGCACTCGTGTTATAGAGAAAATGCAATATTCATGAAACCTTTATCTTGTATCTGTACGCTTTCAAATAGAAAATTGCATTTTGCGATGTGGTCGTATTGCTCGCTGTTTCCAATTTGTTCGGATTTCGATGGATCTCGACACTAAAATAGGGATTACGTTGTAATCGCAAAAAATATATCCACTTGAAACTTCTTTTGTTCATTTATTAAACGGATACAGAAGCTAGTTCTATTGTTATTTGTGTTGTTACTTTTGCTCTGTTTTTATTAGTATATTCGCCGTAACTTGACTCTGTTCACATTGGTCGCTACTCAAGTATTCGAAAAATACACAAGATGCGCGAAATTATTACCGAGTGCAAAGTATTTTTTACTAGTCATCCACGATATAATCAGTATATATGTGGGAATGATCTTGAACTATCAATATATCTGCCAATTCCTAGAATTTCGAGATGAAAGTTGGTTCTCAGGATATCCTGGCTTGATTAAAAAAAAAATCCGTTGAATCTGCATTTCAAGTGTTACCACAAGTTACTATAACTTTCTTATTTCAATTTTTTTGAGTCCTTCTGATATTTTATAATTATTTCAAGAATACTTTTCCATAGCTGCAATGTACAGTTTTTCGAGAAAAATTGTAACGAGCCTGCAGCCGTTCTTGTCGTGCGGGATTCTTCGGAAGAATGTATAAGATCACCGGTGCATTTCCGTGAACCGAGAGTTCCAAATGATTCGAAATTGCTCCATCTAGATGCGAGAGGGAAAATGAACCTTCGGTGCTATACTGAGAGAAGGATTCAATAAAAGCGGAACTATCTGAGATGTGTATCAAAGATGTTGTAGACCAAAGAATCCTTTGTAAATAAGTATTTTAATTACGAAAACAGATGTAATATGAGAATGTGTAGGCAAGTTTCCGGATACAAAGACAATTCAGTAGGTAATATTTGGAAATACGTCAACCTGTGGCTACAAAATACAGAATATGATCGTTTCTCCGTTAAATTCAATGATAGCAAGTGTTGGAGTACAGCGTAGGTATCAATACATGTGTATCCTCACCGAAAGTAAATGCCTACCATCCCGTTATACTGGACATTGTTTCCGGCGTTCATCAGCATCTCTGCTAGCGGATTTAGGAAGTGAAGTTTCAGAAATTGAGCAGCTTGGGGGCTAAAAATCCAGTACTGTGGCAGAAGACTACATCAAACATTACTCGGCCAACAAAAATATGATTGCAAATAACATATTATAGGAGAACATTTCTAGGTAACTGTTCGAACCCAATTGAATCCACCAAGAAATTTCGTTTAACAAGCAAATAGTTATTTCGATGAACGAAATATATAGTACTAATGAAGTATTTTCCTCAAATGAAAGCTTTTACGTTCCACTATAATTTTAACTCTGAAACTCTTCAGTTGTGATTCAGCAACACACAGAAGTATCAAATTATTACCACGTATCAAGAAGAACATACCAGTCTAGCTGACTGCCGTTATGAGCTTTATGTAGTCATCGTTCACTGCAGTTCTGGAGCTGATTCTGGCCTCTTTTATACCTTGGCGAAAGACAGAACGGACTGGTACAAATTTGATGGAGTTTCGTCAATAGGATGCATTCTTTAGAATTGGAGTCTCTGGAGACACCATACATCCTATTTTACAGAGAAGCAGATTATCCTGATTCGACGAACATCTCCATAAGTTTTTCTTCAATTATTTCCAACTGAAGCTGCAAAAGCAGATGCGCCACCGTATTCATTCAAATCGCTCCGGAGCGCAAATTTTTTACTGTTGTATTTAATTTTTCAATAATGTTCTTTTCTTGTAAAAAAATAATAATAATAATGATAACTTTTTTTGTTACGGTGAATGTGATGTTTTGAAACGTTGAAATACATTTTGAATTTGACGTTTCATGGCAGGTTTAGATAAAAAAATTGCAATATGCTGATAGCCAGCAGAGGCTACTATGACCAAACGTACAGATAGCATAATAAGATCAGAAATATTATTTAAAATTAATGTCACACACAAAGTTGAAATATCCTATCCCTTTGTTAATCTATAATCTCCATAAATCAAATAGCAGTTTCAGTTGCAAACTTCATATTTGCATAAAACCATCTGAAATACAAGTTACCATTCTCAAACTAATTGCTGAATGCCCCTAATTAAATATATGGTAGTTGTGAGTATTTTTTACTAACGCAATATAAATAGTTGAGTGTTGTTGACTCCTGTATTTCGTTTAGCCTTTTCGAATTGAGAATATGCATCTCAATTAATAGAGTTGAACATCCAGAATAAGTGTTACCATCGCGAACATAATAAATTCTGTGACGAGTCTACTTTCAACCTATGAATGGAAAAAAAACAGTATAGCATCCAAGGGAGGCAGAAAAAAATAAAGAATTTAGGATGAGATACATATCTTGAATTCTGTTAGAAATGTGAAAGAATACGGGGTACCCTTCTCTCTAAGCGTTTCCACCAAGTGGAAAAATAAAGGCAAACATCTGTCAGAAAACAACTACTGGCTAATAACACGACGGACATTGAACTACATCTGACAGATATTTGTGCAACGTTCTTCCAAGAAGACACAATTGCAAGTGCTTGTCTTGTAATAGAACACAAGATTATCCTTCATTTGGATGGGAATGACCACCTGAAGACATGAATATTTCGAAGTTTATTGCCCCTCATTGCCCCTCAGCAGTGACAGGGTAGGTCGGAAAACATTATAATTGTCCTGTCCCTGCCAAATGGATAATGATCGTTGCTAGGATTGTTTCTAATTTCTTGACAATAGTGCTCAACATTCCCATATCTTATCAGATGTGACAAAACGCTATATCATTATAAAGTAGCTTTTGTTATAATGGTGTCAGGTGTGGGTTTTTATCTCTCAGAAAGATAATAGAAGGCTACATTTTTAATTTCTTCGAGACCTTACTATCTTAACGACCCTATTCCTAGGTTGAATAATTTTTGGGTTATTATTTCTTTCAGATAATTAATATTTCCATTAAAAATTGTCATTATTGTGATCAGAAAAAGGAGACCTAGGTCATATATTTGTTTTATGTTTCAATAGCAGTTGTATTGAATTTTTCAATAACGTACTTTTCTTGCTAAAAAAAATAATACTATTGATTATTTTTTTTTTACGGTAAATGTGACGTTTTGAAACGTTGAAATGTATTTTAAATTTGACATTCCATCGCAGGGTTAGATAAAGAATTTGCAATATGCTGATAGCCAGCACAGCCAGCAGAGGCTACTATAACCAAACGTACATATAGCATAATAAGATCAACAATATTATTGAAAATTGTCACAAACAAAGTTGAAATATCCTATCCCTTCGTTAATCTATAATTTCCATAAATCAAATAGCAATTTCAGTTTCAAACTTCATATTTGCATTAAAGCACCTGGGATACAAGTTACCATTTTCAAACTAATTGCTAAATGTCCCTAATTGAATATATGGTAGTTGTAAGTATTTTTTGAAATTAATGTAAATATTTAAGTGTTGCTGACTCCTGTCTTTCGTTTATGAAACTTCAACTACTGGCTCTTATATAATAAGTGTTAATTCCGCAAACAATTTACATTTTGTGACTAGTCTAATTTCAGTCAATGAAGAGAAGAGAAACAGTATAGTATCCAAGGGAGGCACAAAAGAATAAAAAAATTAGGATAAGATACAAATCTTGAATTCTGTAAGGAATGATTCTAATTTCTTGACAACAATGCCAAATATTTCCATATCTTCAATAACATTAACGATTCCACTAGGTCGTATCAGATGTGACAGAAC
The DNA here is from genome assembly GCA_958502065.1 of Chrysolina americana. NCBI lineage: Eukaryota > Metazoa > Arthropoda > Insecta > Coleoptera > Chrysomelidae > Chrysolina > Chrysolina americana. Next base: position 9,907,991 of record OY293412.1, read on the forward strand.
GCTATATCATTATGAAGTAGCTTTTGTTATAATGGTGTCAGGTGTGGGTTTTTGTCTCTCAGAAAGATAATAGAAGGCTACATTTTTTATTTCTTCAAGACCTGATGGTCTTAACGACCTCACCATTTTAACCATTCTTGGCTTATTATTTCTTTCAGATAATTGATTTCCATTAAAAATTGTCATAATTGTGATCAGAAAAAGAAGGCCTAGATCAAATATTTGTTTCATGTTTCAATAACAGCATTTTAAAAGCATGAAGATATAAATTGTTCTCAAAAAAGAGATGTCAGTTGAAGTGATATACTTCGCATTGTCTATAGAGTTAAATTTTTTACCAGATTTAGCGCTGAACAAAAAATATCCGAAGTATCAAAAAATATCAAACGTTAGAATGCCAAAAACAATAAAATTGACTATTCAACGATGTTGAAATAAATTCTCACATTATAACAGTCACCAGGTAGCGGATGAGAGTTTTTCAACACTGCTCATAAGTCATAAGGAGCAATATTCCGTAACTGACTTGTTCATGAAAACTTTTTTTGAATCGGCTTTACCATTTTGTCTTTCAGCCAGACGAAAGTGGTGTATATACAATATAAAATGATATGATTTCAGTAAAGTAAAAACCTACATTAAAACTAGCTTGTATGGACGATTTCCATCCTGCAAAATGAAGCAAGCTCCAGACTATCATAATCACCAGAATATCACGAATTTTAGACAAACCCTCTGACTCAACACATACTCAAACGTGCCTCCCGAGAGATTCAATCAATGAAGAATGGAGCAAGAACCTACAATCATCCTTGGAATCTCCCGGAGACAAATTCACCGAAAACGTGAGAGTATCTGAAAAACACCATCAGGGATGAGAAAGAGCATTTATGTCCGCAACGGCACGAAGTCCTTTTTGGCATTTTTTATCAAGGTTGGCATATAGTGATTGGTATTAAGACAGTCGGCTATTATTTTGTCGTTAACGTGTTTGAGGGTTACTTTGGAAAAATATCACGAAAATATTTGTGCAGAAAGATATACTCATACAGGGTGACTTAAATCTCGGACTCGAAAACAGGAAGACTTGCAGATGAAGAATGCACAATTTCTTGATGTGCCATAAAAACGAAATAACTTTATGAATGAAAAGTGTAAATTTTGGAATATTTCTTTTATTCTTCCTTGACGGGAATATCAAAAATACCCTCATTACTCACGAATTTATAATATTGGTCAGTACTAACTGGTGATGGAATCGGAAAACAAATTAGGATGACAGGCTGTAACGGAAACTAACCCCTAATAATTTCACATAATTCTTATGAAGAAGAAAATCCCACTTCATTTGATATGAAGTGTGAAACTACTGTCAATAAAAGAACCAATTTGAAAATACACAACACAAAAAAAATCTGTAAGCAGAAACTGAAAACTGTAAATGACCTGCTTTAATCTATACTGATATCGACTGACCAAATAGAGATGTAATATTTAATGATGAAGCTGATAAAATCTTAAAAAATAACCGTAATCAAACAATATCCTCGTTAGTTTTCTGAGGGATCTGAGTGAAGATATGGATGTTTTAGGCTTTGTCAAAATATTTCTTTCATTGAATCAAACTCTCGAACTTTGTTCATTTTGTAATTAAAAGTAGAGAAAAGGAAGTGAGAGAAGATAGGAGAGTGGCCGGAAGTTATCGACAAAACCCTGAAACATGGAAACTTCAATTTCACTCATAAATGGTTCGAATCTTACCTAACAAGTGGGAGTCAGATTGTGAAAACCACAATACCTTCGAAGAAGGCCACTATCAACAGCGATGTTCCACAGGGATCAATACTGGGACCAACACTTTTTCTGATTTATGTAAATGATTTGAGATCTACAGATATCATAGGAAACTTCACCTTATTCGCAGACGATACAACTAGGTTATGGCATTAAGAAAGTACAAGGGATCTTCATAAAATCATTACTTCTGATGTCAATAAACTCAAAGATTTTTTTGACTCAATTCTCTTATCATTCATCATCTTAAAAACTTACACAATATCCTTCAAATGAACATAATGACATCATTCTAGACCCAAACAGTTGCGTGATAGAAAAAAAAACTCAAACCAAATTTCTAGGGGTATCTATACATAATAAGCTCAGATTTGATGATCACATTACGGCACTCAATAAAAAGCTTTCTTCAAAACTGTTCATTTCTCGTTGATAGAATCTCACTTAAGATATGGAATTTAATTTTGCGGGGTATGTGTAAAAACTCATTTAAAGGAGGTTTTTCTTTTTCAAAAAAGAGCAATCAGATATATCTACAACGTTAAACAACGGAAGTGTTGCAGGTCCTTATTCCAGGAAAATAAAATTCTTACTTGAGTTCGATTTGAAGAAGAATTATTTTCGGTAATTGGCTGCAAAACTTCAGAAGCATGTGTTGACTGCACAGCATTATAGCAGGGAAGCCCAATAGGGGATTTATCAGATTTATATTTTCTTTTCAAAGCTTTTCTTACTTTTAATAGTTGTTCATGCTTATGACTTTTTCATAGGTGCTAGCAAAATCCTATACTCAGGTTTGTAAAATGATTTTGACAATTCCACAGATGAAGCTGGAGATTGAAAAAAAAATTTTAAAGTTTATATTTAATTTTTCCATTTTTTCCAGAATATATTATCATTGGAAGGAATATATTTTTTGTATTTTTCATTTATCCCTGTCGATTGGAATCCAGAAACACCGATAGACATTGTTACAATTCTGGAATATGCCTTATTAAAGAGGCTCGCCAGGCCATATGGAGTGATTTTCAGTCAAGCATGACTCTCCATAAAGAGATCACATTCTCGGCCAATTGCCGCTTTCAAAGGTCCCTAGACTGTGACATGTAATGGCTGCATTCTATGGGACCCATGAGGGGGAAGAGACAAGTTATAAGCTTCCAGTGTTATGTGAGTCTCATGGTTGTCGATTTTCTAAGTTAGCTCTCGAATGTTTGATAAAATGTCTGAGCCACTCCATAAACAAATTCACTGAACCGTCCCTTGTGAGAATAGTGATATATTGTATGACGAGGACCATCTTTCGAAAAAAGAGGTATCATCCTCTATCTTGCGTAAATAAACATGGGGAGAACATAAGTGCCTACAGCGCTCATCGCGCATATAACTGATATTGTTTTTTCCCGTTCCCAGCTTGTAACTCGTGTTTTCCATTTTGATGCGGCAATAGTTCCTAGATCTTGAACTGTCGATATACCCGTTTCATCTACATTGTAGATGTTACTCGGTTCAAATTGGAGTTTGGACATTAAAAATTCCCAATTGTCATTAAATAATTTCTGTTCCTGTCTGTTGAATCCTGTGACTCGATCAGTACTGGTCGCTTCTGGTTTTCTAACACTCCCACAAAATTATAAAACCAATCCTTTCCTGCAAGTTTTCTTATTTTACAGAAATTGTGTCTAATGCTATTGGATTCTACAAATTCGTATGCAAGGCATCTTACCTCTTGAGGAGATAAACCATAGGATAAATCGGCCATGAATTTAATTCTGTTGACCATAATGTTTTCATCATCGTGGTAAAAATTACTTCTACCTAATTTTGGCGTTCTTTTGATACCCTTTGTTATTCTGTGGTATATGGTGGTGAACGGGATATTAAATTGTTTACTTGCAGAGAGAGTTAAGTTGCAGTAATACAACAGTTTGCCTGCATTCACCCTGATAGCTATTACTCTTTGAACGGATACACCCCTACCTCAATTGGAATAGAAAAAGTGCTTCGATTTGTGCAAACGCATGCAAAAGTGTATTGATCTTGATGGAGAATATTCTGAAAAAATTGATAAAGCCATTTCCGATTATAATTATTTGTTTTAATTTGTATATCTCAAAACTTAACATAGCAACCCTCGTACCGGCCAGGCAACTTTTAAAATCCATCATCGATCCCGTTTTCATTCATCATTTGCGAATCTACTTCAGGAAGTTTGGATGAGCAACGGAGCATATGAGACCAAAGTTTTGTCATAACTCAGGATGATGGAGTCGAGGTTTATATTATTGTGTCTGTGTCTAAATCTAGATTTGTTTGGTAATGTTGGCGCATATAATTATACTCTAACCGCTGGCTGACTAGCTTCTCTGATAAAGATGCGGCATTACAAGTTAGCGAAAACTATCCAATTTCGTGTTGAATAGTTTTAGTACAGTACCTAGTTTCGAACCTCATAATGTAATGTTTTGAGAATTCAACCCAACACCGAATCACTACCAGAGTGTTTTTACTTCATAAGAGTTAAGATTTCATTCGACATTCGAAAAGTACTCATATACAGGGTGGCCAGACGAAAATAAAAAATATTCGTTATCAGGAAATGCAGTAACATTAAAAACTAATTTTGATTTTATTAAAAGAATGAACATAATGTTGATAAAGTCAGATGTGGAATCATCTCCGACTGAAAGATACATTTTAGTCGCCATTTTTCACTGTTCAAGTTGACCTCTTGGAAGGTATTATTGAGAAAAGGAATATTCTCAAGTGAAAATTGTTTTTAAATTGTTTTTTTAAATAAAAACAACCTAGGAAGATAAAAATGAAGATTTTTTTTGTAATATCTAACAGAAAACATTCTCATTTCTCTATATGAATTTCCAATGAAAACTCAATAGTTAAAAAATCAACTATCTGAATGAAAATGCTAATTTTTACTTTCAGATATTTTTTTTTCATCCCAGTTGGTGGAAACCTGTGGAGAGGTGGGTACTTCGACTTTGTCGATTTTATTCGTTTGCTATATACAAACAATCCACACATTATATACAAATTCAAAATCTCCTGAATGTTAAAATCGATCCCTCAGATATAAGCGATACCTATAAACTTGGCAAATCGGAAAAAAGTCCAATAAAAGTGGAATTATAGCCAATGATCTAACATAGGGCGCTGAGAGAAAGTCTGCGGAGGGAAAGCTAAAATCCAACTGACAAGTGCTACATCAAAAGAAACAGACTCTTTATCAACAATATACCCTATAACCAGGTAGAACTGAAGAGAAAAGAAGAAATTTCACAACAAAAACCGAATAGTGCACCCCCAACACTCAATGTGAGCTCCAAAAATTCGGAAAGTTTTTCATAGTTTTTCGCCTGCAAAACTAAATAATAATCAAAATCGTGAACCAAAAACACAATCAGAGGAAGAAATTATTTCCAAGTCTCTAATAAACAATAAATCTACGAAGAATACCAATGGTGCTCTTTCAATAAAAGATAGAGTGAACACTCGCTCAAATATGTGAAGACTTTCATGATTACTTTTTTCTGCTGACTGTTAGCTGTTTTGACTCACATATTTGAGTTTTTTCGTCTCAGTTTCAACTGTTTTTGATTTATTTTTCTTTATTTTTCCAATTCTTTCATAAAAGATTTCCAAATGGATTCGATCAGAACTTTTACCATCGAAAATGAAACAGAATGTAAGGAAATTCTGGAATTGAACAATTTTCACGAAAACTTCAAAATCATTTATAACAACATTCAAAGCATCAATAAAAATATCGATGAATTTTAAATATGCTTATCCAATGATGACACAAGTTTTGATTGTATAGTTTTGACCGAAACACGGAAGGTATTAGATCACAATATGTATGGGATTCCAGTGTACAAAATCATATACAATATGGGCAATTTCAATCAAAACGACGAAATATATGAAAAAGATAAGTGAAAAGTATTCATTATATTGGAGGAAACAAACGAATAGGTAATCAAATTCTTCATTTCCCATCAATTATGTACGTATAAAACATTTATACCTGTAGTTCTTTGATGACAAAGTACCAACAAACGAATATTATTTCTAAAGGTGTTCGAAATGTCGGCCATTTTGTGCGATACATTTTTTTCCTCGAGTTTTAATGGATCTGCGTACATTCTGAAGCATAGCCGGGGAAATTGTCGAAAATACTTGTCTAATTCTTAGCTGCATGTCTTCTTTCGTTGTGACTGGCTCTGCATAGACTTTCACTTATTCGCATAGGAAAAAATCACAGGGTGTAAGGTCTGGCGATCGAGCTGGCCACCTAACTGGACCTCCGCGACCAATCCATCTTTCACCAAACTCTTCATCAATCCACTGTCTCACTATAGCCGAAAAATGAATAGGAGCACCGTTCAACTGAAGCCACATAGTATTGATAATATTCAAAGGCACATTTATAATGAGTCCGCGTAAATTGTTCTGGAGGAACTGCAGGAATATTTGGCCATTCACAGGACCTTCGAAGAAAAAAGGGCCAATCACATAGTTATCGATTATTCCGCCCCATACATTCAAGGACCATTTTTGCTGCGACGTGGTTCTGAACAGATGTGGGTTTTCGTCAGAGTAATAATGGTAGTTGTGACGATTCACGTTTCCATTTCGGTGAAAGGTAGCCTCATCTAAATATAAACTTTCATTCAGAAAATGTCTATCATTTATTAACAAAATGCAATATCTCCGCCTCTGAATGGAATCACGCGGCAGAAGTTCCTGATGGAGCTGAACATGATAGGGATGGAACTTATTCTTCTTCAAAATGCACCTTATTGTAGTTCTTGATATATCATAATACCTACTTAACTCACAACAGCGGTCATGATTATTTCCTCATTTTCTTCGGTCAATTCAACAGGGGGCCGCGTATGTTTTCTGTAGCTTACAGATCCCGTTTTACTGAATCTTTCTATTAATAATTGGAAACAGGCTTTTTTGGGGTGTCGATGTTCTGGGTATCTTTGCCTTATACCCTACTAGCAAGGAAACAATTTTTATCACACTCGAATAATTCATGTTGAATCAATAATTTTCACTAATTCGAATAGTGGTACACTAATGACATATGTCGAATCACTTTTATCAACAAGACAAAAATTATGTACTAACAGACTACTAGATCGACAAATACGTTAATAATAGAGATGGGATTTTGTTTGAAATCGAGAGATACTGAGAAAATGCCCTATTTCCCCAATAACTCGAAAGCTAATGAGTTTCACCATAGAAAATATTATATCGATGGAAAGCCTAAAGAACGATCTTTCAAAAAACATCGAAATTTACAGGACATTCCATTTGAAACAAAAAAGTTTTCGTCTTTTGAAATCTGTAATTCTGTCAGTCGTCTAGCGAGTGCCCTGTATATGTCTAAACAATTTTCAATCATTCAGTGGATATCTTCATTCCTGTACTGGGAGCTGCAATACTTTTTTTGCGACTCCTCTTAGTGCTGAGTTTTTATGGAATTTAACCATCCACAATGATTTTTCAGAAATTTTCATTAGAAATGCAATAACTCGGCAACCTCGCATACAATTGAAAAAATCAAAAACTATTGTATACCTTGTTATTCGCACTATCCAAAAATGAAAAAAAAAATACAGGGTGGGTCATTTAAGAAAAAAATAAATTTTTTGGCACCTGCTCACGGAGCCCTCTGTATTCTTCAGCATATTTTACAGAAATAGTCATTTGTATGCCATGTGATCTCCAGGTGAAAATTTTTTTTTAACTACAGTGGTTTAGGAGCTATCCTCCGATCTGCAATAGTTGACCCACCCATATTCAGACCTTGTTACTTTTAACTAACCACTAACTTAATCATAATCTGTAACTTTTGACTTTTGACTTTTATTAATGCTCTATATCTATATGTAACTTATTTTGCCTAATAAGTACTATTTTATTGGCTCCTAGATTAATTTTATTGAAATAATTTATATGCATATAAGTACATACCCGTTATTTTACACGTAAATATCGAAAAAAGTGAATCACTTATCGATTTCTACTTTGTTCAACCTTACAATTATGAATTACTTATACATGTACATACTGTTTACCGAAATACGTCATAAATTTTCTTAATATCAATATCAATAATATTAATATTAATGTTGTTAATCTCACCTTATTGGTAGGCCTGCAGAGATACTTACCTTAAATTATTCGAAGTGGGTGAGCTTCAACATTGAATCCTCCGTGACCGGTTTGAAGCAACTCCGCCATTTCCTAGAAAAAACATATGAGTCGTCTCCGCTGATGTTGAGAAGGGAGTTTCAACATCCTTGTTAACCTAAAAACGCCAGATGGCACTGTATAACTGTGCCACCGGTAATAGAATTGTATGCAACGAACTGTGCATGAATTCTGATCACTTGGAATTCCATTATTCTGGCGTGTGAAGGTACTAATTAGAATATGCGACGTTGCGTATTTAATTGTTTTGGAAGCTGACTGATTTTATTCGTCTTGTTTGACCTGTACGCATTGCACATTGTGCTTTCGAGTAGGTTTTGGGCTCTAAATGAATGTTGTAATTTGTGATTAGTGCATTAGGTACGTATTTATGAGAAGGAAAAGTAGATAAATCAATTTGTGAAAATACTGCAGCTAAAATGTTGTTGCAAACATTTTTATCCATTTCGCATTTCAATAAAAAAAATTGTTCTTATTATTGTTATAGTTTTACGAAAAGTTCGTAGGTGACCCGCTCTGAATCCAAATCACTCTGTCTTTTTGAAGAACTTTCCAATGATATTTCACACATATGGGATTGCCATTTAGACTTTTGAAATAAGGGTTGATAGGGTGGAGGGGTTGAGAGTATCGAGGTTCGCTCAAATGCTTTTTAGTTTTTCCCGACCTTCTCGGCATATCTTTCTTCATTTTCGAGATATTTTCTCTGGCAGCTTTTAACGGCAATCTACCAAGAATTAGCAGATCTCAAATGATTTTACTCTTCACAAAATGATAATTGATAAAAAATAATCGAACCTTTCGCTTATTCCCTATACAATAGGGTGTTGGCAAACGTTGAACAGAAGATAATTCAACAACCCCATACGTCGGACTAAATTGATTCAGCAGTCGTTTGATGATACTTGAAATCCAGGGAGTTATAGATGAGTGTCGTATAGAAATGTTAATGAATGTGCGAAGACATTTCGAAAATCGCGTATACTTTTGTATGGAACTGAGTGGTTTACATTCCTAACCTTTCATATGATGATAACATTTCGGGTAATGAAAAATATCTTGACAACACTTAGTTTTCATTGAAACTTCCACAATACTTGATTAATTGGGCATTGGGATAAAATAGCCCCTATGGCAAAGTAACTAGCATCTGTGGTCAGATTGAAGGGCATTGTGAAGTCGGGGTACTGAAATACTGGTTCATTGGTAACCAGGTTCTCGCAGGTTTGGACATATTTCAGGAACTCTGGTGTATGTTCCATTTGAATATTCTTTTCGAAGCAGGAGGTTTGAGGTTTGGTTGTCTTTGATGAACTTGTTGTAGTACCCTAGGAGACCAAGAAATCATCTGATTTGTTTGTCAGTTCGAGGTATAGGATAGTCCATGATTTCTTTGACTGGTTTGGTTTTATTTGCGCCATTGCAAATAATAATGATAGCCATCCTCTTCCTGCACAGGCTATGCCTTTGGGTATTTTTTTTTGAGTGTTTATGAGGGAGTTATTATTATTATACAGTGTATGTGCTTAAGTTCTCTACAGTTCTACATATGGGAAACATTGTTGGTATTTCATTAGGAAAGCTGACTTAATTTTTTAGGAAATCGCACTTGTCTTCTTGTATTTTGAAACTAGTCTCTCGTAGGCGTTGGAGTAACCACATGCTTTTATATATATTTATCATATATAATAAGCAGATAATTCCTAGTAGACCCTTCAGGACGTTGTCCATAACCCTCTGGAATGTCGCTGGAGCGTTCTCTAATCCAAAAGGCATTCTCAGGTACTTGTAGTGCCTGTTTTCAACATTGCATGCAGTCTTGGGGATGTCTGTCTCTGTCATTTCTATTTGGTGGTATCCGCGTGCCAAATCCAGAGTGGTGAAATATTGACATCTTCCCAATTTGTCGAGGATGTTAGAAATTGGGTTACGATCATCTATCGCATTCTCGCCATTCTGCTGTTTCGGAGGCGTCTGGTTTTTTAGAAACGACCCAAATTGTTGATGTTGCTGGGGATTAGCTAGGTCTGATGATCCTTTGATCTATCAATTGCATCACACAGACGTATTTGTTATTGAATTTGCTTGAAAATGATAAATCACCAGTATAGTTCTCCTATTCAAAATTCTGAAGTAGTGAAGAGTGCTGGAGATGAGGGGGTTAATATCACAGTGATGATGTATGTGGTGGAAGAGTTTCCCCTCACAATCAAAATCGACGAGTCTGAGCGATTTTCAATTTTTTCTACGACTTCGGAGATAAGGAGGTGACAAGTTTCAGCTGGGATACACAGTATAGCTATCCGTTTTGTTTTTCGTCGATCAACACTTCCATCCTGCAACACATCGACAACAACTACGGACGAAAACAAACAATTTGATAGTTCCAAACAGAAAATCGTGATATTCGCACGAATCTATTCACTGCTATGTCCTAGACACGATATATGCGGTGCGTACGGTGCTAAAATCGCACGCACTGTGAAACAGATCCGGCAATTGCGGTTGAGGCCAAGGTAAATACGAGATAGATGTATTTCAGTATGTTTGCGGTGACGTACAATCAAACATGGTTTCCCTTTGAAGTAGTACGAAGACTCAATCACTTAATCAATATCTTCATTGCTTCATTTTACATAGAGTATGGTAAAGTAGCGTAATATGTATGTATACAAATATACAGTGTGGTCCAACGAAAACTTAACACCTCGATTTTCCGGCTTTAAAATGAAAATGTGGAAAATCACTCGGACCCGTAAATTTTTAATACGGGGGGGAACAACTTTTCCGCTGTTTTCATCCCCGTAACTTCAACCCCCTAACGGGGGTGAGCACAACCCCTTGATTTTGAATAGGGATGCGGGGTGTTGCGATACCTCATTTTGAAGATCTCATCGTGTACTATCTGACCGTAAAATTTCACTTCAAAATATCCATCGATAATGAAATAACAGCAAAAATAGTGAAAGAGGCAATATGGAATTTATCTCGAGAATAGTATTCGTATCCGACGCATTTCAAAGGAATTGAGTCGTTAATTTTTTGTCCAAAAAAGTAGACGGACCTTGTTTTTGTACCTTAGTCTATCGTGAATGTTTAAGAACGGTACGACTCTGCGCGCACAACAGCGACTTTATTTAACGAACGATATCCTGGAAAAAATGTATCCGCTGCTTACGTTGTGCAACTGGTTGCCAAATTTGACACTACCGGTTCAGTTGGAAACAAAAAGAGGGTGCATGAAAGAGACGAAGCGAGGGACGTGGCTGTCTTAGGTCATATAGCAATGGATCCGACCGTTAGTACTAGGAAATTGTCCGATGTATCTGGTGTTTCACGCACAACAATCATGAGAATCCTGAAACAACATAAATTCCATCCTTATAAGATACGATTGGTTCAGGAACTGAATGAGGATGATCCCGATCGCCGACTCCAGTTCTGTGAAGTGATCAGTGAAATAATTAACGGCAATCAAAACTACATGTTCGATATCTGTTTTTCGGACGAGTGTTCATTTTACCTTAACGGCATTGTAAACCGGCATAACTGTCGGTATTGGTCAGATGAAAATCCAAGATTATTTCGTGAGGTGTTTACACAGCGCCCCCAAAAATTAAATGTTTGGGCGGGTATATATGGAAATCACATAATCGGCCCTTTTTTTATACCCGGTAATCTCACAGGCCAAATTTATCTCGATCTATTGGAGAACGCTATTTATCCAACTCTCGTGCAAGTATTGGAGAATGCAGAAGACCATCAAACGATCATTTTCCAACAAGATGGCGCTCCACCTCACTTTGTTCAACCGGTGCGTCAGTTCTTAGATGACAATTTTCCTCACACCTGGATTGGAAGAAGGGGACATATTGAGTGGCCACCCAGATCACCTGATCTGGCTCCACTGGACTTTTTTCTATGGGGTCACCTGAAATCCAAGATTTACGCTACCCAGCCTGAGTCACTGGATGATTTGCGAACTCGGATCATTAATGAATGCCGTCAAATTACACCAGAAATCTTGAGTAATGTACGTGAACGTTTTCAGCAAAACTTATATTACTGCATGGAAGTGGATGGTGCCCATTTCGAGCATTTAATAAAGTAATCACAAAAGTACGTACTCTTCCACTACTTTACCTGTCCTTTCGTTATCGATGGATATTTTGGAGCGAAATTTTACGGTCAGATAGCACACGATGAGATCTTCAAAATGAGGTATCGCAACACCCCGCATCCCTATTCAAAATCAAGGGGTTGTGCTCACCCCCGTTAGGTGGTTGAAGTTACGGGGATGAAAACAGCGGAAAAGTTGTTCCCCCTCGTATTAGAAATTGACGGGTCCGAGCGATTTTCCACATTTTCATTTTAAAGCCGGAAAATCGAGGTGTTAAGTTTACGTTGGACCACACTGTATATAGTAGTATAATAGTGAATCTAAATTCAGTCTTACACAAAATCGTAAGAGATTTTTTTTTCAAAAAATCAATATGAATTATTCAAGAATGATAATTGAAGAAGTACAAAAGTAGTGATGGTAAGTCTATTCATTAAAAACAAATGATCGATGCTTACGGCAAATAATAATAATAATAATCCTCTACCCGCACAGGCTATGCCTTTGGGTACACTCTATGAGTGTTTATGAGGGAGTATTGCTTCAGTAGGAATAACATTCTCGAAAAACATAATTATATCGTTACTACTTGTAAGACATCGAACATCTGGGGGGTTTCATAGAAAAATATTTGGCAGTCGAAGAGAATATGTTGCTTTGTATCGGGTTTATTTTGATTACACATGGTACATAGTTTGGGGTTATACAATATGTTCTACCACTGTATGTTTGATATACCCACTGGTCATCCTTATTTGAGAGAGTTCTCATAATTTTAATTGGTACTTTCAGAAGGAAGTATTTCTGAAGGGGATAGTGATAGTTGAAAATTGCGATACAATGTCAGAGATGGGGTAGTTAGAGATGGGTCAGACTCATAGAGCTGGTTATAGTATGTAGAGAGTCTGAGGGTATTTCTGTCGAGCTCATTGATAGAGGTTTGAAAACCAACAAAATCAAACTTTTTTCAATCGTGATACCCAGTTATATCTAGTATCTACACTAGTGCCATCGAGGATGGATGGAGTTATTTCAAAAGGGCTTTTATTTGTACCCATCCGATGTTTTAACCCTCATAATTGCACTTTCATACATGTTTCTTACAATAGTTATGAATCGTGAACTAATCCCCATGCTACAAAGCTTATGCCAAAGAAGATTATGGTCGATAGAATCGAATGCACGTTTGAAATCGACGAAAAGTGTACATACTCTTTCTTTTCTAAGCACAGATGTGAATAGTGGAACTCAAAGTAGAAACATTATCTGAGCATCCTCGCTTGCTTCTGAACCCTGATAATCATTCTGCTTTATTTTGAAATGCATCCCAATTTTCAAGACGATTACGTAATATTCGATATGAATAATTTCGCCAAGTAGTTGATAAGAGCTTTATTCCTGTAATTGAAGGGATTTTCAAGTGGTTCTTTTTAATGAAACATTCTTAGAATAATATCATACTAGCTGGCGGACAATTCGACAATGTTATTGAACATACAAATCAGATAAAGTACCCAGTGATGGGGCAAGTTTTTGATGAACTCGTGGGCAATATAGTCAGAGCCAGGTGACTAATTATTTTTGCATCCGTTGATGGCAGAATACAGGTCGTTGTTATTTTGTTATTCATGGGAATATACGGGTTGAGTGCGTCAAAAAATAAGAAACTTTCAATTAATCTACGTATAAATAAATTATTATAAAATTCCTCTCACCCAGAAATAGTGTTTTCATGTGATTTTGTTTTGCGAAATTTCTTCAAAATCATCCAAAATATTCTAGGTTATATGCTCTCGGCTGATTTTGTTATAAGGCCACTTTCTTTAGTGTATTTTTTTTTGTTTCGAAAGTTTTATGTACGATATATCGTTTAGAATCCAGATATTTTTTTTGTATTCTAGAACAACGTTGTGTTGTTTACTCATTTTTAGATCTTTCTTCATCTTTAGTTTCAATTGATAGCAATCAGTGTCAAACCATGATCTACTATCTTTTTTGGGGGAATTTTTTTCTCATATACTGCTGAAAATTATTAAAGAATTGGTTCATGTCAACAAAGTTAAAATATTCCTAGTGTAATATAGTTTATTGTAATTGAAATGTTTGAATAAAATCCAAAAAAAGAGAAAAAACAGGGAATTTCATAACCTGTATCCACAGCTGCACCGCACCGCACCGCACCGTGCCTCACCGCACCGCACCGCACCGCACCGCACCGCACCGCACCGCACCGCACCGCACCGCACCGCACCGCACCGCACCGCACCGCACCGCACCGCACCGCACCGCACCGCACCGCACCGCACCGCACCGCACCGCACCGCACCGCACCGCACCGCACCGCACCGCACCGCACCGCACCGCACCGCACCGCACCGCACCGCACCGCACCGCACCGCACCGCACCGCACCGCACCGCACCGCACCGCACCGCACCGCACCGCACCGCACCGCACCGCACCGCACCGCACCGCACCGCACCGCACCGCACCGCACCGCAAGCACCGCACCGCACCGCACCGCACCGCACCGCACCGCACCGCACCGCACCGCACCGCACCGCACCGCACCGCACCGCACCGCACCGCACCGCACCGCACCGCACCGCACCGCACCGCACCGCACCGCACCGCACCGCACCGCACCGCACCGCACCGCACCGCACCGCACCGCACCGCACCGCACCGCACCGCACCGCACCGCACAGCACAGCACCGCGCCGCACCGCGCCGCACCGCACCGCACCGCACCGCACCGCACCGCACCGCACCGCACCGCACCGCACCGCACCGCACCGCACCGCACATAGATATAGTATTTATTCAAGACAAGCAGGAATCCACTTTTCGTCGGCATTATTTAGTCAATATTTTTATTTTGCATTTAGGAATGAATCACTTCCATTAATGAAATTACTTTTATTTATTTATTTATTACTACCAAAGTACGGAAATTTCAGGCCACACACTTCTCTTATGAAAAATGGCCTTCGGTTAAATTCCCTGAAATTTTAATATGTTGTAGTATTCGATCATCTTTTTCAAATGTGTCCATTGACTCAACACAATTCTATGACTAGTTTTCAAGATATGGGTGTTGAAGTTTAAAGTGGCCATTTTTATTTCATTATTTTGTACGCCATTAGAAGATTCAAAAATTTTTTTCTTGCAGTTTCCATTCATTCAATCCCAAACAGTATTCTGATGCTTGAATGAGACCTATTTTTCAATTACCTACAGTGTAATCTTCAAAGTGAAATAAACCCAATCAATTACCAATACTTTTCAGGTCATATTTTCAGTGAAAAATATATCAGAATATGATGAACTGACCTTCATCGAAAATAATTCACGATTTTTAATCTCATACTGGGCGATTCAAAAATTATTACCATAAATGGCTCAGTATATTTGAGTCATACTGTATATTTCGAAGTGGGTACGATTGCTAGGGAAGAGCAATTCTGAATATTCATCATTTTGGAAAAATCGACCGAGTCATTCGAAACAAATAAGCACAATAAAATAAAATAATATATTTTTTTATTGAAATCACCCTGTATTTTGAAATTTCATCGGTTAAATT
This sequence comes from Chrysolina americana, assembly GCA_958502065.1. Classification (NCBI taxonomy): domain Eukaryota; kingdom Metazoa; phylum Arthropoda; class Insecta; order Coleoptera; family Chrysomelidae; genus Chrysolina; species Chrysolina americana. The sequence goes on from OY293412.1 coordinate 9,923,739, forward strand.
CTTTGATTTTACTTCAGTTCATCGAGTGATAATATTCCAATCGACATCATCCATTTCATTCACCTTCAATGGCTACTTTTTGAGTTATCAGTCGCCAAATTTACCACGTACATGGGTTGCAACAAGAAAACACTCCAGAAGAAACTCGACTAAACAAAATTATTGTAACAAATCGAAAAAAATGTCTAATTTGTCCATGTCCTAAAAAATATTGATAATCAATTGGGTTTATTTTACTTTGAAGATTACCCTGTAGATAATTGAAAAATACTGTTTGGGATTAAATGAATGGTGACCGCCAGAAAAAAAGTTATTGAATCTTCTAATGGAGTATAAAATAATGAAATAAAAATGGCCACTTTAAACTTCAACACCACATCTCTCGAAAACTAGTCATAGAATCGTGCTGAGTCAATGGACACTTTTCAGAAGGTGGTCGAATACTAAAACCACCGTAAATAGATAAAAAGTGAGTTCACTCGCCGCCATATTTGTGTTGACATCCCCACCTCGAATTTTGCGTTTAGCTTACCCATTCTGTGCTATCACGCAACCAAAATGAATCCGAGATAGAACGCCGTACGTGAGACCAAGTGAGACAGAACAACACTCAGCCGACCCCTCTTACCCCATCGCATGCCAGAAAAAAATAAAATCTGAACCCGATACATCAAAGGCGCCGACTGGGATTGGATCCACTTCAGTTTACTTATCTACGGTGCTAAAACATACTAACATACATACGCTCGCAAAACCATTGAAACGCATGCAAAAACGCTTGAAACGCATGAAAACGGTTAAAACGCAGGTAAACGGTTGAAACGGATGTAAAAGTTAGGTGTACAAGTGACATATGACAAGAAGGAGGAAGACGCTATAACGTTTGGCAGCTGGCAACGTGGCCCTGGGATTCCGAACTTTCGATTCGATCACGAACGAACGAATGATCAACGATTCGAACTTCAGAAGACAAGAAGTAATCGTCGGGTGTTATCGGTACTTGATAAAAATGGAGGTAACATGATCGTAGATCGTAGAAAATAAGAAGAAACGAAAAAATTAAGTAGCATTAACGTCTGTAATTGAATTTAAAATCCAGAATAAGTTTTTGGCATAGCAAACAGGAAGATGAAAATTAGAAGTGAATTAAAAAAATGTGGACCAACCGGCATTCGAACTCAGGACCTCTTGGTTTGATTGGAAATTTCCTGTAAATACCTATCTAAATGACATTCTTGGACGATTCGACTGTAATAATTGATTCCCAATAAAATCGTCGGGTGATTTCGGTACTCGATCAGTCAACACAATAAAATCAACATGGAACGGAAAGATGATGAATTAAACCGCATTAAACATAAATTTCTGAATTGATAATTGACATAATCTCGATAATCTCAATATTATTTATTCAATCTGCTAGTTCTTTGTGATTTTAAATTTACATTATTAGTTGAAGGAGTCCAGAGTATTGATTGAACATTTTATTCTTGAATGTTTGTTTTTTCGCTTAATTCTACCTTGTATAGGTAGGTACCCAGTAAACATAATAACATAACTTAAACAACTGTTATATCACATTGTGACTTGGTGATGTTATTCAGAGATATGCTTGATGTTACAGATACGTTGCGTCCATATGCCTTTGTGCCTCTTTTAAATATTACAATGTAATGTTAATTACTCAACATTACATAAATGTATCATATTTTGCGCAACTTTAATGTGACTTTATTACATACATATGTTACTCAAAACATCTATGCAACATTTGAAAAATGTAAAATTGTAACATCAGGGTGGAGCATATACTCATTGTTTACCAACACTTATTTTTCTACACTTAAAGTTGTATTTCTGGAATTTCAGTAGTCACTTTTCAGTAGATGAATAACAACAATAGCAATTAATAAAGTTATTCATCTACCAAAGAGTGACGATTGAAATTCCAGAAATACAACTTTAAGTGTAGAAAAATAAGTGTTGGTAAACCATTAGTATAAGCTCCACCCTGTATACTAAGAAATAAAATATGTATATAAGGGGGTAATGATGTAAAACATACCAATCAATCAAAAAACTTTATTGTCAATGATTAAAATCTCATGGATAAAGCGTTATAAAACAAGACAGTTACATCATTAACAATTAACAGTATAAAAAATATAATCTTGAGTCACTATGAACAGACCAAAGTACCTAATAATATGACTTACCACCTGAATCAGATGAAAAATTTATTGATAGATCTACCAAAGTTAAGTGTTATTAGAAGAATAATATTGAATGAAAACCTATTTCTTTTGAAAAATAAAAACAGATATCACTGAATCAATAATTATATGGTTGTTGTCTCGGTCACTTCTCCTTTCTTTTTAGTTTCTGCTCTGCTAATGTCATCCAATCCATCACTATGAGTCAAACTCTTCATCTGTGATTGAACTGCAAACATCTTTTACATATTCTGAAATGTATAGTCATTACAGTCACTGAAAACTCATATTAATCTTTATGATATAAGAAATCGACCATCCAATAATTATTAATAATTCTATGTTGCCCCTAGAGGTGAAAGAAAAATAATTACTTACGTTTCAGTATGTCCATAATTATCAATTCAAAACTTTTGGATTTTTTCTTTGCCCAGTCCAGAAGGGCTCATCTTCGATTAGTTCGGAAACAACAACTGCTATTTAAGTTTTTGTAATTTGATGATCATTCAATAAGTACCAGTTTGTACATCAAAACTTATAGAGGAATGTGAAAGGACACTACCAAACTGAAAAGAAAGAGAAAATGCAGTTAGTTTATTGATAATTTGTATTAAACAATTCAAGTGATTTCTCTGCAATCCCAAGAAACGTTAATATTATCATAGATTAATGAAATTAAGAAAGATCAGAACACTCTGTATAAAATATATAATTTTGAGTTCACTTACAAATTAAGCAGCTCCAATATTGTTGTTTTAGCAAGCTAAATTCATTGGTTTCAGTTCCAAAAATTCCTTGATCAATCGGTTCAAAATAATTTGACACAGCTCCAGATGTCAGCAACCATTTCCATGCTGTCCAATATCTGATTAGCAGGAACCACAACTGATAGCTTTTCTACTATTCATAGCATCATATATGTAGATACTCTCTAATCAATAGTAGATATATCACTACATTCACTACATAACCTAAATGCTAAAATAACAATTAGTGGATGGAGTAGTGGAAAATCATAATCTTACCATGAAAATTATGAGTTTTGCAATCCTATTGATTCCAATCACTTTTAAGTAGTTTGAATATATTTTAATTTTATGAATTCAAAACTCATACCATGACCGCCATGATTATTAGGATAAAATGAACTATGGCGTCAGTGATATATTTATTTCATATTTACTGGGTAATATTGTTTGAACGTGGATATTATTTTTTTAGTTACGTAGATGAATGACGTCATGACGTGGTCATTACCCAAAAATTACATTTAAGAAATTTTTAAGATAATATTAATTTCAAGGCTCCCTGTACACATGTCAGTAATGTTTTGAGAAGGTTAGACAAAAATATCGAACAAATAACATAACTACTCTGTCTAAGACATATCTGGGCAACATATAATCAACATTATATGTATTATCTAATGAATATTATTGGATATACTATTTTGATGTTACATAAACATATAGTTGAAAACACTGTGTTGGAAACGTCAAGATGACATTAATATAATGTATCATGTTTAGTGGGTACCTAAGGTTTCCTTGAATCTAAACAAGAGTAACAAAGAGGAGAGGTATTGTACTGAAATTGCAAATGTATTAAATAAGTACAAGTTTGTTATAACTTTCATATACCTTTCCCTGCAAGTTTGCTGTAAGAAATTTTTAATCACTGCGCATACCTATAGGATGCTATAAAGTAAATGTTCTATATTCAGAAAACATTAGCAAGTTATATTAGGGGCAAGTTTTCATGCTAGGTAGGTAGGTGTACCTCTACCAATTTCAATTAACTTTGAAAAGATAATCGTTACTTACTGTTTTTTATTGTTTAAGAAGTCGAAATAATGCATTTATAGAAAGTTTGCCTGACTATTTCTGTAATCATTCATCCGCTGTTTTTGGAGCATTTAAAAAATAAAGAAATTTTTAATCTCAATACGTAAAACCTATACCTCTATATAATACTTTTGAAGTAGCCTCTTCTTTCATTGCAGTGTATAGTGTATAAATTATATTACTGGCAAAATTTGATATTGCAGTAAACCGGGATAGGTACCTATACCTACCTAGATAGGTATATAATACTCTATAATAATATTAATAATTATTGTACCTAGGTACTGCAGTTATGTACACTAATCCTATTATCTTTAATTATTAATGTATATCTTTGTTAGGAATCCATTCTCGCATAGTGTTGGTTCCAGTAATTCTGTGTTGCTTTTTCTGTTGAAATTTAATTCAAAGGAATACGTATATTTGGTGCATACTTATTTGTACATATATCATTATAGATACCTACATCCTATTCCTTGAACTCGTTATTAATATTAATATTTCCGTAAAATATTGCAACAGTTCTGATGGTACTTTGTAAAAAAATTGTTAATGTTTCCGTCAACCGGCTGTACCTTTACGAGCACAACCCTCAGAAATATTCGAAATAATTCCCCAATTTTTTCAATAGGGTAATCTATTCGCCACTAGCTACCTATTCCCTTTTCCCCATGAAATCCATGATCAACTCCTAGTAAACTTTTGGGTTGCTCTGAAAGCCATTCTGAATAAAAAATCCTTACTCCCTACTACAGAAGTAAAGAAATATGGATCATAGGTAAATAACGGGATGAAAACAAATACACAAGCAATAATGACCACTAAAAAAAAGAGAAACACATATATCAGACCAAGATAGATATACTGACGACAAGAAAATAGTTGTCGTCAACTAATCGTAAAATGTAGGCAATTTGCAACACATTTACGATCATCATATAGCTTCGGAATCATCAAAATCGTCTAGACGACACCATTGAGGCCTAATCGTCACTTCGGAATCCACTTTTCGTCAACTAATCACGATCGGAGAATAGGCTCGGAATCGTCAAATTCGTGGAAACGACACGATTCATGCTCGATCGTGACTTCGGAATCCCGGCCGTGGTGACATGAGACAAATGTAGTTGGCATATGACAAATGTAGGTTATGTTAGGAGACAGATGAGAGGTTAGGTTACTGATGTTCCGTGACGAAGAAGGAAATACAAATGACAGGTGACAGGAAATAATGGTTTGAAACTCGGGTATCTGAAATTTTCAATAAGAGAAATGCGGGGTCCTTTGTTTGACTTGAAGTCATAATGTTGGTGTCCTCATTCACCACACGAATGTGTTAGGTACTCGTAAATATTACACTATAGTGCTCCGATTTGAATCAATTAGGTAGAGTGCTCTCTCTACGTACCTACATTTTCTGACGAATTTGCCAACAAAACTATTGTTTTGCCGGTCACATCAATCGATTTCTTCTTCGTGCGGTCTCTGCCATTTAAACCGAACGAGATTGGCCTGAAATTTTGAAATCCCTTTCACTGTCAGTTCCCACTGGACCATCTCCTAACAGTGTTTTATTTTGTAACTCAGTGAACTGCTCTCGGCTCCATGCCTTCGTTTTATTTCTTTTCTGAAGTAATCTCCTGGCGGAACGAGACGTATCTACTTATCTGGCCTCCCACTTTTCGTCCTTCCTGGGAGATAAAACACGACTTCAGCTCGAAGTGGTTCTTGCGGCCAACGTTTGGAACTTTTAACAGACAGATGTTTATGGGGAATATTGAGGCGCATAACTTCTCATTTCGAGTGATCCTCGCAGTTCTTTATGTGCTTTTTACTGATATGCAATAATTTTTATGTGCTATGGTTTTGTTCGAGTAGCCTTTTGTTTCGGACTTGTTAGTTATTTTTTAAATGATTTCATTTGTTATCGGCGATGCTTATGTCCTTGAGGCTTTGATGTTGCGGAATTGGTCGAAGTTTTTCTACTGCGCGACATTTCAATTGCCTAATTGTATTTTTACCAGCTCTCAAAATGACCAGAGATGTATTCACAGTTTTTTCAAACTTAGCGACATCTTTCGACTCCGTGATCCATGATATTTTCTTTCAACGTCTGTACACTGGAACCACAGAAAAGTTTCAGAAAATCGATGTTTGTAGAACCAACAAATGACTTGACAAATGGGCCGCAGTGGTCATGTTGGTAGAGCGCTTGACTCTCAATCACAGGGGCGTGGGTTCTATTCCCAGCATAGTCACAGTTGACAGCTGGTTAACGGAAAAAAACATATTTTTTTTCATTTTTTCAACAAAAAATGAGTTGAAACTTGATATCAGACCTAAAGAACATCACTGATGATAAATGCAGAAAGATAATAACAAATGTGGACATGATACTTCTAACTATCGGTATCGCATGTGATTTCGCCGGCCACTCAACTGGACTCATATTCCCAATCCAGTTTTTGTTGTATGTTTCATGCAGATATTCTGTAACTGCATTTATGTCACATTCTCTTGCGATCTCCCTGACTGACGTATTAATATTTACTTGAACGTATGCCAGAACATTTTTTTTTCTTCACCCACAATAAATGAATCGTTTTCACCTTTATCAGGCTCATTTCGCATTTTTTTAACCAGTTTTGGAAACTAGTGCCGGGTCGGGTAACGCTGATCAGGATATCTCTGTGCGTACTAATAACATATCAACTTTTTTAGTTCTGGTATAAATATTGTTATTTTCCATTTTTTTCAAACAATGAGTTACACAATAACTACCTTATTGACTTTGTAGATGACATGTCAAATAATATGTCGACCCGTCAATTTTTACCGCAACAATTTAATGTTTTATTTACAACCATTTATGTAATGCTGTCATTACTAACGTCATTGAAGGTTGTGAAGTGTCACATTACACACCTCTACTTCCCGACCTCACTTCCCGCCCTCACTATCCGCCCTCACTATCCGCCCTCATTTCCCGCCTTCATTTCATCTATTCTATCCGACTTTATCTAACATTGATTTATATTTGTGACAATTGTATACCCCTTAGTCACGGTAACAATACAGTGTCTTTCAAAAGTTTCGGAACGGTTTCATGTTTCAGAAACGGCCCTGAGAAAGTTTACGAAAATTTCGACTGGCTGGTTTCTGATGATGCCCGATTCAACGGTGATATCAGCAATGCTGCCAAATCAACAGGTTTCCAGATATTGAGGGTAACTCAATTTTTTCTAATGGTATACCCTTTTGATTTCATTGCAATTAATTCAGCGACGCCTTATTACTTATGTCTCCAAATATCAGATTTTAAATTGATGCAGTTTTCGAAATATGACAACATGGCTTTTTCGTTCAAAAGTCTGGGAACGTTCTGATATTTTCAATACTGTTCAAGAAAAATTCTTGAAATTTTATACAAGATGATTTTTGATGATGCCCGATTCAATGGTGATATCGGCAATGTTGCCAAATCAAAAGTTTTTCAGATATTGAGGGTAACTCAATTTTTTCAAATGGAATACACTATTGATTTTCATTGCAATCGATTCATCACCCCGTCGTTACCTATGTCTCCAAGTACCAGATTGTGAATTTTTGTGATTTTTGAAATATGAGAACACGGTTTGTTGAAATGTTTGCGAACGGTCCAATATTTTCAAAAGGGCTCGAGAAAATATCATGAAATTTCATACAAAATGGTTTTTGTTAAAACAACTTTTCAATAATTGAATTCTTTTCCAACAGAGTTTTGAATCAAATAACAGAAACTGAAAACTATCTGACCAAGTGCTTAAAATATTTGCCATCATTTTCTAAACAATAGCCCAAGCGGTCATAACATTCCCTCAAGGTATGAGTTAGCATTTGAGGCCTGATTGAAAGAGCTGCCTGACATATTTAATTTTTTAAGATTTCTCAATTTGCTGGTTGCTCAAACTACATCAATTTAAAATCTGATATTTGGAGATATAAGTAATGAGGCGTTGCTGAATTGAAAGAATTTCACGAATTTTTCTTGAACCGTATTGAAAATATTGGAACGTTCCCTTTTGAACGAAAAAGCAATGTTGTCATATTTCAAAACCTACTACAATTTAAAATCTGATATTTGGAGACATAAGCAATGAAAACAAATATAGGGTGTTCCATTTGAAAACATTGAGTTACCCTCAATATCTGAAAAACTGTTGATTTGGCAACATTGCCGATATCACTATTTAATCGGGCATCATCAAAAACCACCCTGTCGCAATTTTCATAATTTTTTTCTGGGCCGTTTCTGAAATATGAGACCGTTCCGATACTTTTGAAAGACACTGTATATCTACTTGATTATTCTGAGGAAACCGTGTTCTTGGTAATTTGTCGATAAATGTAATATTTCAGATATGTTCAGAACGAAACAGAGATTTATTAAATTTGATCGAAATATGATGATTGTAAACAAAATAGTATACAAACATCGGTAGGAAGTTTCATTCCTGTCTCGAGATCATAGCTATCCTCGACGCTTTGCGTCTCGGTTAATCAACTGATCTCACGACAGGAATGAATCTCTTCCCACCTCGGTGTGTAATATACTATTGTTGTGTTGGTCACAGGCTACTCGATGATTTTAAGTCTTATATTGATCTCAAAAGTTACCTTACAACCTGATAGAGTGCGGTATCAAATTATTCGTAATAAATTGCCATTTAAAAAAAGATACATTTTGAAATTCAACCTCACATAGCTGAACCATTTTGATAGAAAACAATAAAGTAATATAAACATTTTACGACTGAAATTAGTTAATTTAACGTATCCATCCCTCTAAAATAAAATGTAAATTTAAAATAAAAAAATGGTTACAAAAAGTACGTTTATATTCTTAATGTCATATGGAGACAAAGAAAATAAAAATATACATTAAATCCATTATTTGCATGAAGTTAAGTAACAACAAAAAAGTTATAATTATTATTATAAACAGCGGTGAAATCCCAAAACAGTTTAAAATTGCTATTATTAAACCCTTTTTCAAATCAGGTAAAAAGCATTTTAACACATTTCGACGGATATCCTCAATAACAGGCTTATCGCAAGTCTTTGAAAAAGTCTTTAAAATAAATACTGAAAACTTACAAATTTCTCTGGTCTCATCAATTTATTTTGATTCCAACAAAATATATCTACTAAAACGCAATAAGTATCATATCATCCAAAGTATATAATGCTGTAGACAATTTCAAGCCATGTCTGGGTATACTGGGTATATTTATCGATCTGTCAAAGGCGTTCGATACCATAAACCATAGGCCTTGAAAGTGGGAAAATTTGGCATAAGAAGAAGCGTATTGAAACATTCGAAAATTATTAACCCGAACGAAAGCAACAAGTATTGATAAATGATAGAATTAGCATTTGAAGGATTGTTTGTTGTGGCGTCCCATGAAGAATAGTTTTGGGACATACTCTTCATCATACATCTTAACGTCCTACTGAGGAAGCAAGTACATCAGGAGCTGCTTTCAATCCGGCAGTACCTTACGGAGCTTCCTCACCAAGACGAAACTTGAAAATACGTCAGAATCCAGAAAAACTGCATTCACGAAGTCCCATATGAATGTGGAGATTCTTACAATGGAGAAACCAAGAGAGATCATTATCCGTAAGAATAACGGAACACAAGAAGTGGACCCATCGAGAAGAGACATCCAAATTGGGAATTGCTGACCATGCCTGGACTGAGCACCTTCGAATTCTTTGGAACGAGGCTAATATTCTTCATAGAGAGGAACATTGGTTCAGAAGAAAATTCATGGAATACGCGTATATCGAAGCCAATGGCATTTTCAATCGCTCATAGTTTAGAAAGAAGTATTGAATCGGGTCTGATATTCTCAAATGAATTCCTCACTGGTTTCATACAATCTTCCATGATGATCAATTGAGTTTCATAGACTTGATTGTTGATTGTATTTCAAATAATAAAATCGAGCACTGATAAATCTGGAGACCGAGGTGGTCAAAGAAATGGTCCATCATTGGCTATCTGGTCATGAAACCATTCTTGTAAACGAGTATTGACTAAGTGACCATTATGCGGAGGTGCCCCATCATGTTGATAAAATGGGTTTCTATAGTCAGCGATTGGTAAAGTGTCCAAGTACTAATTTTCGAAATTATGCAAAATATTCAAATATCCTTCACCTTCAAAAAAAGTACATCTCATCCTATTCTTCTTGAAATTGACATCTGTTTTTTACTTACCATTTAAGTTTTCTTGATAAAAATGCAGTGCCATGACGCTATCACTTCTTATCGTACAATAAACATTGAACTGCCAAGACTCTTGAAAATTCAGTTCCCTGATTACATGTTGATTTGAGTCACTCCAATAATGGCAATTATGTCGGTTGAAGACTCCATTCTATAATATTATTATCCAAAAATAATTCGTTCCCTTCCCTTGCGACCAAGTTAAAACGAATTCACAACATCTCACCCTTCGTGGAAAATCTGTAGTCGCCTCTGAGACCTTACCTGTAACTAAAGGGGTTCCACAAGGCTCTATATTCGCTCCCTTATTCTTTAGCCTATATATATATATATATATATATGTGACTTTTATCTGTACGTTAAAAAATGCAACTTACATCACTACGCAGATGACAACCAGATTTACTTTTCCTTTCCATTCCATAATATTGACACAGCAGAACTCCATATTAATGATGATTTACAAACAATTTTTGATATTTCTTCCGCCCATAAGTTAAAACTCAACTCTAAGAAATCTGCAGTGATGCTATTTGGACGAAAAAAAGACAGAGTAGATGCACAAAATTTACTGAATATTCGCATCGAAAACGACACCTTACCTTTTGTCTCTGAAATAAAAAATCTAGGTTTGTGACTCGATCCTGAGCTCCGCATCACTAGGCACGTTAACTATCTGATTCAATCCTCTTACAACGTTCTTAGACAACTGTTTCCAAATCGAGATTTACTCACTACGAAACTCAAGCTTAATTTATGCGAATCACTCATTTTCTCCAAAATTTTTTACTGCGACAGTATTTATGGACCCGCCTTACGGCAATCTAATTCGATGCGACTGCAACGTATTCAAAATAGCTGCTTACGCTTCTCCTTTGGAGTTCAAAAATTCGATTATATATCTTTTGTAATGAGGGAATCAGGCTGGCTGAAACTGGAAAATCTTAGAACATTACACTTGTTAACCAATACGCATAAAGTCTTACTCACCCGAACGCCTGACTATCTATCGAACAAACTCAAAACTTTTTCGAACATTAATAGGTTCGCCACACGTAATAAATCAGTCCTAGTCATTCCTAAACACAAGTCTTCAATTTTCACACGTAGTTTCTCATATAATGCCCCGATACTCTACAACACACTTCCCAGTGAATATAGGTCTTTCACTATAAAGAATTTCAAGAAAAGGTTGAAATCGCTTTTACTTGGTTAGTTCTCTTTTGTATACAGACGATGGCTCACCCTACATGGTTTTCAACTAAACTCACAAATATATAGAAAGTTTGTTTATTTTGCAAAAAATCTTTGTGTTCAATAAGTAGATTAAGATTATTGATTACTTTTCTCTCATTTGATTAATTTATAGAGAATGTTTTGTCAAGGTTGAGTTTAAAAACAGCGAAAGCTGACACTCCGCCTATTCACCATGAAATTTTCTTAGGCTTACGCAATATGTTACTATTTATTTCTTGTATCTCATGGTAAATAAAGACGCTTTATTATTATTATTATTATTATTATTATTATTTCAGGCGCTGAACTATGGAGAACTTATATCGGTGAAATTTATGTTTGCGCAGTATTCAATGTACTGAGTTTTTTGAAAAACCTTATTCAAAGTTAGCTTAATTTTTCAAAGCCGACTCGAATGAGAATATAAAATTGGGGGGTTTGTAATTTTTTTAACCGGATGTATATCACTTTACGGTGAATCGAATTGATATCAAAATTCTGCTGAACTGGGTCCTCTCCTACGAATAAATCGATACACAATCGAAATAAATGATCATGTCCAGAAATAAATAAAAATATTATTTCGTCGACCTCAACAAAAAATTACTTTTCATTCGCAAACTCTTTTCGTCCTCTTTGGTTGCTATGATACGGCACGGTACGAGAGCGGTGATCGAGTCATTTTCGTAAATTTACGTTTCAATTAATACATAGGCGCCTGTGACAATAACTGTCATTTGATGTTGTCAAATCAATTATTTACGAAATCCGATAGATTTTACGTAAAGGTTTGTAGATGTCGACGAAAAAATTTAATATGCACCTCGGCTAAAAACTGTCTATTGTCTCGGCTGCGCCTCAGCTATCAATTTGCAGGCTCGACTGTAGTACACAGTTTTTCGTTTTTCGTGATTGGTACATAAATATCTATTTCGGTCTGCAAACGCAAATTTAAACTTAAAATTTGAAATAATTCGAAAACGGTTAGACTTGGTTATAGGACATTATATATGAAACATATTCAGAATCATGCGTAAAATCTAAAATTTTAGTAATATAGAGGGGGCCCCATTTAAAATAACGAAATTGGGGTCCACTTCTGGTTAAACCGGATATTTTAGCCGGGCAGCACTTATGAACAATAGTGAACTCACAAATTTTCAAATATAGTTCATCTATGATTTTCTATATATTGATCTATCCGGTTCCCGGAAGGACCCCCTGTTTAAATACTGGATGAAATCCAACACGCGACTGTCCACGATATGAAACGTTATAATTTCGACAAAGTTCATCATTCACGTTTTAAATTTAACGCAACCATCAAAATGTATAAAACTAGTGAAAAGTAGTTAATTCACAGAACCTGCTCGTAGTCCCTCGATATCAACAACCTTGATACCAACATACTCGACCTGGTTCTGCCTAATTATCCTGATCCTCATAGCGTGGAAGTCAGTGCACCACTGGGATATTCCAGTCGCAAACTAATATCCATAATTTACCCTTATATCACGACATCAACCAACACATCATCTCCACGTCTGCCACGACATTATACATTCTCTGATTGGGACGATGACGATGTGCGCATAATATTCGTCCCCCAATTTCCTTGGGGAAAGTCCGATAGGAATCGAAACACCATACAAAATGTGCGGAAATGGTTTTAGAATGGAAATGATTCGCTTGAAGATCAACCGATGACATCGAATAAAAGTTTGAACTGTACCCTTTGATAAGACATAAATGTATTATGAAAAAATGTTAAAACTGTATGTGAATGTCTCGTCAATAAAATTGTTATTTTTTCTATTCCGTTGGTAATTTCCCAGTCAGGCTCTGTCCCAATTCATCCCTCCAGTACACTCCCCACGTCTGTGGGGTAAATGACTACTGGGTCCGAAAATCATGTGCCCCAAGTGAGCGGAGTGAACCAAGAATTCCGGCTAAGATTTATGCCGCATCATCACAAACCGGTATGGTTTTTAGAATCGAGAGCAGCGTGTCCATCATTCCACCAAGTAACTCTGCGATCAGAACCACCATTTTAGGAGAATGGTTCGAGAGAAGCCTGCGAAGTCTCGATATTTAGTCCGTTTTTCCTCATCTTTTCAGACGATGTTCGTTTTCTAGGACCTGAAAATTCTATGATGAGCATCGTCTTACTTTGATGGTCGAGGAGGACTACATCAAGCTTATTGACTCGTATTTGCCTGAGAGTGGGAAATAAATAATTCCAATGAATTCGGCATTTATTATTCTCCACAACGGACTCAATTTCTCCCAGAGCATGAGCCAACACCGATGTCTCGTCTATTCCATACGAGTGTCGAAGATGGTGGTACAACACTAGTAGCATCGCGTTATGCCTGTGGATATAGGCTGAGACCGTATAAGCTGTACAACCTGACAGCAAATGCATTATGGTCTCGGCTGACCCACGACACGCTCTGCATCTAGTGTCAGGAACCTCTAAACCAATCACGCGACTTCGGTAGACGAGGGAAATGCGAAGGTCAGGTTTCTGGATAAGCGATATTCTTGAAGAAGACTCTATGCATTGACTTATCTTCATGTTGCTGTAGGAAACTCTCACTCTCCGCAGCTTTGACGTGGGTTTTTTGCAGAACGAGTTCAAACTCGGTGATGAAGATTGGGTTTGTCCGTTTGTTGTTAAATACGAGACCGAATTCATCGGCTGCCTTGAAAGGAAATGCTTTCTCATGATCGCAGACTGGGCACATTCCATCCAGAACCATTCTGTTATGTAAACACTTCAAACTGAAGAGTCCACGGTCTCTCTGTTTTCTGGGGAAGTATAACCGTGGTACATACGATTTAGAATGCAAGCTCCTGTGAATAGGCATCATTTTGCGAATTTTCACTCCAAAGGAGTGAAGCAGAATCAGAACGGCAAGGTTGTGAGTTCTGATGACTAGATCTGTTGGAATTTATACTGATACTTGCCCCGGAGAGGGTTTTTAATAGTGGTTTTCTCTTGGGTATGGCGTTGTTCCATCTCTAGGTAAGTATACGTCTCTCCGACATCCAGATGAACTGTGGTACATTTGTCGATCCCAACCTCTATTCCGATATCATGCGTGCACTCATGTACCACTCTTAAAAAATTATGATCTTTTTTTCCGAGGTATATACTTTGAAGTCATCCATGTAGAACAGATGCTAGGGGTGCCGCAGTTGAATCCGTGGGTTTTCCGTAGTGCGACAGACAATGGCATTTGGAAGATGCAGATGAGATGAGGGCTGAGGGAGTCTCCCTGAAATATGCCCTTTCTAAAGATAATCAGTTTGGGCTCTGATTTGCTCATATATCCGATCATACACCGGATCCACTGCGGAGAATATTCGCATGTATAAGATACGGATAAACATAACATTCATGTATGTGGATCTTGGGAACAGATAAATCTCCATTTTCGGGGAGTAGCACGGTTCATCTCTCGACAAACCAATCCAGAATCTGCTGCTCCCCATCTAGCCATGAATTAATAACCATTGCCTGACCGTGGTGGATGCTTGGAAACTTTTTCTACAAATAGTTGTTTAGCCTAGAGCAGCGATGTTCTTCGAGCCCTCGAGGACCCGTCGAGATTCTTCCGGAATTATCGGATTGCGCAATTCATTGAACGAAATTGAAAAATGAACATATGGCTGTATAGAAAATTGAATACCCTTCAAAATGAGGTATCACTTGACCCCATATTGCATTTAAAAAAATTGGAGTGGGGTTGCTGTCACGTTCAGGAGGGTGAAAGAGAGGGAACTTTTTCATTTCGCAGAGTGTTTTTTCGAATACATAAATAACTCGTTTCAGGGGTTTTCGTGAAAATGGCTAATAACGTGGAAAATGAATTTATTCGTCACATATGGTGCTCACTGTATATTCTTCCAGAAAGTTTTCATCCGATCAGCGGCCGGCGGGTTATCTACAATACGATCTGAAATAAGCGAGAAGGTTCATCGCGGATATCCATGTTTTCCGCGATGCGTCTTGCCCGCATCACTAGTGAATGCTTTACATTCACCAGCATTCGTATCCTATCAAGACAGTGCTGTTTAATTGTGGCCTTGATTCAGTGTGTGGTGAGCCGTACTGCGGATGTGAAAGTCCTATTGGCCGTTACGTATTCCGCCACACACTGGATACGAGACCCGTGTTGTCTCGTCGACTCGATCTTAGCTTCTATCTTGTGTAAGCGCCGCTCTTGCCTCCCAATCAGAAAGGAGGTATCCCTCTCTGTTTGAGACAATGTCTAAGCAGCGTCATAGACGTCAGAGTTCATTTCCCAGATCAGCCTCTTCTGAAAGGACATCGTGAATCTCCGCATCCACCCATGCTAGTTGTTGTGGCTTCTGGGGTTTGGTATTATGATGCGTCCTGCCACTTCAATAACTGGCTGAGAAGGGGCTCTGACAGAGCCTCGAAACCAAATATGACATACATTATCTCTCAGGTTTTGAGTGGGAAAGGCAGCATGTTCTGGATGTAAGGTAAGCTCGGGTAAGTGTGAATTTGGTGCAAGTGTGAGTTTGCTCGCTATCTTCGCTAAACCGGGCGACAGCCCAATGCCATCTATTGACGAAAAGCCTACACTCATAATGAATCCATAACCATCATATAAAATACCAAAGAGATCTTGTGAAATCCAAATATTTTTCCCAATTTTCTAACCTACAATTCATCAACCCGAACGAGTATAACGAGTTTATTTCAAGCTTTGAGTGTATTGTTTAAATCTAAGGTAAGAATCCATTTTATACACTTTTCTTCTACCTAAACAATGAATCTGATTATAGATTGTCGATTTTTCATGAAGTTGTTTTTTTTTACATTTTTCCATTGCATGTCACACTTACCCCGAAATTAAATTTTATTGGGGATAGTGTGACCTATCTGTCGGGGTAAGTGGGAACCTGGTTCATTTGGCCAATCTAAACAGTACTATTTTTTCAGCTATAGTACGAAATTATATACGGAAATCTCAGAGAGCCAAACAATATACCTGGCCAGATGTGAAAGTCATTGATATACTTCCTGAGGATGAAATAACAACTGTGCTTCCATCACCACTCGTCAGAAGATGGGGATCAATGAAATTCTCATTCGATTTCTACCTGTAAATTTTTTTTTCCAAAAAATGTTCACTTTCACGATTATTTTTTGTTTTTTTTCAATGGGGCATTTCAAATTCAATATTAAAAAGTTCCTAACTATGTTTTGAATAAAGATATCTCGAAACAAATAAATTATGGTGAAAGTGCCTTTACTGTTTACTCACACCTGCCCCAAAGAGAGATTTAAGTGCATTAATATCTTTAAATTTGGCCAGAATCACACTTGCCCCAAATTTCCGGGGAAGTGTGACCTATGGAGATGTATATCTGAATATATAAATAAAATTCATAGAATACGTTTTTCAACAGTTTTCTGTGGCGTATTACAAAGACTGACCTTCGAAGTAAATACCTGCAAAATTTCATTGTTATATTAGTTCAGGTTCATCAGAAGGACTAAATTCAATGCGAACTAATGAAAATCACGGTTACACTTACTCGAGCTAACCTTATCCCAAGTTGTCGGGGTGTGCTTTGGCTGCCGGTCCGGTGTTGCCCCTGTTCCTCAGATTATTATAATTATTATTTTCATATTTTTGTTATTCTGTTGGGATTTTTCCAGTCGGGCCCTGTCTGCGGTGTCCCGAATCATCCAGCGAGAGCGCTGGTGTATCATTAACCCCTGTAGCTTTAACTAAATTGGTTGTGAGCATTCAACAATATTTCTAAACTTCGTAGGATTTATTTTCATAACGTACCAAAAATATCCACATAATAAATTTCTGTTCTAAATATTATGAGGCAGCTCAATAAAACTTCGGTTGGCGGTGGCTCTCATTTTTCCAATCTGTTCCGAAAATATTGAAGGGTATGGCTCTGAAATGCAGAGATATTCGATTACCATATATATTTGCACCCATCAAGGCTATATTCGAAAAATAGGAAGGCAGTTATGATCTCACAGTCGCAGGCAAATCCCCAACAAATGTTATGTATGGACCCCTGCTCAATTTATTCGGCCGTTTACATGGATTTGTTTTATCAAATCTTCGTCAAACAGTAACAGCCATGGTATAATGGAAATGAGTAATTGTTTTATTTGAAAAAAAAAACCTGAAATACTTCATCTGTTGAATTGCATTATGAAAAACATTGAAAATATTGAGCTGATAAGATACCTGAAATGCTAAATCTAAATTTCACCATTACACATTATCAACTGTCAAATTATTTGAGCAATTTATATTTCAAAAATATTTCACTCGCTATATGAAACTCTCATCTACTGTGATATAAATACCAATATGTTTAATGGCCAGCTACTTATATAAGATATAGCCTTTGGAGTTCCTCAAGGGACTGTTGTCGGACTATTTCTTTTCAATATATATATAGGTATTGACGATCGATACGAGTTCGAAATTTCTGGCGACATTCTGAGACTGAAACGAATATCAGAGAACGATTTTCTGGAAATAGTCAGATGGTTCAAAAACAGAACACTAGTAACTTAGATTTCGAATTTCCATCGTCTTGATAGGTTGAAAGGTGTCTGATTTCTTTCACTCGTTCACAACGTTTCGATTGCTTGTAACCGCAATCGTCGTCAGTTGAATACTGACAAGTTAAGACTATGAACTTCGACAAAACATCTTTTATGCCTTTTGCAAGTAATTCTTATATTCTACCAGACTACGAAACCTATACCTATACAACAATCAAAATCCGTGATGTCTTTCAAATAAACTCAATTTATCGAAATAGTGTACTTGTCGTTTTTCAGGACTTCTTTAAATATTTTTGACGGAGCTGGATGGAATGGATCTGAAATTGTCTGACCTATTAATTGATGTCTCCATTCTTCAAACTGAAATACCTAAGCACGCTTCATTTCTATTGAAAATATTCTATCTCTTATTTTGATAAGAATTTCAATTGGAGTAAGTTGATATTCCATCTTCAGATAAATGAGAGGAGTTCATGTTGTTCATTCTCTTATTCTTCGAAAGTTTATTTGGAGTGACTTTAAGGTTTCCGAATTTTCAGACAGTTTTTACTTGAACGACTGAAAAAAAGTATTGATTGAGCATTTGTAGTTTTTGATTTTTTGGTCATAATCGTACGCTATAAAGGCCATTTTAGTTATGTTAGTAGAAACAATAATTATTATATCCGCATTGCCTTGTTATCTCACAAACCTTAAACATGAAAATGCCAGATTTGCTTTTATCAAGTGTTTTAAATATCTACTCGATCCATGTCTTGATAATACTTCAATCGTAATCGGCGAGTACGAAAATCATATCTTTGAGATAAGAAATTTTAATCAGTGCGTCATAATTTAAAGAACGCCTATTCGATTTCGATGAGAGAGCGTTGAGAATTTTGATTAACTTTTTTTTAGCTCGTCCAATGGGTCGTTAACGACCCATTGCATTTGAAGGTCACGTGGCAAATGTTTAAGCATTTCATGAGAGACCTGCACTTATCTCTCTCTTCAAGAGCGTACTTGACATTGACTGATATATTAAACCATCATTCAGACACAATCAGTAGACTACGTGCGAGTCAAAATACATTTAAATTGGGTTAATTTTTGGTGGTAGAACATGGAAGTCAAAATATTCTGGTAAGTTTGTGCTGCTTACTATAAAATCTTTCAAAGTATCGAAATAGTTATAACCCTAACAAGTACGGAAAGAGTACTATTCCCGCATGAGACTGCCGTTACCCGAACGACGCGAAGCGGAGTTCGGGTAAGCAGTCGGGTGCGGGAGAGAACCTTTCCCTATGAGTGAGGATCAAGATTTGTTCTACAAGCGCATTGAAACATCTTATGTAGCGCTCTTATATAAACTTCTCAATATCGGATGATAGATCATCTTCACTTGAAGACATTTTCACTCAAGCAACTTAATGTAAGATTAAACGACTTACCTGTAAGGAAGTTCAATCTCCATTATACCAGTAACCACGTTCGTATAGACCACCATGTAGTTACGCCCCTGGCGCTCTGGAATGTCACTGTTATCAAGCAAAAAAGGAATTCAACATACGATCCCGACAATATCCCAACTAGCCTCAATACGTTTGAAGTACAAATCTGATATATTCGAAGGGAATACTTGGGAGGGAGGGTTGGTCTATACGAACGTGGTTACTGGTATAATGGAGATTGAACTTCCTTACAGGTAAGTCGTTTAATCTTACATTATACATCATAACCACGTTCTAATAGACCGCCATGTAGATGTTGAAAGCCCACTTCACTATCAGATTTGTGTCTGGAGCCTCTGACCTAAATATGCTAATGTACATCATAGGTAAAGTACCTATAGTTAATATATGCGTAATAACACAACTACGAGAAATATGGACACAATGTATTCAATTAACAAAAACCAATTCACAATCAAAAAGCGAAACAAAAAACAAATTAATTATAAATAATAATTTCATTACAAAACCATTTTCCAAAAAAACTGCTTCTGAAAAAAGGGGTTTGTTGTAGAATTTTTCTGTCCATCCAGCAGCACTTCTAATGGTCTCAATATTGACACCCGAACGGAATGCTGCAGATGTCGATGCATGTCGCACACTGTGTGCTTTGAAAAGACTAGTATCAATACCAGATTTACATAGAATGTCCTTCAACCACCTGGATATCGTTTGAGCCGATGCACTGTGATAAGGTATTCTATGTGTTAGAAATAAAGTATCATTGTCTCCCCTCTTAGAAGCTGTTATTTTCATATAATGTTCCAGTGTTCGTGCAACACAAATAGAAGGTCTATCTTGAAAGTATGGGATAACCAGAACAGGTTGTGATTTGTTTGGGGAAGAAGTTTTGATCAATGCAGAGATAAATATCTTATAACCACCATTATCAAAATGTTTGATATTGGTCATTTTAATTTTGGAAAGAGTTTGGACTCGATGGGCCGTAACCAGCAACATTAGCATCACTAATTTATGAGTAAGTATTTCCAGTGTCAAATTTTCCAAGGGGAATAAAGTTGAAAGATAGTCCAATACTACTTGTGGGTCCCAAGTAACTTCATACCTTGGAAAGATAGGCTTATCTTTGAAAATACTCAGAAAATTGAGCAATCAATTTGAGTGCAGATATATGACAATTAAGGGTATTGTATAGCGCACCCTTTTGAAATTCTTCATTTAAAAATGATAATATATTGTTTACGGACGGACTGCAAAAAGTTATTTCATTACGTTGGCAATATGGCCACCATGTTTTGAAGGTACAGTCGTATTGCTTCAAAGTGTTTTCACTAAGGGATGAAATCATGATCAGAATAACATCATCGACGATACCACGTCTTCTGAATGCTTCCCGGACAACTTGCCGGCAACCAAGGTAATGTTGGGACAAATAGGGTGGCTCTCCCTGAAAGGAGAAAGCATAAGATCAGGTTTCAGTGTGAAATAAAGAGGTTCTCCTACAAGATGATCTAGAAAAAGCGGAAACCATGGTTGGTTTTTCCAAAGTGGAACCACAATGATACCTTCTGCCCCATCCTGTATTATTCTTTTAATTGTTCTAAGAATTAACGGAAAAGGTGGAAAAGCAAAAGATTTTAGATCCGTTCATGATGAGGAAAAAGCATCCACAGACAAGGGACCTGGATCAGCTCTCCAAGAGATGTAATTTTTGCATTTGGTGTTTGCATAGGAAGCAAAAAGATCGATTGCTGGAGTACCAAAATGATCAACAATCTTTTGAAAAGCATATTTCGATAAGGAGTATTCTGTTTCGGTATAAGTTGATCGCGATTCCATGTCCGCTGTGTGTTCTCCTTGGATTTTATGTAATAGGCAAACAAGAAAATATTTCTATTTTCACACCATTGCCATATAGGTTTCGCCAGAAAGGCCAGAGAAGAGCTCCTTGTGCTGCCCATCTTGTTAATGCAAGCAACAGCTGTAATATTGTCAACTCTGTGTAGGATATTCAGGGTTTCCTTATCCCTAACAAAAGCTTTCAAGGCGTAAAACACTGCTAGCAGTTCCAAAAAATGTATATGCCTCTTCTTCTTCGAATTGTTCCAAAAACCGCCTGTTTCATCACCTTGGCAAAGAGCCCCCCAACCCAAAGTAGATGCATTCGAAAATATTTCGTCATGAAAACTTCTGTGAGAAAGTGTACAACTTGACTTATATATGTTCCTCATCCACCATTTTAAGTCGAACAAACAGTCCTCAGATAGTTGCATGCAGGCATTATAATTTGTATTTGAGTCCTTCAATGCTTTACAGATAGAATATTCTAGGCTTTTTATATATACCCAACCATATAAGAAAGTGGGACAAATCGACACTAGATAACCAATAAGTTTGGCAAATGAACGAATACTTATTGATTTGCGTTTTATTGTATCAGCTATGTATTGATAAGCACGAAACGCTTTATCTTCAGGTAACTTGAGGATCACGTTCTGGCTATCCCAGAAAAACCCTAAAAATCTAATTCCTTGGCTAGGTTTCAAGCAAGATTTATCAAAGTTCACAACAAATCCCAATTTTTGAAGAAGACTGATTGTGACCTCTACATTTTCTAAGCAAGAATTTTCTGATGGTGCCAAAAGGAGAAGGTCATCCAAATAACTTACTCAGATATCCTCTAGACCTGAGTTAAATCAGGATTGGTTTGAAAAGTTTACAAAAAACATAGGGAGCCGATGACAATCCAAACGGCAAAACATCGAATTCTAGTAAACATCCATTGAAAGAGAACCTTAAAAATTTTCTAAATTGTTTGGCAATAGGAATAAAGTAATACGCATCCTTCAAATCTACCGTACACAAAATAATTTACTGAAATTATTTCTTTCACAGATTTGAAATTTTCAAGTTTGAAATGATCGGTTGCAACAAAGGTGTTGAGGGTTTTCAAATTTAAAACAAATCGAAAACCCCCATAAGATTTAGGCACCAAAAAATATGACGACAGAAATTCGCCTTTTTCATGAACACATCTACATATTGAACCGTTATTCAAAAGGCTCTCTAAAGCTTATAAGATTTTCCTCAGACAGAAAAAAGTCTAGGTATTAGTATGCTGTTCTGATTTGGTGTGAAATGGTATTTCATATCCATTAACCCACTTTAAAATATTGGGGTCCTTGGTTATCACTTGCCATTGATCATAAAAAAGGCAAATTCTCCCAGCATATTTGGTAGGAGTTTCTATCTCTAACAACTCAATTGGTTGCGCTGTGGAAGGTACGTGTACCGTGTTTTCCTGGGCGGCTCCCCTCTCCCGGAAGGTTGGAAGGATCTCACATCTGTTCTCATCTTTGTTCTTGGAGCCTGACGCTGAAAAAAATTCAAATTGCTCCGTAAGGTCGGCTTTTTGAAAATAGTCTTCTTGGCTCTGAGCTCTATTGCCGACTTTTCCACTGCCATATTAGCCTTACATTTTTCAGCAAAATGTTTCCCAAAAAGTTCGGTATCTAGTTTTGACTCTTGAGCAACTTTTTGAGTAGCAGGAATGATGTCTGCGATCATTAGATAAGAGATAATGCACTTCGCAAAATTGCTTCGAAGCTAAAGCCGCCTTAGGGGTCACCAATGTTGTTATTTCTGCTGGAACCTTCGGGGACAAGAACAAGGAAATAACGTCTCCCAATAGTGTTAGACCGCGCCCAAGCTTGTCTTGGAGGGACGCCAATAGTGCATCTTTCTTCTTATCTGAAGATGACATAAGCTTGTCTGCTTCTACATTGAGGGAGGGGGCTGCCAATTGCGGGCAGTTCTCCGGGAAGAAAATCTTTTGAAAATCGTCCCTAGTCTCCTTGTCTATACCTTCCGTTAGGTAGTTCTTCCAGCGGACTACTAGATCTGCATCTAAAGGCGGCCCTGCAGTGTTCAACTTGGTTGGGTCAGTTCCCAATAAGGAATCTGCGCAGGTGGTTTCTTGATTTTGAACTGCCGCCGATCTAGGGAAACTATGGATGAGAGCTGTTGTAACTTCTCTTGATATGTCCTCGTCCGAGGATGATGAAATAGCTCGAACACGCTTCCTACTTCTTTGTCGTGGTACGGAGGTGTCCAAACCTATCTCCCCCTCGCTCTCACCTGGAAAGACCAAGGAATCCTGATAATTCAAAAAGTCTTTGTAGAAGACCCTGGTCTGTTCTTAATGAAGACCGGTAAATGTAAGGTAAATCATTTAGATAATAACTATAAGGTCATTACTGACTGGAATATTCCACGCATTACGAATGTCAACGCATAAACATTAACAGTAACATGGAACAGCCCATGGTATTAATTATAAGATTAATACAAATTGCACATAGAGTGGGGTATTACAAAAATGAAACCCTGTATGAAGATCAGTAGAAGTTACTAATTATAAGATTAATAACAGCTGAAACTATGCGTGGGTCATTGCATAAACAATATCCTGATGTCTACACAGCAATTGTCCAAACAGCGAACTTACTTGAGCTCAGTGAATGGGAATCCTGCCTCATCTTCAAAATCTCCTGTTGAAGACATTCTAGTTTACGAGAAAGAATTTTGAATTTATCTTTACGCGGCATTGTTGGTAAAATTTCAAACGTGACAAACACTACGCGCACTGAAAACATATTGAGGCTAGTTGGGATATTGTCGGGATCGTATGTTGAGTTCCTTTTTTGCTTGATAACAGTGACATTCCAGTGCGCCAGGGGCGTAACTACATGTTGGTCTATTAGAACGTGGTTATGATGTATAATTATGGTTCTGGATATCGATCTGACAATTTAATTTAACATCTATACCTACCGTTGCTACGGTTATAAAAATGATCACAGGCAACTTTTGTTTTCAATTATCAGAAAACTGTCATGAGTAGGTACGTCAAGTGGAATATCGATGAGGTACATTTAAAGATAGTAATGAAAACGTTGACAGTTGTAGATAAAATTTTGTACGCAACGCGTGGTATACTACATTATTAACGCACTTATGTGATTACGGCTTCGTCGTGCAATCCTCACATGCGTTAATAATGGCTATATCCCACTTGTCACGTTAATAACTATACCCGCACTAGTGCGGGAATAACTCACTTGTGCAGGAAATGACACCTCTCAAACTAAATTGCGTGCGGGTATAGAGTGAATCACGCACGCTTGTAGGAAAAATATATATCTTGGGTATAGACAAATCTAGAAAAGTAACAAGGAACGCAATTATATTATACCACATGATCAAGAGAGACGCCATGCTGTTCTCCCCTCCTATATCACTCCACTCAACTCTATGTAGTAACGTCGAACGACAATTCGATTCCCCTTCTTCGAGCGATTCGAGGAGAAATCATGATGCTTTCTCAATATTTAGCACACCATTCTTTTCGCTCTCATTGAACCCTAATACTACCGAATATTAATTATTTCCGATCAAGCATAAATTTTTTATGCCCTGTGAATTTTTCCACAATTCAACTGAAATATTCTACATATGATGGTATTTTCTATTTTAGGAAATTTCGCGGCGTTGTCGAGTTATGACCAAAATGAATAAAATCTTCGGAATAACAGACCATCACAAATGCCATCATGAAAACTTTATGAATGAAATTTAGACAAAAAAAATGAGAAATTCTACCAAGAGTAAGTTGAAATCAAGCTGTGGACTGCTGAAATTTTTATACAGAGGCATTAACTTGACAAACTCCAAATTGAAATTCTTAAATGAAACACTCAATAAGTTTTCCTGCTATTTTGTATAACTACTTCATTCAAAAAAATGTTGCTTTTATGACTTAGCCCCTAAAATTGACAGATTTTGTGTTTACAATTTCATTTTGACTGAAACATTTTTTTGAAGGTTATGCTCCATACAAAAGGCCCACTAGGCCCACTTTATCATAAACAGGTACCCCCATTGCCTAAATAATACTAACCAGTTGCTTGTAAACTGGTTCGTGGTGCGTGAATGAATGCGCCATGGGCATCTCAGTTAAACAAGTGATGGTTTTCATGTGCGCTATGCGCAGTAAAACTCTTATCAAAGTGGACTATGGATTTGACGTGCAATGATCGATAAAAATTAGCATAAAACAAAAATTGCTAACATACAATTTTGAATCCATCGTTTTATGCAAGATATAGCGTTTGAAATGAATTTCTCAACTGAAGAATCAACAGAAATGAATTTTTTTTATGTGTGGCTACGTTAAAGAAGTTTATCGACCGTTCCCATTTACAAAGGAGAATATGAAAAAAAAATTTAGGGCATATTCTAAAATGTTAGTCAATATATTGAGGCAAATGACTGAAGAATTTAAAAACTGAAAACTTTACTATTTGGAAGTAGCCTGTGATCACTTTGATCAATTGCTATAAATTATAAATAATTTTGTATTTATTTATCCATGTTTTCATTAATTTTCTCTCATGAATACCTGAACAATAATGTTCTCTAGATTTTTCTGCACTGGTTTTCAGTTTTAAGTTTGACAGTACAATTAGATTAAATTACATAGTAACCAAGTGGTAAAATCCCAGCCTACGTGAATAAAAAGACAATATTTGACATGTTGAAAATTGAAACGTAAACCAAATTTGTAGAAATGAAAAGGTTTTTAAATATAATAATATTACACTAGGTGTTTCATTTCAAAAATTCAAGTTTTTGATATTTGAAATTTGTCAGCTTTGTATAAGCTCTGTATAAAATTTCCTAGTTGAGTAATATAATTTTCAGTTCATAGCAACATTTCAACTCACTCTTGGTGTTGCACATTTAACCAAGTTTTTTGCTCAAATTATGTTTATAAAGTTCCAATTATGGTAACTGTGATGGTCTGTTTTTCAGAAGATTTTCTTCCGTTTGGCTGGAACTTGGCGATGCCACAAAATTTTTAAAGGCAAAACACAATCAAATGTAAAAATATTTGCTCAGTTCAATGATGGAAAAATCTACAGGGTTTTCCATTTAAAAAATTGATGGGTTGTATTGCTCCACTTCAAAGAAGCTTTCTTTATATTTTCATAATGATCAACAAAGTGAACCGCATCATTCATTCGAAACATTTTTTCATATTCTCTATTATAGGCAGACCACCAAGTATTCGCATTCGCATATGAAACGCATTCATTCTCATTATGATTACGTCGAGTAGTACGGGGGTTAAATGGCCAGCTAGGTCACCAGATCTTGTCATACTGGACTTTTTCTTATGGCCTTATCTCAAAGAATATGTTTACGTTGAAGGCCTTGCAATTATCGAAGACCTCAACAGCAGAATACGCCATATGAATACGTAGAAAATGAGCACATAGGTTGTTATGACTGGGAAAAGTTGACTAATACCTATCTTTGATTTTTATCTATTTGTGCTTCCTGCTTATCGGTGTTCCATATTTGTAGAAAAAAATTTACGTTTTCCCATGACGTTATCATTTCCTGACATATGTGTACAGTAACTGCTTGTTAACTATGCAAAGAAAATATTCAAGGGTAATATAACATGACCTTGATAAATAGTCAACTATTTTTATTGCATCTAAATTTCGACTGTATTTTATAATAATTTAACGAGATATTTTGGCATTAATAATCTGATTAAATCGAAGCTCGAGGGCTTTCATCTCTGATTATTAATGCCAAAATAATGTCGAGTAAATTAATAAATGCAAGAGAAATTTAGCAGCAATAAAATAGTCGACAATTAATCAACGTCGTGTTATATTTATGAAGATTATTTCTTGAATCCAATCCTTTATATCAGTCATATGAATGTCAGGGATTGTAGCATCGATTACCCTATCTATCTCTTCGTTTTTGGTTTCTTCAAACCGATTCATTTTCAAATACTTATACAGCTTCAACACGATTGGTTCTATTTGACGTTTAAGATGTATTTATTTAGAGTACTGTCAGATGCACAGGTTCCTTGATATATAGGTATCATGCTGAATAGTCGTAGGTAATATCCCAATACCATGACAAATAGCCGACTATTATTGTCTTCATAATTATATCGAGAGTACCTTGTATTTTGACAGTTTAATGAGACCATATGAACATTAATAATCTGAATAACTCCCCAGAGCTTCAGCTCGTTCACATACTCTTTACTCTTCACGGTAATTTCTGGGACAAAACATTTCAATTTTGAGCTACTGAGTTGTCAACGTTTGACACTTATACAAACAAAAGAAAGCTTTGTTTACATGAATAGCCGCGTTTACCTAAATATCCGGTTGTTTACCTAAATAGCCGCTCATATCACATATCATGTGACTTCAGTCAAGAAATTTCATTGGTGTAGCAATGTGTGAATGAAATAATCGGTGACTATTGTGTACCATGCAAATAGTTGCTAATAGAGCCTGTTGATTGGTCCTGTCAAATAGGAAACAAACGCATGATTGGTTGATGACTGATATTTAATAGACGAAAGAAATAATCATTTGAAGAAAAAGTTGACATGAGTCGTTGACAGGTGTCAATATGTGGATAATTGGAATCATTCACTCAACGGCTTTCAACAAACTATTGAAAAAATATATGGATGAACTGTTATAGTTTTTTCTTCAAATGAGGAAGGCACAGGGCTACAAATACTTGGCATAATCCCCCAGTATATCTAGTAGGCATGTATTCTCGATCAAGGACAAACAAACAGCTGGACAAGAAAGCTAGTTGATAAAAACGTAGTGATAACATGAGTTGAATCAAATAATCACACTTTCATCTGACAGTTAAATACGCATAATGACTCTCAAATTCAGAAAAATATGAATTGAAGTTCGAGAAATGTTTCTACGGAGAGTATCAAATAAATGAAAACAAATGATGTTGAATACGTTGAAAAATACTGTTCTCTCCACACATTTTCACGAAGAGGAATGATAATAAGGCAAATATCTGGCAGAAATAACTTTCCCCTACTAACATTGAACCACATCTGTCATCCATTTGTGCAACGTTTTTCACAGACACAATTGCATGTGCTGATTGTAATAAAGCCATTATATATTATCCTTCATTTGACTGGATATTATCACCTGCAAACTTACATGTATCAAGGTTTTTGCCTCGCATTAGAGCTAGGATAGGTCAGACAACATTAGAGTCGTCTCTTTATTTCCAGTGGAAATGCAGTTTGCTTGGGTGCTGATTGGACACTGGTCGACATTTCAACCACCAAACGAAGCGGTATCATATTGCTTCATATTAATATTTTACATCTTATATCGAGTTCTCCAGTGAGATTTATAATAAAAATGCATTCATCTTGCTCTGTATGAATTTTTCCTATGGAGAGTGTCACCATTACCTCATCCATTCAATTCACGAACGTACAAATTCTCATGACTTAACGTTCCTGTTTGCCAGCATAAAAAACTGCTTCTGTTTCCTGCGGAATCTCTCGACTTCTTTCACGAGTCACGAAAAGTATGTAAAAATTTCACCCCAACAGTAATGTGTATTCCCTCTGGTGAAATTCCGCACCAAGTTGCACTCCCTATGCCGAATCCAACAAAACTCATGTCACGTGGGAGAAGGTGAAATAACACGGCCATCGAGTTTGCAATTCCCTTACATTTGTTCCACTTTCTAGGAAAGTATCATATTTCTTTGTATAAGGTTTGTTTTACGTCGACTCAGGAAACTCCTTTCAATTCAAAATTATGAGAGCCAGGTGCGAGAACTGCGAGATATAAAAGAATACAAAGTGTTGTGATTGAAATAAGTGAAAGGTGCTGTACAACTTCCATGGATAAATAGTCGGAAAGCTGGCGAAGAATTTTGGGAAGTTTTTTTTGGCAAGTTGAAATTGCGAAAAAATATAATTTCGTCAATTGGCAAATTCAGCCAAGTTGATTTGTTTAATCTTTTAATTAAGTATATAATTTCAAGAAAAATCCCAGACTTTTTTGTCGGTTATAAAGTATTACTAGACCTCCCCAAAAATGTTTTATTAAAATTCCCATAAAAATATACATTTGACAATCTGAAATTTCAGTCATGTATTTATGGAGTCATTTTGATAATATCTGCAAGTCGATAGACAAATTTAGCGGTTTTATACAACTCCCAGACGTGAATAAAATTTACAAATGAATACGACAAAAAAATCTTGTGAGTAGCCATAGGTGCGAGAAACGGAGCTTATTGAGGCATGCCGGCAGCTGATGGGGGCCCAAGCTCTTTGCGTTGTGATTGGTAATTGAGAAATCGCGTGTTTCGAGTATAGTTCACAACAGAGTATTTTAAGATGGTGAATTTTTTTTTAAATAAATTGGTAAATTTAAAAAAAGTATAATAATTACGCTTGCCGCATACATTATGAAATTGTAAAATTCAATATATAGTATTTTTGCCTTGAAAAAAATCACATAAAAATGTCACTTGAAATTATTCATTTATATTCATAATAATCGTGTATTATTAAAAAAAGCATTTTATATTCTAAGGTAAGATGCACAGTTTCTGACGTTTTGAGAGTGTCGTAGATGGTAATTTGAAAAATTTATTGAAAAACCAGTTCAATAAAATGTATCCATCAGCAATTCAATAATAATGTTCTAAATAAAATCTTACTGACCGTATAATTTTTATTAATATTTACGTAAGTTAGGACCCTCGTCTGTTTCAGAGTTGCAGTTTCTGACCCTTACTGTGGTCCAGTTTGACCCGACCAAAGCAACTCATCATTTCTTATGTTATTTATAATGAAGGTTATTTTATTATTTTGAAAATTAACATTAGAAGAGAATGAAAGAAACTTTTAAATTTTTCGCGTCTAAGGTGGTGTTGTAGGTTTTCCGGATTTTCCTACAGCTGAAAAGTGAATACGCCACCAAAATTCAGTAAGTCGCACCGGAGCGCCACGGCAAATAATAATAAAAGGCCGTCCTCTACCCGCACAGGCCATGCCTTTGGGTACACTCAATGAGGGATTATTTATTTTTTTTTTTTTTTTCGTTAGGAATTACCCAGTCAGGCCCTGTCTCCGGAGCTCCGACACTTCCGGAGGGCGCGCTGGCGTGTCATTAACCCCAGTAAACACTCCCCACGTCCATGGGGTGAGTGATTACTGGGTCCGAGAATCATGTGCCCTGAGTAGGCGGAGTGAACCAAGAATTATGGCCTTCTGCATTCGCCCGGCTAGGATTTCTGCCATGTCACGGCAAGCCGGTATGATTTTTAAGTTTGAGAGCAGTGTGTCCATCATTCCACCAAGGACCCCTATTATCAGAACCACCATCTTGACAGAATGGTTTGGGTAAAGCCTGCGGAGTTCAAAGAGAAGATCTCGATATTTAGTCCGTTTTTCCTCCTCTTTTCGGACGATGTTCGTTTCGCCAGGAGCTGAAAACTCAATGACGAAAATCGTCCTAATTTGATGGTCGAGGAGTACTACATCAGGCTTATTGGCTTGTATTTGCCTGAGGGTGGGGAATGAATAGTTCCAATAGATTCGGCACTTCTCATTCTCCACCACGTACTCAATATCCCCCGGAGCATAAGGCAACACTGGTGTCTCGTCTACACCGTACGAGTGTCGTAGATGGTAGTACAACACTCGTAGGGCCGCGTTATGTCTGTGGATATAGGCTGAGACCGCATAAGCTGGACAAGCTGACAGCAAATGCATTATGGTCTCAGCTGCCCCACGACACGCTCTGCATCTAGTGTCAGGGACCTCTATACCCATCACGCGACTGCGGTAGACGAGAGTGTTGAAGACACCATCCTGGCAGGCCATTATGAATCCCTCGGTCTCCGACTTCAGCCCACTTGACCTGAGAAACGAGAAGGTCAGGTCTCTGGATAAGCCTAGGTCTTCAATGTTCTTGAAGAAGACCCCATGCATCGGCTTATCCTTATGTAGCTGCAGGAGCCTCTCACACTCCGCAGCTTTTACGTGGGCTTTTTGCTGAACGGGTTCCAACTCGGTGATAGAGTTTGGGTTTGTCCGTTCAGTGTCGAATACGAGACCGAGTTCATCGGCTGCACGGGTTGCTGCCTTGAAAAGAAATGCTCCAATCCCTGCTATTTCATGATCACATACCAAGCAGAGAAGGGGATCTGAACTCCTGATGACTTTACAGGCTCCATCCAGTACCATTCTGTTATGTAGACACTCCAAACTCAAAAGTCCACGGCCTCCCCGTTGTCTGGGGAAGTATAACCGTGGAACAGACGATTTAGGATGCAAGCTTCTATGAAGATGCATCATTTTGCGAGTTTTTTCGTCGAGTTGTCGCAGCTCTTCCTGAGTCCATTTCATTACTCCAAAGGAGTAAAGTAGAATCGGAATGGCAAGCATATTAGTTGCAGCAACTTTGTTCCTCCCCGACAGTTCTGAAGACCAGATCTGTCGGAGTTTGTGCTGATACTTGCCACGGAGAGAGTTTTTGACAGTAGCTACCTCTTGGGTGTGGCGTTGTTCCACCCCTAGGTAGGTATACGTCTCTCCGGCATCCAGATGATGTAGGATGCTTCCGTCTACGAGCTGAACGTCCTCTCCGAATTCCTCGCATCGTCCTCTTTTGAGATGAACCGTGGCACATTTGTCTATCCCAAACTCCATTCCGATAGCATGCGTGTACTCTTGCACCACCCTTAAGGACTGGTGAAGGTCCTTTTCTCCGGAGGCATAAAGTTTAAGGTCATCCATGTAAAACAGATGGGTGACCTTATGTCTCCGGTTGCTGGGGGTGCCGCAGTTGTATCCGCGGGTTTTCCGTAGTGCAACGGACAATGGCAGTAGTGAGATGCAGAAGAGAAGAGGGCTAAGGGAGTCTCCCTAAAACACGCCCCTTCTAAAGATAACCTGCTCTGTTTGGACTCTGACTTGACCAGATGTTATGGTAAATCGAGTCCTCCAGAGCGGCATCAGCTGTTCAATGCATCTCACTATTTGATCGGGTACCGCAAGGCATCTGAGCAAATGCATGATGAGTTCATGCGATGTTGTATCAAATGCCTTGCGATAATCGATCCAGGCCATTGAAAGGTTACGCTTATACTTATTATTATTATTATTATTATTATTATTATCATCCATATAAAAACCCACCGTAAAAATTTTAGCCCAGTTTTGACCTCCCCATTTTACTAACAGAAAAGAAAAAAATAATTTAATATTTCATGATACTTCAATGAATTATACATAGAATACATTGATTAATGTTCTCGTATAATTTATTCAATTATTCAAGTCAATCATTTCTTATTAATTACTATCGAATAACTTGCACTGTACTGTTTGGAACCTTTGGTGTAGAATTGAATATACTGGAGTTTCATCCCAACACCAAACCACTATTATCAACACTTCGACACGTGTTTCCGTCACCAAGTGACCATCTTCAAGAGGAAGATTAAATTAGTTAATCTTCCTCTTGAAAATGGTCACTTGGTGACCGAAACACGTGTCGAGGTGTTGAAAATAGTGGTTTGGTGTTGGGATAAAACTCCAGTATATTCACTATCGAATAACTCTTCACCACTTGCTGACTGATTCAGATGAACTTTTCTACTATCATAACATCATATCCATTTCTTTTATAATGGGAAGTGAACCTCCCCCACTATGAACCAATGCGCACACATGAAATATCATAGCTTGTATAGCTGTTGACACATACCCAATTCAGCTCTGTGACGTCAAACGTTGAGAAGAGATGTCAATTATGTCACACCAGCATTTTTGAATGAATAATTCACCCATAATTTCATCTCTTACTGGAGCGGAGCAACCCTTTGAAGGTGTTGAATCTGGTGATCTTGAAGGCCATATTACAGATCCTCGGCGTCTGATCCATCGTCCTGCATAAACAGTATCCAAATAATTCCTTACAGCAACTGAAAAATGAGGAGAGGCTCCATATTGTTGCAAAATAATATCCATGTCAAATTCGTCTACATCATTTTCACAATATTCTAGACGGCCGGCAGTTTGGATCATCGTCCGTCAGTTCATGAACCATCTTTATCTTATAGGGATGCTTTTTTTCAATAACACTAGTCACAATTCAAGGACGGATTATTCACAAATTCGCCCATACTGTTCAATTGTTCATCTTCCCCAGAACGTTTTTCATTCTGTACACTGCCATTTTCATTTTCCACAAACTGTTTGAAATAGTGTGTATCTATGGGGCGATCTGCAAAAAGTTCATTGAACATTCGTACAGCCCCATGAAAATTTTGGAGGTGGACAACAATCAAAACTAACACCTAGAATATACTGACACGCACTCTCCTTAATATCAGTTTATTGTTCTGACCATTTATCCTGAGAACAATGCAAAAAACGTGCAATTATTATCCAAGCATATCGAAAATAAGTCTCACTTGACGTCTAAACCAAACCCGATATCATGCAGGGCCGAATTTTATTTCTGAAGATGAGTCATATATCTATTAACAACGAATATGGATAATAAAGACAGCCTATGTGATGCCGAAACATATGAGCATCGACCTAGAATTGGACGCTGCTGAATTAATGCGCTTGCGCCAGGAGATTCCTATTCCAAGACACGATTTTGTATTTTCATCTCTTCCCAGCGTGCATGGTTCGGCACCAACAATTATTGAAGATATGAGAAGATTTAAGGAGAAGCATACTCAACATAACGTCGTATTCTGGTATCCGTTTCTGTTTACAAAGTTTTTATTTTCATACTATAAGGGTTTTATTCCTGATAAAATGACCAGGTTGGGAACATTTCTAGACTCATGCCTGAAAGAATTCAAAATCGCCGCGTTACTTCGGGTATGTGTTCAGGAGATAAAAATACAGCACTAGTCACTACCACCAAACTATTTTTCTCGGTGATTATGAGGCCGATATGGAACGAAATTTTCCATTTCAAACAACTGTCCGCCACATAGTCAATCCGCATATCCTCAATTTTAATGATTAATGAGTTTTTATCCGCTTATTTTGGCAGATAATTGATAGATGAAACTCTGGTAGCAGGTAACAAATAGGCATTATGTTTTTAATTGACACGTAGTTTAATTGCCGTCTTGCATAATTCTCACTTCATTTTATCCAAATTATAGAAAAATAATAGTTCATTGCAAATATGGTAAGGTTGAAATTGTCAAAGTCACAATGTCAAAATAAGCACAACCTTATAAATTTATGACATTCGTCATGTTTCAGAATTCGACATGCGCAGTATTTTCTCAGCGCCCATGCGGGAAAAGGAAAGAGATATTAGAGATATTTTTTTGGCTTCAATTTGATTACATGGCTCCTTATGGCGTGTTACCCATATTCGTAGTTAATAGATATATGGGATGAGTACGCTGGGTTAATTTTTGTTATTATGAAACAATAATGACTCCAGAATTGATAGAGCTAATTTCAATTCCTCGACATGG
Source organism: Chrysolina americana (assembly GCA_958502065.1). Taxonomy (NCBI): domain Eukaryota; kingdom Metazoa; phylum Arthropoda; class Insecta; order Coleoptera; family Chrysomelidae; genus Chrysolina; species Chrysolina americana. Next base: position 9,958,759 of record OY293412.1, read on the forward strand.
TTGAATAGAGAATAAAACTCCCTTCCAAATGAGCTATCACTCACCACCCCATGCTAATTGAATTTTTCGAAAGAGTTGCTCCCCTCTAGTAAGGAATGGAGTTAGGGGTGAATCATTCATGAAAAATGTACATTGTAGGAATTGAACGTTGACGTGTCTTGGCGATTATACCAACAAGACTAAAGTAACGAGATGAATGAATTCCTGTAATTTTGTGAGGAATTTTGACTTAGACATTTTCATTATCTCTTAAATCTGTAAACTAATAACCATCCAATATCTTCATCGCCGTGTACTCAATTTCTCTCAACTATAATCAACGTCAAACACAAACCCTGTATACAATTTCATAACATTCATGGAGTTCATACAACAAAATTCTTCACCATAAACATGTCAAAGTCAGCGATAAAAAATGATATTCATGCAGGTGACATACGACTAAAGGTCACTGATGAGGTCACAGTGGTGGGGGAGGGCCCAGAACAGACTCAACTCTCCTACTACAGAATTTGTGAAATAAAGGAAAACTAAACTGAAGAAGAAAATTCTTCAAAGATCCGTATATTCTCTTTCACCTTTCCGGAAAAGTGATTGATTGCGCTAAAATTTCTACTATAAATCATGCTTGGAGCTATAATCGACGATTATTCTATAGTAGAAAGTTCTATACTCATAATGAATTGCACACTTTTTTTGTTCGATGTTCCATTATCCATGTTTTCATCACAATAAAGCCAGTTGTTTCTGTTTCCTTTCTCGTTTCTTAACCTTCGTATCGGATTGGAGAAAACGGTATCTTGAAATCGTAATTCAAATTTAATCGGATATATTTTCAAATCGTGACTTCAATGAATTTTCATATTGTCATTTTGCCCATATCTGGCATTCAATACAATATATTCTACAAATCATTCCATCACAAAACAGCGGATAATAGTGCATTAGAGGATGCATGCTGTTAATTAATTTCCACTCCTACACAAGATGTTTACGCTGAACATATATTCATCCAACGGTTCTCAGCTGCACTAAGGATTTTCCTCGCTTCAAAGGGCTTTTTGTCGAAAAGAGCACAAGCAACTTGATTGAATCCGCCATGTGTTATACGTTGAATAGGAAGGGAATTGCTCACAAGAAGCTGAACTGAAGTAGACTGGAATATTTCACTTTGTTCAAATATTTCACATTATTTGCAGTGTTGCGAATGCTGAAGAGCTCGAGTGCAGAAATTGGGATTGTTCAAGAGTACCAGCACGTTGAACTGATGAGTATTGCAACAAAGCGATTTTTTTTTGTTTTCCAAATATGTATCTGCTCTTCGAGCAATCTTGATATCTCATCGTTCTTAAGATACAGACGGTTGTACTTTGTCAGATTGTATAACAAAAAGATCTCTCATTCAAAAAATAAAGAATAAATGAACAACCATTCAAAATAATTTTTTTTTCGAAACTGTGGAAGGCATAGGAGGGCTCGTAGACTTTTATGAAATTCGTCCGAATAAAGAATGAATATTAGTGGTCCCAGGATAGATCCTTGTGGAACACCACACTCAAGTCAAATGTACTGGGAACAATTTATTCAACATATCGTGTCTTGTATTCTATTGAATTTTTTAAAGCACCTACAGTGTAGGCGATTTGAAACCGCAACAGCCTGTTATTTTGGAACCACTCGACCGATTTTGAAAAATTAAAATTTTAAGTTATAGTACTCAAAATTCAAAGATATTGACAGATATGAGTTAAGTTTATTGTATTCTATAACAATCATTGTAGTTGACAAAAGGTAATTGGTATGAAGGTATTATCATACATGAGTATTTAAATTTAAATTTAAATTTAGGGTCCTTAAGAAGAGGTGCGACCTAGACACTACTGTCTGTTTTGCCGACTTTCCTCTTCCAAAATGAACTTTTTCATAAAAATAAATATTTCAAGAGATTACAATACTGATGGTAGAGGTGGAGTGAGAATGTCAAGATGAGGGTACTGAGCTAATTGAGGATTTAATTTTTTTGAATAATTTTGTGTTAATTTTTAATTTTTTCTTCACTAATGGTAGATATCAATATTTTGGTAAGTAAGAGGGGTAGGGTATTGTAAGAGGTTTGAAATTTTGAATTTTGTGAAGTTTTCCAGAACAATTTTTCAAACTTCAGTTTTAAATCTTTGGGTTGTTTTAATTTGTTTAATATGTCATGGTAGTAGATTATATAGCTCCATAGTAGAAAAATGCGTTAGAAATTTATCGGAAAAATGTCAATATTCACATTCCAATTGATGGCTGTCCTAGTGTTTGATATGTCTCTTGAAATGTTTCCTTTTTAAGATGAATACTTTATTTTTATAATATAATATAATATAAGGAGTCGAGTTGAAAATCGTCTAATTCTATGGAATATATGATCTTGAAAAGAGTGATCCGAGTGAATTGTATATTTTGTAAAGTTGTTGTGAATATGCCTCTCCAGATAGTTATACAGTATCTTAAAGTTGATTCGACTAGTGATGTATATATCATCATCGATTTTTTTGAGTTTGTTCAAAATTGTTCAAAATTGTCTTTTCCCCTACGAACGTCAGCCCTCAGAAGTCGAAACTTGTGCGAGCTGAGGATTAACGAGGTCTTACCTTTTAACGTGCGATTCCTAGCACGAGACCAGTGACCATGCTGGGAATCGAACCCACGTCCCTCTGAATGATAGACAAGCGCTCTACCATCATGACCACTGTGGCCCATCTCTTATGTTGTGAACTTTATTCATCAATTTCGTTGAACGTTCAGCAAGATATGTATTATGATCATTCTATCTAATGTGCTGATCAATCATGATACCTAAATATTTCATTACTGCTGTTTTCTGTAGAATGGAGCAATTATGTAATTTAATATTCATTATGGGTTGGAATATTTAAACTGAGTTGATTATAGTTTAACCATATTTTAATTTTTTCAGGTTTGTCTTTGTTTTTGTGTGAACTTCCTCCCAACTTTTCCCAGTTATGACAAGAGCAGTATCATCAGCATAGCAAACCAATTTATTCCTTTCTAGTTATGTTTTCTAGAAATACTATTCAAATATATCAGAAATGATATTGGGCCCAGTACTGTTCCTTGGGGCACACCTATCTCGACTGTTGACTCGGAATACAATTCGTTTCCTATTTCAGTTCTGCGTATTCTATTTTACAGATAGTAAAGGTTTTACTTCCCTTTCCCTAACTCCAGAAAAATTGATGAAAGTATTCTTATATCGTTTGAAAAATTTTTGGGTTATATTGTTTTCTCTATTTCTCTAGTTCTGATAGAAATTATTGAATATATTTGCTTTTTCTGTACTATTTTGAACTAGAGAGTCATTTTCATTTGAAATGTTTGTGCTGGAGATTTTCGAATCGATTTTATATCCTGTTATATCCTTAATAATATTCCATATTTTTTTTACAGTTACCACTGGCATCATTTAACTTATCTTTACTAAAGACATCTTCAGTATTTTTATCAAAGCGTCAATGAAGGCTATTTCTAAAATTTTTATAGCTTTCTTCAAGTTCAGGATTGTGATTTTTCATCAACTTCTTTTTCATGTCTCTTTTCTTGATGGATACTATTAAGGCAAGAGTGATCCAGGATTTCAACTATTATATTTAATTTTTTATGACTAACTTCAGTGCATGCGTTAAATATATCAAAATTTCTCAAAGGACCATCAGGCATTTTTTTTTTATTTTCATTTTTCAGAATAGGTCCACGGTTTCCATCCATACTGTGATGTCTCTATAGTAATTCTCAACCGTTTTCGCGTTATTACGATTTTTGACAAAAAAATTGAGTTCGCACTAGTATCTTCGAAAATTCTCATCTTCAGAAGTATCAACACTGAATCTTTCAATCTACTACCAGCGTTAGTATTGGTACATGATGACCTTCGGAGTAAAAATTTTAATTTTATCAGAACTCATACTCATGAAATACTGATGAAAATTCAGGGGGTGGAGGAGATGATAATATTTTTCCATATTTCGAGGTAATTTCGGGTCTCTTCCATTTTTCATACTAGACAGACATCTTAGTTAAATGATTCCCCACAATGCAAACACAACGGAATTTCGACTTACGACACGTGTTTACGAAGCCTGTTATTTGCTTAGAGATTTTCAAGTTTTGAAAGGATCAAAATACTCGACAGTTACACAAAACTTACAGGAAATAACAGTAAATATCGACATTAGGAAATTTCGTGTTGTGGAGGTTCAATTTATGAAGGTTCAAAATGATATCAAGATATCCCAATTACTGGAAGAAGTATATTTTGTTGTGTTTGTTCTAACCGTCAATGTTTATTGAAACTTTTTGCTTCGACACAGTTTATCCCCTTTGTTCTGGGGCCCCCTTCATTCACACAATTATGTCAGAAAAAAATGAGGAAGTATAACCGTCATGCCAACATTATCGATGATCTTTTTTGCGAAACTCAATAGATCTTTAAGCTAGCCGCTTGCACTAGCGAAATGTTGGGAAATAATAATTTCTCCAGACAATCTGATATATTTTGATTTGATTTGATTCATCACTGATGAAGACAACTTCTATTGTTCAGGATGTTGGATTTTGATTCTTTTCCTTCATTGCAATTTCTTAATGTTACCCTAAAGAGCTACTTGCAATAAAATTTGGTAAGTTGAGTTAGGTACATTTCAAAAGTCAATATGTTCAAGAAGACCCAAAATTGTTCGCTAATTCATAGACATGATCGAGTATACATGCAATCAATTATTCTCATGGAAATTCCTCAGTTCTTCTATCGTATTTCGAAGATCACAACTTGGCAGTCCATTTAATATCGCTTGCTGGTAACATAAATCCGCTTCATGTAGCCTATCCAGTTTCAGATCAACTAAACACAAATTCCCCCATAATTCTGCGTGGCGGGGATCCCTCACATTTCCTTCACTGAAACATTCTTCTGCGCTAAGTAAGTCATTTTCTTGTAAATAGAATTGTCCCGCCTTCAACCAGGTGTAAGGAGTAGGATTATATTTGCAAGCCAGTAATGCAAACTTTCTAGCTTCCTGGTCCTGCCCAAAACTTTTCACAATTTTCACAAGGTTGAGATAAACCAGATGCATGTCATTCGGCCTTTCGAATTCCGCCAGTGCATAGTCGTATTCGGCTTTTACTTCTTCCCGTCTGTTGAGGGCCAACAAACAATGCCCAGATAGACTAGCAACGGCATAGTTCGATCCAAAGTGTTTTTTGGATTCTGCTATATGCTCCAAAGCATGCGAATAAAGTCCTTTATAGTAACAAATCGCTGACAGTAAATAGTGGACCAGACCACAGTTTGCAGACAATTCTTCGGATAGAGCAATTTCGACCCAGTCGTACAACCTCATCTTCAGTAATTCCACCGCTGTTCGAAAGAATATCGTCTTTGGAAAAATGTTAGACGTCCATGCTAAATCTTCAAATGGTGTGGAACAATTCTCAATATCATATATCTGTTTTTTTGCCATCTCTAGTGCTACATCCATGCCCTCGTAGCAGTCATGTTTCCAGTAAAAAAGGTAGAGGACCCCCCATCCTTCCAACCATTTCGGATCTGAGACCATGAGGTTCAGAAAACACATTTCTGCTTCATCCTTCTGGCCTTTGTTATCCATAAGGGCACCCGAAACCATGAGACTGCGCCGGTGATTTGGATCTTTCAGCAAAGCTTCCTGCACGCATTCAAAAGCTCTATCGGTGTTTCCCATTTCAAGGAAATAGACACCATAATCAAACCAGTAGTCGGGATTTTCTTTATCGCCACAAATTCTTTCTATAAGATACCTATCTGCTAAGTCAGTGTCTCCCATTTCCATAGCCTCTTTAGCGTAGAGAAAACACTTTTCTGATATTGTCTCATCGCAAGCAGGCTCAGGTCCATGTTGGACAAGTTTGTTCAAGGTGTCGTTCATTTCTGACATGAGATGAACAAACACCTCTTCTATGAACTTTTGATTGCCTTTGCTATCCTTCTTCCTTTCGCCAAATTTGAATTTGTTTTTGACTGACAGTGTGGCAGCTTTCATAATGGAAGAAGTATAAGCCTGATATACCCCGATAGACTGTAAAAAATTCACGAAATCTGAAGTTTTGTCGGAGAGAACTTTGTAGTTCGGATACTCATTCGAAAATCTCTGGAATTTTTCTTCAATATCCTGCATTATCTCTTCCACTAACTCTCTGTAGTAGGATTTCGCTAGGCAATCACATACAACAACTTTGGGGGATAGTTGCGGCTTCTTTTGCAGCAGTTCATGCAATTTATCGGTGAGGTCTTCTATATCTCGGTTGGGGGTAATTGGTTTCGATAACTCGATTTCTACGATAATAAAACATGGTTTCCCCTGCTCATTGAGGATCGGAACGATTGGCTCAGGTTTTGGTTCTGCATCCGGTTTTGGAGGCAGAAACATTTTCAGATCTTTCTCCCCGGATTCCTTATCTTTACTTTTCATGATGGATGACTTATCACTTTTCTCGGAGTCTTTCTCCTTCATTTTATTCGTTTTGTCTTTCGGTTTATTCAGAGCATCTTTGGATGGAAACATTTTCTTGATCGTGGAACTGAGGATATTGTCTTGAGAACAGTATTTGAGCGCTTCTTCACTACTGTAACTACTCAATGGACTTGCAACACGAGCTTTCAAAACTCCCGGATCCAACAACGACGATACATCCACAACAGCCATGAAATGTGATGACGATTGTTTTGTTCTTTTCACAGTTTCATTGGCAAACTTTAGTGATGGCATCGAAGCTTCTTTCTCGGGTCGTTGGAGGTTATTATTGGATTTTCGATGGGTTTTCTGATTTGTGGAGATCTCTAACATTATTTTTCGGTGTGTTCTGATATAGTCTGCGAGTTCATTCCACCCATCTTCGAGTAACAGATTCCTCTTAATCATGTTGTAGAGTATTCTCGGACCTTTTTGTTTCAAATACGTGCGAACGTTCTCTCCAGTTCTGTCCAAGAAATCATCGTTATCGATGTTTGAGGTATACTTTGTCGTATTGGCATTCAGTCCAATTTTTTGCATACTTGGCCAACATTTACTAAAATCTGCCACTGGGTTCGAAGTGTAATGGGGGTTTGTGAACAAAATGGGGACCTTTCGAGTGACAACCCTTGGTAAGATTACATTTATTTTGTAATCCACTTCGGGTCTCATCATGGAGGGAACATTATAAATTGATTCCACTGTTATGTTCATCATTGTTGCACCACCAGAATTAAGGCTTCCATCAGTAGAAACTGTAATCATGATTTTTGGGTGGACCTTATACGAAATCATTTTTTCGTCATTGTACTCCCGTACTGGGCGTATCAACAACGTCTCCGAAAAAGATGTTTCTCCTTGAAAAAGCGGTAAAAAATCTATCGTGCACATTCCATAAATGACAGGATCTTCTTGATATTCGGATGTAGGTTCGGATTGAAACAATCTGGACTGTGGCAAAGATCTTTTTCCACCAATAAATGAACCAGATGTGTATTCCTTACTCCTTTTAGCATTCTTTTCCGTCTTTGTTTTTTTCGACTTTTTCGATTTCTTTGACAGTTGTTCGGAGAAGTCACTTCTCGAAAGTTTATGATCTGTAAATAATTCATACATGTTGATGATACTGTCCAATGACCCCAACTGAGTGCTGGTGCTGAACTCTTGGTTGACTTGTAGGTTATCATATAAATCAGTATCTAAACTGCCCGTAGCTTGTGAGACTGTCATCACTACAGGTAAAGATATGAGTTTATCGATCTCTTTAGCAGAACTACTATCGATTGTGAGAGAAAATGTTTCACCTATGTGAATATATTCGTCATTAGTGACTGGTTTCCATGCTGTTTCTCCTACATTCTTTCCGTCGAATGAGCAATAAGTTTTGATGTCAGACGTTGAAAAAAAACCGACAATATTTTGATACCTTTCCAACGTGATTTGAATGGTTATGACCTCTTGAGTCTTCTTATCCTTCTCGAATAGAAGGTCTTCCTGTGAATCTCCCTCACATTGTTCCAAAGAAACTCTTTCCTGTTTCCCGACTCGTTTTGACATTTTGACACTAAATCCAACTTGTCAACGTTACTGAAATCTGTTGACCTGATGTTTCAATTCAGTTACTTTTGCGTACTTTTCTTTCCTGATAAGTCTGGAATATTTTTATTCGCAGGAAGTTTTCATCAATTAGCTGAAATAATCAGTTGTTCCTTTGATGTTTTACTAGAAAAAATACTACAACGATATTATGATCCAGCTTTTCGGAAATGTGAGTTTGCCTTTGATTGGATAGAGGAAATAGGGCTGAAGAGTAACCCAGTGATAGAGGAAAACATTTTTAATCGCATTGACGAAAATCCTAGATTGAAAATCAGGCAACTAGCTCTGGATTAAGGTGTTTGCCATGAAACTATTTGGAGGGTTTTGCAGGAAAATAGTTTATACCCATACAATTTTCAAGGATTGCTTCCTTAGAATTTCCCGCAACGCATGCAGTTTTTGAGGTGGTTACTTGAAAGATGCGAAAGGAATCCGAATTTTTTTTTATACCGCATCCTTTCTACCGACGAGGCTGAATTTAGCCGCGATGGAGTAGTAAATTTTCACAATATTCATGACTGAGTTTTAGGAAAGCCGGAATATTGGAAAATGAAATAATTGGACCATTTATTTTTCCATGAATTTTAAATGGCGACACATGCTCACACTTCTTGCAAAACAATTGAGAAGGTTATTTAGACTCCGTTACTTTAATCATTCGTCAGCGTCTATGATTTAGGCACGATGGTGCCAAACTTTATTTACGTTTAACTGTGCGTAATTATTTGATTTTACTGTTTCCAAATCGGTGGATTCCAATACCGTGGCCTCCCCACTCACCAGATTGCAACCCACTGGACTTTTTTTCTGGGGCGATTTGGAGAGCATAGTTGATGATGCAGGACCAATGCCTTGCATTGAAGTACTTCGTCAACGGATCATTGATGGCTTTGGCCACATAATAAATACTCCTGGAGTTGTAGAACGCGTACGTTAGTCTATACGAAGAATGATAATTTTTTGCTAAGAGTTGCATCATTTGCGTACATTGCTGATTTGATATCTACCGAAACCACCGAATGTGGCAGAACAATTATATAAATTGAAAATAGTAATGGACCTAATATTGATCCTTGAGGTACTCCTCGAAGGAATTGCAGTTTATAACCGCGTGTTAAATCACAATCTACTACTTGAAACCTCTCTTCTGAATATGCGGTGATTATTTCGAGACGAACAGTCTAATATACTTAGTAAAAATAAAGTTTATTGATTTAAATCTGGTGATCTGTAGATAATTGGTTACATAGACTGAAATTACTCATCAAATGGTAAAAAGATGTTTTACAAGGTGAAACGCCTGAGTTATGATAATGAAGTCATTCATTATTTTGTACAAAACCGGTTCTATGGTTGTCTGACAGCCTTCTACCGTCATACATTGATAACGAAAAATGATAGGACTTGTGTCAATTTATATTCATGCTTTTTCTTATCAATGAATTATCATTGTCATAAATTTACCTAGTGTGTATGCACGTTTCGGTTTCAATTTCTCTGTAATTTTGATCGAGAATTAAAATATGACCTGTTTCACATTCAGCGTTATATTACTGACCAAAAAAATGTTTTGTGATTTATTTTTATCTTGCAGTTCATTTTTGTCACAAGACTCTTTGTCCGTAATTGAACTGATGCGAATTCGTCAAATATACAATTCTGTTGACGTGATATTTTATCGTTCTTCATTTGCATTTGCACGACTGAGTTTGCTTATCACCTTCAATTCTTATCTGGATTCGCGTTAATTGAGCCTGAAATTTAAATATCTGATGCGATTTGTGATTCCTATCACTCTCAAGCTGCCTTAAGGATAATCCAGTCGCGTCCGGACTTCAAAGCAGTGATATTACGCTGCTCAAAGCTTCTTAATTGATTGAAAGTGAATATTCGTGAAATACTGAAAAATTAATCAAAAGTACGTTATATAATCATAAAATTGTTTCTATTTTCCTGTAAATCAAAGATGGTCTTCGACAAGAACCTTTATTTGAATTCCATAATGAAATGTGATTATAAAAATAATCCAAATTATTTCCACAATGGACATAATGAATATCCATTGGACGTCCGTTCATGTTCAGAGGTATATCCTATAGAATATTTGTTTGCCACTAAATTGGACGTCCAGTGGATGTCTAGTTTGTACCAATGATGGATATACATGCATTGGACCAAAATGGATATCTACTGGACATAAAAAAATATGCCATGGACCTCTGATGGACCTACAATAGATTTTTTATGGATTGCATATGATCTAGATATTTTATGGACATGAACTGAATATATTCGGGATATGAACTGGATATGTTTTAGACATAAATTAATGAAATATAAGTACGTATATTTGACAAAAAACTCCGTTGTTTACTATTAAAATTCAGACAACTCCCTTTAGTCCTTGAAATTCAACAAAAGAAAGTTCTGTACCACTCTTTAATAGAGCCCTATATTAATCATGGGATCGTAGCCTGGGGTGGAGCATAAGACACCTAATCACTGGTGCAAAAACGTTTGCTGAAAATTATTAACAAGAAGAAGAAAATCGTGCGTATGAACATACAGCAGCAAAATGTCTATTATAAGAAAGCTTCCTGTATTCAGGCCCTGAACTCTATAATTTAGTTCTTATTGAAATTAAAAACACCAATTCAAACAGCCTAGCCTGTTCAAAATATTACTGAATAAATGGATTATCTCAAAACCTCGAGTGGAAATTCATTCTTTAGTTAGTCCACAAACGAATATATGAATATGAAACCATTCGTTCAAATCCATACAATTATTATTCATTGAGTTCAATAAACAAAAAGAGTTAAATTTAACAAAATAAGAAATAAAGTTGAATATATATACTATTGTCCCAGGAGAGATATTCAATTATCAACATCAGTTGGATATAATTTTTGGAAATTTTGAAGTAATGTTTGTCTAAAGATAACGAAACCCCCTCGATATGCCACACTCCATCAAAGGTATGTTCAAATATAATTCTGCTTGTCATTGACAACCTATCCTACCTGCTTATGGTCATTGCTCATCTGAAATATGACGTACTTTCAGATCTCTTTTTCGTTTTCCTTTTCCTTTTACTTATATCCATATTTTTTACGAAAGCGTAGAAGGGTCACAATTTTTTATTTTTTTTTATTTTATAGCTTTTTTCGACTTAGATCTCGGAATTCCGACTTGTATCTCGAAATCATTACCCCTTATACCACAAATGGTTCAAGACCCATCATCACTCTTCCTGGGAAGACTCCTCAGGCAATAATCACAGAGAAATTATGGTGACGGGACCAAAACTCCCTCAGAAAGAAGGTGGGACTAGTTGAAAGACACTGCCACCTGAGAAAACACTTGCCTATGTTAGGGAAACACCAAATCTCCACACTATGAAGGTTCTGTGATGAGGACGAAACAGCCTCACTCATATTGTTTAACTGCGATAATTTTTGACACTAGTGCAGAAATAAATAAATAAATAAATAAAGGTTTATTGTTACAAAGTTAGTCATTCGTTCTACACATCATTTGATATACCACAAACTCCGTCCTAGCTCAACTCTTCGCCCAAGAGGGACCAGGGGAGAGGAAGGGTCGGGAGGACGCACTGAGAGCCGCCTCCCTTCCTCCACAGACATTGCTGGCTGCAGAGCAAGGGAGCGCTTGTGCCAGGCGGCACATAGGGTCCCGGTCAGAGACGCTTGTGTCCATCCCCGCTGGTGTTAGCGGTTAGCCGAGTATTCCAAACGATAGTGGTTGCAGTACGTATGATACATGCCTCCTGCAAAGCTTATGCATGTCGTCACACTAGTGCAGAAGATATATCCCACAGGAAAACCTCGTGAGAAATGTCCTGTAGTTCATCGGAAGATCCGGATCAATCACGAGATAGACCAGCACAGCGGGGAGCAGATGGCCAGCCCCGCCACATAATTTCAGTATCATCTGACGAACACTTTTTCATATTTTCATTTATTTATTTTTATATTTTATACCTCTGGAACTATCTTCATAGGAATTAATAGGAATTTTTCTTGGATTATTCCACTTATGCTAAAATAGCGTGTTTTGATTGGTTGACATTTTTGTGTTGATAATTGAAAACATCATGTTTTCGATTTTGTAGTTCGGCTCTTGATTGGCTACTGGATATGTATATAGATAGTTACGGAAAATGTAAATTATTTCAGAATGAAGCATCAACGTCATAAGTCGGATCATAGGAAAATTGAAGTATTTGTGTTGCATATATCCGATGAAATCGGCTGAATTTAAAAAATATGTATTTATTCATATATACAGAGTAGATTGAAAGTCTGTTATATATTCTTTGGATTACGTGATTTGATCAATTCAGTGTACCAGTCATATGTGCCATATGGCCACTTGACAGAACGTAAATTATCAATATTATACAGTGTGACTCAAGTATACAAGAGACTCAAGAAAAATTACATAAGTACCCTGTATAAAGAAAAAGGATCGGTTAATTTTCCTGATTCCTTCTCATTTCACACAGGATATATTATATGAACTTTTGTAGAAAATACAGAGTGTTTCTATGTCTAGTTATCGTTTAACATGAAAAAAACAATATTATTCCGTTTCAATTTATTGTTCAAATACCAATAAACTTTATTCAAATCTGTTAAAATCTTCGATTTTTCTTCGAAAAAGGTGATAGGTCAAAAAAGCCTTTTCCAATCATTCAGATGTAAGAACTCTCCCCGTATTACTGTTCGCTTCAATCAATATGTTTATACTGATGGCGGCCAAGGTGTACACTTCATATGCCTGTATGGTTATTTCATTGAGTACGGACTAATTCCGTAAACAGAAACAAACAGAAAAATTAACCCATCAGTTTTTTTATACTGGGTATTTCGGTAATTTTTGGTAATATTGGTTTTGTATATTCTTGAGTAACACTGTATACTACTCAAAATTCACGTTTTTTTCGAGTTATTTCATGGTACATATAATCGGTGTGAATTGAATAAATCATATAATTCGAAGCGAATATAACAGAGACACATAAACTCTCAATCCCCTCTGTGATAGCCGTGATGGTGTCATGACGGTAGAGCGCTTGACTCTTAACCTAAGGGTCATGGGTTCGATTCCCAGTATGGTCATCGGTCTCGTGCATGGCATCACACGTTAAAAGGTAAGGGCTGCGTCTTCCCTAGCTCGGACAAGTCTTTAGAAGACTTTTGAGGGTTGTACTCTTGAGGATGTGCAGCTGGTTGACGGAAATAACAATTTTAACAACAATATATTTTCATATTTTATGAGTTCAGCCGTTCTTATCAAATATATCCAACATAAAAACATCAATTTTGATATGACTTGTGAGATTTCAAAAGATTCAAATGAAGTAAATTGGTATTTGAAACATAAATTGTGAGGTAATGATATTGTTTTTTTCATGTTAACCGATAACTGGACATGGAAAAATTCTGTATTTCCCACAAAACTTCATATATGTAAAATGAGAACAAATCAGGAAAATGAACCGACCCATTTTCTTTATACAGGGTATTTCTGTAATTTTAATATAATATTAGTCTCGTGTATACTTAAGTCACACTGTATAATATTCATAATATTCATAATTCACGTTCTATTCATAATTCACGTTCTATCAAGTGACCACTTCGCGCATACACCTGGCGCACTAAATTGATCAAATCACGTAATCCAAAAAATATATAACAGTTCAAATCATCAAATCAAATCAAAATATGCTTTATTGTCGGAAAAAAAATAATTTTTTGTTGACAAAGCGAGTACTTAAAGGTAAATAAATCAAATCAAAGGTTAATTAACACAAAAAACAAAACATATAAGACATATCATACATATAAAATATATTATAAATAGTCACACTTTAAAATTTTATGCTGATATTCCTATCTGAGTATCTAGTCAAATCAAATCAAATTATACTTCATTGTCGAAAGATGAGTATCTTGTAGACAAAGTCATAGTAAATAAATATAAAAACACAAACGTAGGTACTATCGACGAACAAACACATCATCAAATACAAATAAAAATATCTCTATCATTCAACATTGAACAGAAGTAAAATAATTTTAAATAAAATAAAGCATATATACATATGCATATCCAAGGTGAGGCAACGTCACACGTTAACAGAAAAATGAGAGATTAAATGATTAAAACATAAATCCAAACTATACTAGTTGAAAACCATATCCACTGCAAGGAACTAATAGATGAACATGTAGCAAGAATCAACTTCAAGTCATAGTAACCATATCTTTATCGAAGTAGTCTTGAACACTATAAAATACCTGTTCAATTAGTACTTGCTTTACAGACTTTCTGAACTTATCGTGTGATTGGATATCTTTGAAACATGTTGGAAGGTGATTATATATTTTGGCTGCATTATAGACCAGCGACTTTTTTATCAAATTTGATGATGGAATGGGCAGTCTTAGCTTGTCATTTTGACGAGTGACACCAGCAACAACATCGTAAGATGATCTGTTCTTATGTACTAGGCACACAGATTCAAGAATAAATAATGAAGGAAGAGTAAGTAATTTTTGCTCCATGAACAGGGGTTTGCAAGACACTCTGGGCTCAACTTTGCACAGATATCGAACGGCGCGCTTTTGAAGAATAAAAACTGTATTGAATAGCTGTTGATTGCAGGTGCCCCAGAAGGCTATGCCATACCTTAAATGTGATTCAACTACAGCGTGGTACACAATTTTTGCTGTTACAATACCCAATTCTTTCGACACCGTTCGTAAAGCATAACATCCCGAAGCAAGTTTTTTGCTCAGTATTTTTATGTGGTTATTAAAATTGAGGTGAGTGTCCAAATTTATTCCAAGAAATTTATTGGAATCGGTATGTGAAATAATATCATTACCCAAGGGAATGCCTGCCAAATTGCAATTAAATGAAATAAGATTGGTTTTGTCTATATTGAATGTTAGCAGATTGGAGTTGCACCATTCTCTCACACTACCAATATCTTGAGATATTTTGTTATGCAGATTAATTTAAACGTATACTTTCAATCTCCTCTGTATATAAGAAAAAAATACATACTTTTTGAATCAAGCCGATCTTATCAGATATACCCAACACAAAAACTTCAATTTTCCTACGATCCGACTTATGACGTTGATGCTTCATTCTGAAATAATTTTAATTTTTCGTAACTCGGGAAAGGTCATGGTTTACCCTGTATATTATTTGACAAAATACTTGCACTGGCCAAGTTTAATACTGTGGTGTAGATACGAGCCCTAACAACTATATATTGGAACAAGCAGTTTCTTTGGGAATAAAATGCCTGTTTACCGAAATTCTTTGATTGTAATTGATTTTAATTCTAAATATGAAATTAGCAACATTTTTTATGATGTATGGAATTATTTTTACATTTTTATCATATATTTCATATATTTTATGTTGATTACTATTTGATTGATTGTTTGATAATCGAAAAATGATGACAACTAAATATTGGAACAAATGGTTTTCAACATATTAAAATAAAAATTAATAAGGCCTAACATCGCCCTTAGCTCGAATAACTATTAACTACCCCTTCACAGAGTTCAGGGGTGAAACTATCCCATATTTCTTGCAATTTAGCAGGTAGTTGTGGTAAAGTACGCTGAGGATTATTTTTTAGGTATTGTTTCATTTTGTGCCAAACTGTCTCTATTGGATTAAGATCCGGGCTGCTAGAGGGATGTGACAAAACCTTAATGTCATGTTCTCCTATTCATTTTTTGGTAGATTTAGTCGTATGGCATAAGGCTCCGTCCTGTTGAAAAATAAAATCTCCGGATGGATATAACTTTGCTGCACTTGGTATTTGTCTGCGTTTACTATGCCTTGAATAAAGTGCAGAGTTCCCAACCCTTTGGCCGACATACAACCCCACACCATGATGCCCTGTGGAAACTTTACAGTCGTTTTGAGGCAGTCCTTATAGAATGCTTCTGTTTTCGATAATCTCCCACACAGACATCAAATTTTCTTTCGTTTGGTCCACGAAAGCTTCGATTTGGCCCAAATATACCGATTCCTTTTTTGAGTTTTCGTCAACAATGTTTTTTCTTTAGGCTGTAAGTAAAAAAATGGAAAACTCATACCGCAAAGAAGTACCTATCAAACATACCTTATAAAAGCTAAGACTGCTCTTGTGGATATATTTGCGACAGCATTCTCTGGAAACATTCATACTAGTTTGTCTATTCCACCTTGCAGTTACTTCTCGTAGTGTATTTCTTCTTCCCGACTTACAAATTCTAATCAAATGCCTCACACTACTTTGAGAAACAGCTTTTGGACCTTTTACCGCAAACATCAATACTGGCAGTTTCACCATATTTTTTGATTACATTAAACACAGTAGTTGTCGCTATAATCAATTCACTGGAAATTTCAAGCATTGTTTTTCTTTTTTGGCATTGATTAATAATACCTAATTCCTCGCACTTTTGTATCAGTAGGTTTTCCACGTACCATTATGGTATTTTACTCTTAATAAAACTGACACTACCTACTTACTTTAAATATTAGTACTCAAATGACGCGTGACAATCTTTGTTGGCAACACATTTACTCGTATGTTTCATTCCAAAGTCTTCTTTGCGTCTATAAAACTCACTAAATGTGAGACAAACAGAACATGTTCCCATATTTATTTGTCAGCATTTTTCGATTTTCAAACAAGTAATTAAATAGTAATCAACATAAAATATATAATTAAGCGGTAAAAATAATTCCATTCATCATAAAAAATGTTGTATATTTTATATTAACAACTAAAAATAATTAGAATAAAAGAATTTCGGTAAACTGGCATTTTATTCGCAAAGTAACTGCTTTTTCCAACATATAGTTGTTAGGGCTCGTAAAAATCCTTATATAATTTTGTGATATTACCTCCCATAAAGTTTAGTTAATAATGGTCTGAAAGCGACATTTCACAAGTTCAACACTCTGTATCTCGTAAACTATACATAGAATTTTTGTTTAGAAGCCCGAATTCAACGACATATTGAAATTTTGGACAATTTGACAGAAAGACTTTTTGCATAAGATGTGTGCGTGACGTTTCAATGATCACCTGTATTACCTACGATAATCAAGCATATTTTGCATTCCCAATATCGACGGAATTCATATTCATTATCCCACTCTGATCCGGAAATTCCTTTCCTCTCCAAAATAATTAGTAGGTATAGTTATGCCGAGTAGTTGTAAATTATGCCAATCAAATTATGCATTCCGTCGACAGATTGATGCATTGATTGTCGTGTGGAATTTATGGTAATTATACAAAGCTCTCCACGTTTATCAAACAATGATATACTGGTTGCTCTGTTGCTACTGCTCACTAATGAAATACCCGGTGGATGGAAGGAAACTCAAAAATAGCATCGAAATGTTTTTGCCTCATTCATTGAGTAATTTTTAATTGGCTTTATTGACCTATTGATCTAGGTCAGCTATAAATGAGTAGATAAGCGTTCAGGGCATCAGCAAGAACTGTCTTGATCATTGTTTCGTAAAAACCAAAAACAACATCAACCATCTAAGAAAATCTATAACAGATCACTATCTACGGAAGCGCAGAAGGGTCACAAAAAATTTAAAATATAAGTTTGACTCCGCAACTCGGAATTAGTCTAATTCTGACTTTGCAACTCGGAATTAGTATAATTCCGACTTAAAAACTCTGAATTAGTATAATTCCGACTTCGAAACTCGGAATTAGTATAATTCCGACTTAAAAACTCTGAATTAGTATAATTCCGACTTCACAACTCGAAACTAGTATTATTTAAAATTGGAATGAGTGTAATCATTGCAATTCCAAGTATTAACTTTGCCACTGCTAATATAAATATGTGGCTAAAGCACTGCTATCCATTGAACCTGTTGCATACGAACAAATTGTTTCAACAAACTGCCTTGAAGTGATGGAATTTTTATCGGTTTGTTTCAAATTGTCAAATGCAAACCATTAGAAATGGCGTCACTTTGAAGCAGTTTCATGCAACTATTTGACCGTGAGGCAAGGGTTTTACGCACTTCATGTATTCATGAACCAAATGATCGAGAGTATACTAGATTTACTTACACTGCATTTTCCTTTTTGTCTGCTCGACTCCTTGGTTAGCTACCTACTAATTTCGAGTTGTAAAATCAAAAGTATACTAATTCCGAGTTGTAAAATCGGATATACACTAATTCCGAGTTGTGAAGTCGGATTTATACTAATTCCGAGTTGTGAAGTCAAAATTATATTAATCCCGAGTTGTGATGTCAAAATTATAAAAATTCCGAGTTGTAAAGTCGGAACTGTACTAATGCCGAGTTATGGAGTCGAAATTACACTAGTTTCGAGTTTTAAAGTCGGGTTTACACTAATTTCGAGTTATGAAGTCGGATTTATACTAATTCCGAGTTGTGAAGTTGGATTTATACTAATTCCGAGTTGTGAAGTCAAAATTATATTAATCTCGAGTTTTGAAGTCGGGTTTACACTAATTCCTAGTTGTGAAGTCGTATTTATAGTAATTCCGAGTTGTGAAATCGGATTTATACTAATTCCAAGTTGTGAAGTCAAAATTATATTAATCCCGAGTTGTGAAGTCGAAATTATAATAATTCCGAGTTGTAAAGTCGGAACTGTACTAATGCCGAGTTATGGAGACGAAATTACACTAGTTTCGAGTTTTAAAGTCGGGTTTACACTAATTCCGAGTTATGAAGTCGGATTTATACTAATTCCGAGTTGTGAAGTTGGATTTATACTAATTCCGAGTTGTGAAGTCAAAATTATATTAATCTCGAGATTTGAAGTCGGGTTTACACTAATTCCAAGTTGTGAAGTCGTATTTATAGTAATTCCGAGTTGTGAAATGGGATTTATACTAATTCCGAGTTGTGAAGTCAAAATTATATTAATCCCAAGTTGTGACGTCGAAATTATAATAATTCCGAGTTGTAAAGTCGGAACTGTACTAATGCCGAGTTATGGAGTCGAAATTACACTAGTTTCGAGTTTTAAAGTCGGGTTTACACTAATTCCGAGTTATGAAGTCGTATTTATACTAATTCCGAGTTGTGAAGTTGGATTTATACTAATTCCGAGTTGTGAAGTCAAAATTATATTAATCTCGAGATTTGAAGTCGGGTTTACACTAATTCCAAGTTGTGAAGTCGTATTTATAGTAATTCCGAGTTGTGAAATGGGATTTATACTAATTCCGAGTTGTGAAGTCAAAATTTTATTAATCCCAAGTTGTGACGTCGAAATTATAATAATTCCGAGTTGTAAAGTCGGAACTGTACTAATGCCGAGTTATGGAGTCGAAATTACACTAGTTTCGAGTTTTAAAGTCGGGTTTACACTAATTCCGAGTTATGAAGTCGTATTTATACTAATTCCGAGTTGTTAAGTTGGATTTATACTAATTCCGAGTTGTGAAGTCAAAATTATATTAATCTCGAGTTTTGAAGTCGGGTTTACACTAATTCCAAGTTGTAAAGTCGTATTTATAGTACTTCCGAGTTGTGAAATCGGATTTATACTCATTCCGAGTAGTGAAGTCAAAATTATATTAATCCCGAGTTGTGAAGTCGAAATTATAATAATTCCGAGTTGTAAAGTCGGAACTGTACTGATGCCGTGTTATGGAGTCGAAATTATACTAGTTTCGAGTTTTAAAGTCGGGTTTACACTAATTCCGACTTATGAAGTCGGATTTATACTAATTCCGAGTTGTGAAGTTGGATTTATAATAATTCCGAGTTGTGAAGTCAAAATTATATTAATCTCGAGTTTTGAAGTCGGGTTTACACTAATTCCAAGTTGTGAAGTCGTATTTATAGTTATTCCGAGTTGTGAAATCGGATTTATACTAATTCCGAGTTGTGAAGTCAAAATTATATTAATCCCTAGTTGTGACGTCGAAATTATAATAATTCCGAGTTGTAAAGTCGGAACTGTACTAATGCCGAGTTATGGAGTCGAAATTACACTAGTTTCGAGTTTTAAAGTCGGGTTTACACTAATTCCGAGTTATGAAGTCGGATTTATACTAATTCCGAGTTGTGAAGTTGGATTTATACTAATTCCGAGTTGTGAATTCAAAATTAAATTAATCTCGATTTTTGAAGTCGGGTTTACACTAATTCCAAGTTATGAAGTCGAAATTTTTTGTTTTGAAGTCGGGTTTACACTAATTTCGCGTTGTGAAGTCGGACTTATAGTAATTCCGAATTGTAAAGTAGGATTTATACTAATGCCGAGTTGTGAAGTCGAAATTATACTAACCCCGAGTTGTAAAGTCGAAATTATATTAATTCCGAGTTGAAAATTCGGTTTTCTTCTATATCAAATATTGCATTACTTGACTACGATCATCTGTGGAGCTCTAAAAATACAAAATCATCTCGCTTCCTTATTTTTTTCTACCCCTATTCGAGATATTTTTGACATTATGTTCTTGTTATATGCCAAACCTTAAATCTGAGAATAAACAAATCATATATTTTCGGAATCTGCATGAAATTTTGCCTATATAGTGCAGATAGCGGACATTTTTCAATTTTTCAAATAATTTTGTTTAACACCTATTGACTCGAAATTCATAGCTTATTCTAGTTTGATTATTCTGAATTGATTGGCCTTTGAAGAAATGGTCTATCTGTAACAGATCCCGAATTGAAAAGTTCATTTGGAGTGGGAAGGGGTAATTTTCCTCCATATTGTTTATACTCCTATCCATGGAATTTTTGATACTTCATTCCTTTTATATGCCAAACAGAGCTGTGCCGAGCACTGATATGAGCACTAAGCACATTCGAATAGTGTTTCAAAACCTCGAGCACTAAGCAGTTTTATTTATAAAATGCTCGCGATTACTGAACACTTTCAAAGAGTATTTCTGGTCAGGGAGTATCAAGCACCTACTAAGCACTTCTCAAACTGTTAGATACTTGAAGGCCGATTCAGATACATGCGTGCCCACCCGGCATTTTCAAACCTGCATTTAATATTCAAACTTTTTCTATCAATATATCAAAAGTATTATGAAACTAGTATAATAGAATTCTTCACTTTAAAAAATATTGGTAACAATGGCCAAAGGATAGACATTGCATTGAGGGCCAATTTTAGGGCCACCTCCGTGAGGGCTCACCGGGAAATTTTCCGGTTTCCCGGTAGTACAATTTGAAACTGTTTGCCGGTAATTTACATTGTCTTTTTGTCACTTTTTTGTAGAGTGGACGTAGGCATTCTTCAAACTGCTCATTCCTAAATTCCAGGTTATCGAGATTCAAGTCGGGATCCTGAGATTAAAATCGGGATTATTGAAAAATGAAACCTTTGACCCTTCAGGACCTTCGTAGTGAATTGATATTCAGGAAGATTATTTCAGCATAAATTATTTCATGTACTCGCTCATAAAGTTTTCAACATTTGATTCTACATAGATTTCAACAACCTGGAATTATTTAAAATAAACAAGAACATGAATAAAAACAAAAAAGAGCCGCTCATATTTCTTTGTTTTCATGGTTACCCGTGTTTACCTAAATATCCGCTTGTTTACCTAAATAGCTGCTCATATCACACATCATGTGACTTCAATTATGAAATTTTATAAATGATGTGTGAATGAAATGATCATAGTAATTTCTGCCTACTATTCGTTTTCGTGACGGGACGCAGATGCGGTATTTATGTATGAGCTGATTAGCGTTTTCATATAGTGTCCATAAAACCAGTCGAAATTATTAATTAACGATGCCAGACAAAAATGTTAATTCCAGCAGTGAGTGGGTGTGTGAATGAATTATAATAGTTGATAATAATAATGGTGAGTAAACAAAGGACCACGTACACTGCTTATGCAAAAAGTATTTCGGTCAAATTGTCCAAAATGTTTATACAATGTTGAAATCTAGTACAGTCTACTCAGTTTTGAGACGAAGATCGGTTGTAACACCACCAAATTTGGCATGCTTGTAGTTGATACCATGTCAAGTAAGAAAAAAAATTGTTTGCCAAAATTACGGGGGAGGAACCAGAAAATTTTTTTTTTTTTTTTTCAGTTTTATCTTGGAAAAAATTAAGTTTACAAAAATATGGTTTGAATAGGGTTGAAGATCATTCAATTCTCTACAAAAATGATCCTATAAAATAAGCCTGTACTCTCAGAAAACGTGCTTGAACGCCGACATCAAATTTCATGCTCGTGTTAGCCCGCCGCTGCAAGTTCCGTCAGTATCGAACGTTAAATTTGCCATAACTTTGCTAAAAATGATCAAAAAATTAAAAATGAAAATGTATTTTGGTCATGAAGACTTCTACTTTTTCATGCAAATATAACATGTGGATATCTGAGTACCTAAAGGGTTGTTTTTAACTAAGTCATACGAATATTTTCTCCCCAGAGGTATTTGAAGTAAAAATAATGGAATCTTATATATTATCATGATCTTTTCTGAAGTAAACACAGGTATATTAGCTGTGTGCTAACAAATCTGTTTTCAGGATTTTGAAATTTGTACATGCAGAATTGAGAGTACGTCCACAAATCATAGGGATATTTTCGTCCCAGGACAATTATATGAATAGATACATTTTCAATATATTTTCATAAATAATAATAATATATAATTTTTTAGAGTTGTTTGAGAGAATGTTATATAGAAATAAATGTCGTTCGGATGAGAGGGAATTTGTTTCATTTGCAATACAGATAGATTTTGCCAGGATTGGTGTCTTTTTACTTCAACAGGGCTGGAAACATTGATTTCTGTAAGCAGAGAAAGGTGATTTTTATACAGAAATCTTGATGAACTGGCGGCCGTCTAAGTAAATGAAAAATTTCTTCAGATATACACACTTAGGGCTTCAAGCTCTAAGAAGTTCAAGTATGACAATGAAAAATTTCATAGCCCTGACCCTCGAATTGGTTCATATTCTCCAATGGAATCCAAACTCAGGAACAGTTCAGAAAGCTTCGATTACTCGGCCCGAGACCGGCCCTGATCATCCAATCAGTCGACCTCAAAAGCAAACAACTTGTATTGGCCAACGGATCGCCGAGAACAATGTCGAATAAAATCGATCGCTTCGATACGGTTCTAAGGGCCATCTAGATGAATCGTTCTATACTCCCGAATAATCGGGAGCCGTGGATGGAATCTGTTTGGGAGTATATAAGCTGGATAGCCGAGGGCGACAGGGGCAGTCACAGAGAGTAACCAATATAGTTCCAGAGTTCGCGGATAGAGAATGACACAGTAGAAATAAAATAGTGAAGTTGATGTTTTAGCGAATAATTGTTTTAAGTAGTGTTTTAAATAAATTAGAAAAATTAGTCAAGTGCAGTTTCACTACAATATTTATATAATCGGCTAAAACCAAAAAATATTGAGAGTATGTGTCGCCGTTATATTTGCTTCGGCTCACGTGATTCAGTCAAGTCAGAGCACTCATTATGTGTCATGTGGCCACTTCAAGACTCGTAAATTATGAGTTTTATACAGTGTGATTCTAGGATATACAAGATCAATATCAGCAAACGTCATAAAAACACCCTGTTTATAAAAATCTAAAAGGTTGATTTTTTATTTCTTTTCATTTCACAGAGAAGTATCGTATGATTTTTTGTGAAAAATACAGAATTTTTCTATTTCCAGTTTTCCTGTTATGGATGATGATATGAACGATAGTTGTGACGTCTACACTGTCTTCGGAAGTTTCTTAGAAATATTATATAGGAGACAAATACAGTACTAATGGAACTGTAACATGTCGAGTTTCTTAAGGATCCATCTTGAGACTAATACTTCTCATTTACATAAATTCCCTAGCCGATATGGATTCATTCGGAAAATTAAAATGTTTGTAGATGTCACCATAATAATATATGAAGAAAAAAGCCTTCAAGATACAAAAATTAAGAGATAGTGACCTAGGATTTACAAAAAATCTTTATTAATGTTCATCAATGAACAATTCTCGATAATTGAATCGAACGAACAAATCAGATTCAATGATTAAAGTATAAAATACTGTTCATCACAGAAACTCTTCCGTCTCTTCATTGATTAAGGAGGCAAATTTCTCCACTAGGTGGAATCTTATTCAAAATCAGGAATCTGCTTCCTCTTAATTATCTCAAGTCCATTTATTATACCTAAGAATACTCTATATTTCAATCCTTGATTTCAATTTGGGGATTAGCTCAAACTTGTCTGCTCTAACCCCTCTAACCATTAAGAACACTGCAGACTGAATTATTGAACGTAATTCCAAACTTGATTATCAAGAACGAACCACAAAGTTAACAAACCGAGAAAACTGCCCGATACAGGTTCTCTATACAATTGGTCTCGAAAAATTAATGTTATCTTGGTCTTGGTCTTGAATCAAAATTTGTCTAGAAATTTTAATTATTCAATTCAATTGTCCAACAGTTTATATGCATATAATATGTATTTCGTATTTCTCAGTCTTCAACAATTGTCACTTGGTACGAGTAAAGTGAGCGAGATTAAAATTTCTCATTCCACCATCATAACATAATTTTTAAGAAATCCTTAATAAATATTAAATTAGACCCACACAGCACACACGTCGATGCCCGACAGGCCAGAAAAAAGGTTATAAAATGGTTGGAATGTTAATTAGGTTTTTATTGACCATTTTACAATAGATTATTGTGTAAGAAGCAGAAATTGGTTTGTTTTTTCGAAAAAGAAGTGCAGTTAGTGTTAATATCAATAATGTATCTGTTTCTCCAATATACATCTTTTCAGTTTCAAGGATATCCAAAATATAAGTTTCCATTGGAATAGACAGTTTCTGTTTTAGGACGTACTAGATAGTTTCAGCTCTAATTTACCTCTGAACCAAGCTAAACAATCACTGTATTTGCATGTACTGAGTATATTTGCTCTGGAATGAACTGATAAAGATTATGAATGGGAAACCGTTCGATTGCAATCGCTCGACAGTCATTTGAACGTGTGCATGTATCGTGATACTCAATCGAGCTAATTATAACTGTGACTATTCCCTGGTGAGTCTGTATATTTTACAGGGTGTTACGGGTATGACTGCGTTATTTCAATACATGGTGCCTTGACGTCGAACAGACTAAAAGTGTTAAAAATATGTCTTAAACCCAACCATTTGAAATTAGATCACTGAAGAGGTGAACTGCCCCGTGAGGTGAGTGACTATTGGGTCCGAGAATCATGTGCCCTGAGCAGGCGGAGTAAACCAAGAATTACGGCCTTCTGCATTCGTCCGGCTGAGATTTCTGCCATATCACGGCAAGCCGGTATGATCATTTCACCAAGAAGCCCTATTATGAGAACCACCATCTTGACATAATGGTTTGGGTAAAGCCTGCGGAGTTCATAGAGTAGATCTCGATATTTAGTCTGTTTTTCCACCTCTTTTCGGACTATGTTCGTTTCGCCAGGAAGTGAAAACTCAATGACAAAAATCATCCTACTTTGATGGTCGAGGAGGACTACATCAGGCTTATTGTCTTGTATTTGCCTACGGTTGGGAAATGAGTAGTTCCAAAAGATTTGGCACTTCTCATTCTCCACAACGGACTCAAAAGAAATTCGAATATTGCTATTAATTTTTCTCTAGATAAATGTACATAACCTCACTAAACTTACATCTTCGGCTCTGTATGAGTTCCCCTTTTTTTATTTGGAGAGGGGTCTAGATCGATAGCGCTCAACATTTTTCCACCAAAGATGATCGATATTTTCTATGACATGCTTTATTTTGAATTGGAAAATTACGTGCCTTCAAATACAAACTCTTCCAGGATATTTCCCATCGAGGTTCTCAACTAAAAACGTTTATATAAAAACAAAAAGCTTTTTATGAAAGTTTTGTAGCCCAAATTTGCTGGGCTCATCATCGTACTCGTACAATGCTAGTAAGATTACTAATAGGACAGCTGTTGGGTAGAAAATACTCGTTAAACTTATGTGTGAATTGGCTTGAATGTATACGCCGGGATGAAGTAGAAGTAGACGCACACAAGCTCTCAGAATCCATTCAACCGACTGTAACTACCGCTATTTATTAAAATACGGAGTATTTTATTCTGCATCTTGTCAATCTTCTATAATTGATTTATAGCATATCAGGAGGTATTATTTGTTTGTAGAACCTTCGTCATACCACGTGTTATTGGGTAGTGACTCTCTCCCTGCAAGGGGCTTGAAGAACATTGATGTATCAACATTCGGCAATGTCGTCGAACAATGTTAATCATATCCGGGGAAATGCGGTTTTATTTTATCATGAATTATCATTATTGTCTAAATGTTTCCTGCGACGAATAATTTATTACCGATCAAATGTTGATTGTGATGCACTTGTTTCAGATTTCCGTTTGATAATATTTCACATACTTTAGTTTTTAATGCTAGACCTATTCACTTTTTTCGTATGATATTGGATCTGCTCCTGGCATGTCTCATTTCAATCAGTCTTCTGTACTTCTTATGAACAGTGTAGTGAATTTCGAACATCTTGTATTTTTTTAGATAATTCATTACACCTGCTGTCCCGGTTTTACGTATTATTCGCAAAATGTTACTATTTACGCACATTTGACGAAAGTAATTTCTCAACGATCGTTATTATTGTCGATTCCGTAGGCAGTCCATCGTATACTTATTTAAATTTCCGCTTATCAAAGGAGCCACTTAAAGTGTTCGTCAACTATGCCACTACAAACATTTATTGAAAACGTTTATTTGCAGTGAGTTTGTCACGTTCTTTCAGACTTTTTCGGAAATTTTCTCCGAATTTGCTCAATGCTCATGCATTAACCAATAGGTTTGTGTTCTGAAGATAAAGGTAAGAAGATGATTAGTGTACCAAATCCGTTTAATTTTGATTCTGTTATATCTAGGGCTTCATCATAAACAAGAGTTAATTTTTTGGGATGTTCATAAAATTTGTTCACAAAGGAGTGGTGTTATTTGGGGGAAGAATCATTACATTAGCTTGATGACGAGGTTGATAATTCGAGAAATTATATATGTTGTTATTGTTACAAACAAAAATTGATAGATTGAGGTAGGGAGAGAATTTTCCTAGTGTTCGAATCATTTCGGAAAGATGAGAATTTGAAAACATTGTTCACATCTAATGTTTTGAGTTATCAATCCAAGAACGAGAGAGATTCGGTAACGAAATTTCATACCAAAATATTCAACAAACACTGAACAATTTTCAAGTCAATTTTAACTGTTATAATAGTGTATTGTGCAACAAGTGGGGAAAGTTCAACTTTTCTCACGAGTGTGGAAGATTGTGCAAACACACGAGTGAGAAAAAGTACTTTCCCCACATGTTTCACACTATACTTTGCCTAAAACTACAAAAAATACAAGTAATATACCTCAGTATTTATTTTTTCCTACAACTGCACAACTACAATAACATTGAAGTATCCTACCTCTTGACAGATAAATGATGTATTTAAAATTATAGTTAATATTAAAATTTGTACAATTCTGTATGGTCAAACCAGAAAGTAATTTTTTTTCAGAAAATTTTCTGTCTCCATTTCAGTAAAGACCTTGATTGGTTGTTCAATAGATTGAATAGACTCCCCGACTAGTTTTTGTCGAATTTTGTTGATTGTGGGCAAAGTGCCGTGAGAAAAAATATTTCTCACAGTGTGAGCAATACATCGTTTTGAAAATAAGTAAGCTATGAGAAATACGCTACTTTCCATAGCAGTTGTGAGAAAAGTTATTTTCGGAAACTTCATTTCAATACAATAAATATACTGCAGCAGATTCAGAACAGTGCAAATTTTACTTCAATTCTTATTACCAAAGTAAATGGAATCACCTAAAATGTGTTTCGAAAAAAGATATTGTTATGGGGGCAATGAATAAAACGATATATGCCACTTTTGGTATGTCAATCCAGAATTAGGAAGAACAAAATAGTTTCCAAATATATTCTCTTACTCAAACGTAAACATTCCATGTTCACTTGTGTTCCCCTCCATATCCGCCTTCAAAAATAGAAGAATTATCAAAGATTGAATTCAAAAAACATTCATATTTTGTAACGAAATATGTGTGAATAGTTGTTCGATTAGCATACAGTTTGTTTATTTGAAATTAATATAAAAAGTTTTCTTTTTGTATCATATCTCTTTTATTCATCAGGCCATTTGACAAATGAGACATGACATTTGCATAATAAACAGTTTTCAACATTACTTCACTCACGTCTCTTAGAAGACAATAACAACATCTACTCAGTTTTATATTTTTTAATTTGATATGTTGTCTCCATGAGAAATACCAATCAAGATGAAAACTTTTGAAGGTGTTCACTAATTTCAGTTGATATTGTTTAAATGGATCATGAATATTATTGTGTGTAAAAGGTATGTAATGATTTTGTTTTGAAATTTATATGACTTCAATTGATTGTATACCACTTGACATTATTGTTTAGACATTCGGCTATTTTTCTTTCCAAGAATATTGTTTCACTATTCTCCACAATGGAAAATGCATCATCGGCATGTAATACAGCCGTTGCGTTACCGACGTTTTTCGGGAGATTTACGAAAATTAAAAGTAGTAGAGGGTCCGAAATCGTTCCTTGGGGCACCCTACTTTTGATTTCACCCGATTCAGAAAGAATTTTTTTGTTTTTAGTAGTAGTTAGGATCACTATTTGCATTATTTCGTTTTGCTGTTGTTTTTTCAAGAAAATTACACTCAAAGAATATGCTTTACTTGCCCAGATTGAACCATCATTATTTTTAAAGTTCAACACCTACATGAGCCTCCTCTTTCCCCCAAAAAACACTTTCTATCATAGAAATGTTTATGGACCCTTTTAATTCTTCATTCTCATGACAAACGAAATGTTTCTGCACAATACCATCAAACGAAAGATTTTTTCATATGCTCTTTTTTACCTGTAGCATTCCTTCATTAGAGTACCTACAACTTTAAGTGAATAGTTGTGAAATAATTTTTTTAATACCTTCGAAAGTTAACTGGGATATTCAGAATCGCTGAACTGGAATGTGTTCTATACCATTAACTGGTCCAAACAGATAATCAACAAAATACATCGCGGATCTATTCAGGATTCCCAAGTCAGTTTTCCTAATCCCAAATTCACTGCTTGTGACCCGAAACCCATGTCAGAGGATCAATCGGCAGATCAGACACATCTCAAGGAAGCATCTTAGAGAATTTCATTAGGAAATAGCCGTTTTATTAGTTCAGGCAATGAACGCAGAAGATATATGTCGTTCGTCAGAGAAGGGTGATATATTTATCCTTTATATTTCTTAAGGCGCGAGATTGGATCTTCAGAGAGGAAATGATCCGGGTTGAGTGCATTGCACGTTTTCTCACGGATGTGATGTAAGCGAGTACAGTCCGGAATTTCTGTTTTCTTTAAAATTTTTATTCGAGTTATTCACATGAAAATTTGGGAATATACAGTCGATACTGGTATGTGTAGAAATGAGATTTGTTAGATTTAATGAGGCTGCCAGGCATTTTATTTGGTGATATTTGCTGGGAAGGTCACGAAAACATTGTATTGACTTCCAGTATTCATAACCTCTTGAAATTATCTCAACAGTTCCACAGGGATCAATATTAGGGTCTCTTTTATTCAAAATTTATACAACTGACATCATATCTCCCATTAAAAGTTGTAAAATTCAAACGTATGCAGATGATACACAAATAAACATGACTTGCAGAAATGAAAATTTGCGAGAGCACAATAATTGTTGAACGCGGATCTGGAATTGTTGAAACTGTTTTTCCCGTCAACCGGCTGTACCATTACAAGCAACCCTCAGAAGTCTTCGAGAGATTTGATTAGTAAGTGGTTAAAAGAACACGACTAGAAGCTCGGTCTGACTAAAATAATCATGATGTGCTTTGGTAACGATAAGAATTATAAAATTGCAATTTGCAAAATTTGGAATTGCAACTGAGTGATGCATCATTCAACTCTTTTGACTCTGCTAAGTGAGTTGTGCTTGATTCGCATCTCAGATTTTCTGAACATGTGAAACGTTTGATGAAACAATCCTACACGTGTCTTGAAATGTTGTGCTGCAATTGACATATTTTGATCAGAACTTCGTGAAAGATACTCTGTTATTCTTTGCTAATAAAAATTGAAATACCTGTTTTTACGAATCTCCCAGGTTTTCGAAGAATACCTCTCTGAAGCAGAGCGAGCAAGGGAAATCCGGAACTTTCAGCTTACGTAAAAGTGGATTCCGAGAGAGAGTGATGGAAATTATTAAACTTTTTTTCAAAAAAGATGAATGTGGAAATGGGGTTGTGGGGTTGTTTAACCAACGACATCCTGACAAACATACCTTCGGAAAAATTGTTCGCGAATTGATGACAAAATTCCGCGAAACAGGTTCGGTTTATAACAAATAGAGGCATCTTGAAAATTGAGAACTGAATAAATCTACGGAGATAGCAGTATTAGTGCAAGTTGCAGTAGATAGTATGCTAAATACAAGACAATTGGCCATTGCGACGGGTGTGTCTCGTCCAACGGGTTTAAAAAAATACCAAATTCCATCCTTATGAAATTCGTTTAGTGCACGAACTAAATGAAGGCGACTTTGATCGTCGCTTGCAATTTTGCGAAGTTATGAGTGAGCAAGCGTTAAACAATGGCAATTTCCTATTCAGTGTGTGTTTTTGGGACAAGTGTTCCTTCTTCCTGAATAGTTTAGTGAATCGCCGTTACTGGGCTGATACCAATCCAAGGATTTTTCACTAGTCACACACGCAACACCCCCTGAAGTTAAATGTGTGGGCTGGTATTTTTGGAAATTCCTTTCCTTCCTGAAAATTCATCAGGCGATATGTACCTGGATTTACTACAAAATTCCATCGACCCAAGCTCTAACAAATATCATTGAGAACGATCCCACATACAACGAACAGGAACCGATTTTCGAACAAGACGGAGCTTCTCCGTATCACTCTCAAAATGTACGCAATTATTCAAATGACATGTTTCCAAGACGATGGATATATAGGACGATGATACCCAATTGAATGGCCACCTCGGTCACCCGACTTGAATCCTTCATCTGTTTTTTCGTGGGAACAAATAAAAAGCATTGTTCACAGAACACCATCAGACATATTAGAAGAGTTGCAAAGAAGAATTATCAACGTATGTCGCTAAGTGACACCGCACATACTCCAGAATGTACGTCAACGATTTGAAAATAACTTGTACCACTGTATGCAGGTTGGCGGACAGCAATTCCAGCATTCACTTGACTGATAAATAATTTTTAAAATACAATTGAATCGATTTTTGCATTTTTATCACACATTATTGTTGGAGTTTCAACGCTTCATATTTTCTAAAAGAGTGAATCGATTTTCGAAAACTACACAGCACTGTATAGGGAATGACAAGCCCCTCCTAATGAGTTATCACTTGAGCCACTTCCCATTTGAAAACATTTTTGGGATGACACCCTTACTTAGGGGGTTGAAGGTTTTACTATGCTTTTTACTTCAAAATGTGTCCCCCTGACAAAGAATCTTGACGTGGTTTTGGACGATGCCGAAAAATTCTTTCCCACCCTGTAATGCTTTGTGGTACGTTTTCGATAGGCCACTCTGTATAATATCTCTTTATTGAGTTTAATGCTGTTTTTATCTTTGAAAACGTATAAAGGCATTTTCAATATAATCAATGAGGTAAATGTTAATATCCTAAACTCCATAAGGGGTTGAAAAAAAAGGAATCATTTCGGATTGCTTCACAATCTAATACATGAGTTCTATTCTTGTTGGTCAAGCATTTTATTATCTTTTTAGGGGCATCTCTAGAAAAGCTTTCGAAAGATTCAGCAATCAAATGGGGATAATATATTTCTTGTTTATTATTCATTTGGCAGGGACAGGACAATTATAATGTTGTCCGACCTACCCTGTCACTGATGAGAGGCAATTAACCTCGAAACATGCATGTCTTCAGGTGGTCATTTCCAGCCAAATGAAGGATAATCTTCTGTTTCACTGCAAGACGAGCACTTGCAATGGAATCTTCTTGTAAGAACGTTGCACAAATATCTGTCAGATGTAGTTCAATGTCCGTCGTGGTACTAGTCAGGGAAGTAGTTGTTTTCTGACAGATGTTTGCCTTTATTTTTCCACTTGGTGGAAACGCTAAGCTAGAAGGGTACACCGTATTAATTTCACTTTGTTGATACCTCTCTGGCACAATATTTTCGAACTTGTTTCGAAATATCACAATTATCGACTCTTATTGCTAGGTTAACTTGTTTTCTATTTGATATTTCATCAATGACTTTCCGATATCTCATTTCGCTAATTTTTTTTTTCACCTTGGATATAGGATCAGTATGTTTTCTTCATGAATCTCAATGAGCTGGTTCAAGAATATGACTTTTTTTTCATAAAAAGCCCAGATCTTTCAGATTAGTACTTGATGTCCTGACCTCATCATTGACCCATTTCGTGTTTGGTGTACTTTTACTACGTCTCCTTCAAGAATGATGAAGATGAAATTAATTTTGATATAATTCCAAATAAATAGAACGACAGGGTTGCCAGCGCTTCAGAGGTTGAAAAATAGTAGAATAGTGACTTAATTTTCACAGAAATAGTGACTACTTATTGGCTTTTTTGTCTAAATAGTGACATTTTCCCAACCAATTGAGGAACTTCTATGAAAGCTGGTCATATTTTCCTTCATCATTCCAGAGCTCATTTGCAGTATTTTAATGAGAAATTTTTAGGATATGGGAATTAAATGAAGGCCAAGACAAATACTACAAAAAGAGGATAAGAATATTTATCAAGATTAAAGTAATTGAAGTAATCTGTACTTTGAAAATTGTACTTAAAAACTCACTGAAACTTCTACCTATCATTAAAAGTTAAGCTTTGGAAAGAAAAACTTTTTTTTGGGCCAACGTTTTGAACTATATTTAAATCATCATCAGGGTTCTGTAACAACGGATTTTTTTTTTTGAAAATTCGTTTTACTTGCCACCATGTACTAAAATTCGACGAGAATAAAAGTTTGGATATTCGGGAGGACTGACAAAAATTTTGTTTTCCTCTACTTAAAATGCTTGAAATAATTTCAAAAACGGACTTTTCAAGATTATTTGAACAATTAAAACATCAACACACACACACACGAGAGACAAGTACAAATGTTTTTTTTTTCTGAAAATTTTATAAAACGGACCAAAAAAGAAGGGGAAATAAAAACATCAAAGACGTGAATATATGATTAACTTCAAACTGAAAAATATTGTGTTTGAACCTTCAATTCCTTCTGGTATTGACACTGTTATGTTTGAATATGTGAATAATTTCACATAGTAGTCTTTTAGATAGAAAGGGTTGCTTATCAAAAACGATGGGTGTCATAAAGTTAAAACCGTAATCTTTTTTTGTGATATGTTACAGGGTTTAGTATGTCCTATATAGCCCTGAGGGCAATTCTCACACTTAATTTGGTTAACCATATTTGATGTTTTTGTTTTTTGGTGTGAAGAGAAATGTCTTCCAATAGTGTTTTATTTTCAAACGCTATTTTTGAATGTTCATCTTTAATAACCGCTGCAAGTCTTTCTGAAAGATTCGTCACATATGGTATTTTGTTATGTCGATTTTGTTGTTCTACTTGTTTTTTCAGTGTTTTGTTTTTCGCTTAGTATTATTTTTGTCTAATGATGTTTGGTAATTATTTTGTATAAAGTATTTTTTTATCATTTCTAAATCTTTTGATGGTATTCTGGATTGGTAATTGCAAGTGCTCTTGGTTTTACATTTTTAATGATGCAAGGTATTCTAACGAGCACCTTATTCTAACCAATTCTAAGCTCTGAAATAGTGACAATAGTGACCAAATTTCGAAAATAGTGAGAAAGGTGACACGATTTTAAAATAGTGACCAATAGTGTGTATAGTGACTCACTGGCAACCCTGTAGAACGATGATCAGCTTTCCAATTATCAAAAACACAACACTGTCCATCATTACTGAAATTGATAAATATGTGGCCGATCATTATTCATACAAGTGTACCTACTCTGTTACTCTAGTTGGCCACCAAACAAATGTTGATAGGTTTAAGCTTTTCAGTATTTTGAATAATTTCTTATAGTCACCATTCTTATATGATTCCAAGTTTCTTTGGTTTGAATAACAAACTTATCAAATAATGTGATGGGCCGTAGTGGTCGTGATGGGAGAGCACTCTCAGGGGTGTGGGTTCGATTCCCAACATGGTCAATGGTCTCGTGCATGGTATAACACGTTAAAAGGTGAGGGCTACGTCTTCCCTTGTTCGCAGAAGTCTCTGACTTTCGAAGATTGCTCGTAAGGGCGCAGCCGGTTGACGAATATAACAATTTCAACAACAATGTTGGGACTTTTCCAGACGGTTACCTGTATATATTTAAAAAAGTAGTGTTTACATCATTTCTCCGGTTCGTGTATATAACATATCAACTGTGGATGAAACTTTGTATTACACTTCATGCCTTGTTGGCATATAAAACACTCATACAATAAATAACTTCCAATTGTATTACTTCAGATCATCAATTCTTTAAATTGTGTTTTGTTTCAGATAAACCAAAATGGGCTCGTCCAGCGGAGGAAAGAAGAAATATGTGACGTTTCGTAGTAGACAACGCGCCAACTTGAGTTTTTTCATAGTGATCATGTTTTTTGCTGTGTTCGGGATCATAGTGTTCACGGAAATATTCTTCATAGACGAAAGAGGTCGTGCTGTTGGTGTGTTGGTGAGGCATGGATCGCTTACTTATCAGCATAAACAAGAGAAAGCCGTGGAGTACGAAGATGGATTCCAGGTGAGTAACATACTGAAAAAGGTTCCAGCTGTGGGTAATAGTATATTATTCAACGAGCGGTAATGTAGGTCATAACTCACGCAAGTAGAATACTATACTTTATCTACGACTATAACAATAAAGATACAAGTACAGAGAAAGAACTGTATTCACAAATCTTAATAGTTACCTATAACAATGCTATAAAAATGTTAATTGAAATTACTCATTTTGTTTATTAATAAAATCAACTGTAAAGTTTGAACAACCAGTAAACTGAATATGTGGGACTGAATTATGCAAGTATGGTAACATTAGCTACTTGTCTTATTTCTGATGGAGGTGTATATATTAATTCATCGTCACCATCTCAAGTTCGGAAATTGTAAATAGTGACTCATCGTCAGTTTACGGAGTTTCCTAGGGAATCCGCACTCTGAAACCCCGCGAACCGACGATGAGCCACTATCTACAATTTCCAAACTCAAGTATATCTGAATTAATCTTTTTCAGTAGAAAATTCACAATATTATTAATTTAATTTGAAAACGTCAAAATTTAAGTGACATTACTCCCCTCAATATCAATAGGTAATAGACTGTTCCATTTCGACCAACCGGCTTGTACAGAAGTACAAGCCACCTCTTGATATTCGGTTCGTAAATAATTCCAAGAATGTTTTCACTTATAATATCCCCAGTGCTTGAATTATTGCCGGAAATTTTTCGAGTACATGAATTTTTTGAGAATTACACGAGTCGCGAAAATTACACTAGATTCGGTAAGAAAATTTCACACCAAGAAATGAAAATCATCCAACAATTCATAAGACACTCAGACAATAAATGAATATTAACATGTATGTACTTCCGTTCCCACCAGCATTAGTTCAATATCCACGGACAAATTTGTGCCAAAACCGAAGGATGAATTGTAACACTATGAAACTTGGCACGTGACTTCTTGACATCTTGTTTAGTTGAAAAAAAAATTTTACCAAAAAATCAGGGGTAGAACACAAAAAATGTTGACTTCAATAAAAAAAAAATGAGTTTTCTCGGAAAGTAAAACGGCTATCGTGAAACGGACTCAAAAGAATAAATGAAATTACAAAGTAGTCTTGTGTTGTGATACTTTCAGGAGGCTGGGTAAGGTTAGGTCCGGTGAGGTTAATACTTCATATTTGAAGCAAATCCGTCTTTTCGAGCTTTTCGAGCTGTGTTAATCGTCCTAAAATTGCGATTAGGAATAGCCGCCATTGTAGACAAAAAGGTAAGAATATTTTTTGAGATTATGGATAAGCCTCACATCTCATTCATGCACAAATAATATGAGAATTATGAGATTGGCCCGTCTCCGTGATATTTTGCAAAAACCGCTACTAAATATACATGGGCTCTTCATAACAGCTTTCGAAACTTCATCTTAACAAGTAGTTGGCACTTTCTTAATTGTTTCGTTTGGTGCTTTAGAAACTGTCCTGATCGGTCGATTTCATTCTTGTACACATTTTTGGACACAGATCAAACAGCAATGTGAGAAATCGAAGCTTTCTGAACTGTTCCTGAGTTTGGATTCCATTGGAGAATATGAACCAATTCGAGGGTCAGGGCTATGAAATTGTTCATTGCCATACTTGAACTTCTTAGAGCTTGAAACCCTGAGTGTCTATATCTGTCGAAATTTTTCATTTACTTTGACGTCCGCCAGTGCTGAAGTGAAAAGACACCAATCCTGGCAAAATCTACCTGCATTGCAAATAAAACAAATCCCCCTCTTTCGTGACATCTTACAAATGCATTTTATAAGATTCAACCATTTAATTACCCCTATGTTCTCTCTTATCCGACCGACATTCATTTCTATATAACATACTCTCAAACAACTCTAAAAAATTATTTATTATTATTATTTATGAAAATATATTGAGAACGTATTTATTCATATAATTGTTCTGGGACAGAAAAATTCTTATGATTTTGTGTAAGTACTCTTAATTCTGCATGTACAAATTTCAAAATCCTGCTAATATACTTGCGTTTACTTCGGAAAATATCATTGCATGATAATATATTTTTACTTCAAATTCCCCTGGGGAGAGAATATTCGTATGACTAAGTTATGGGATATCACTTCTTTGGGAGAGAGAAAATTGTGGTTATATGCACTTGACATATTCTTTGCCAGAATAATTCAATACCCTGACACATTTCCACCCTACTTTTTGCCACAGCATTCAATATCTGCTCTGAAATGAATTTCTACTTACTTTCAGACGGACAATCGCAGCTTGATCAATTATAATCTCAATTAGTGTCTGTTACCACGAAATTTCTCAATAATAAACTTAAATTTTCACAGCAAGAACAAAAAACATCGCATGACAGTATAGGGTTTGACATGCCTATAATAAGCCGGAAACCGGACTCGAGATAATACGCTCGCAGCTCATGATCTAAACTGACATCATACTGAGAAAACTACTCCAAAAGTGTTGCCATTGTTGGCTTAGATATTATGGCTCGATGATTCTGGACTATGTTGTATATATGGAATGAACAGATAGATGAATTCATGTTCTTTCTTTTCGGATGGTCAGGGGTTTCTGAATATCCCGTGGTTCGACAAAATTATCTATCGTTTAAAAATACTGAGTTTTTGGACAGCCTCTGAATTTTTTTAAATTATAACACATTTTGGAGTTGTTTTTGTGAGTTCAAAAACAGAAATGTGAAGTGCAAACCTCCAGCTTGAAATTGCATACTTTATTTTTCATGCAGGTTGTGTATAAGCGATTATTTTCAACATTTACTGGCTAAGATGTCGGAATTTTGAGGGAGTTGAAAATGGGGCGGGAGTAAAACCCAGTTTTTTTTGGCGTGTGTAAGTAATACCTGTTTCACTACTCTTAAATCATTGCCTTGTGTCTAAAGAGGGTAATGGTTCCTGCTTCACCGCAATTATTAAGGATTACCTGAAATATCTATGATTTCTGCATCCTTCGTAAAAAACGCAATTGGATTATGTAATGTGGTAAAAACAACCACTTAGGTACTCAGATATCCACATGTTATATTTGCATGAAAAAGTAGAAGTCCTCAATACCAAAATACACTTTCACTTTTAATTTTTTGATAATTTTTAGCAAAGATATGACCTTGCCGGAACTTGCAGCGGCGGGCTAACACGAGCCTGAAATTTGATGTCGGCGTTCGAGCACGTTTTCTGAGAATACGGGTTTATTTTATAGGAAATTACTGAGGATCATTCTTGTAGAGAATTGAATGATCTTCAACCATATTCCAACCATATTTTTTTAAACTTAATTTTTTCCAACATTTTTTTTTCAAATCTATTTTTTTTGGTCCACCTCCGGAATTCTGGTAAACAATTTTTTTTCTCATTTGACAAAGTATCAACTACTAGCATGCCAAATTTGGTGGTGTTACAATCGATCCCCGTCTCAAAACTGAGTAGACTGTACTACATGGCATCCAAAGTAAACCCATGACGATCTCAGGATTCACGCGAAGGCAATCCCACAAAAACAATTCCATTGTTCAACCGAAGTTCAACATGATAAGTCGAAAATGCAGCTACTGACTCCCCTTCAGTACACAATGGAGATGAGTGAAGTTCTCAATCTTTCTCGCAAGACCTGTTCACAATTTAATCCACAATGCCTCAACAAGGGTCCTCAGAATATTCTTGGAACGTTTTTGT
Source organism: Chrysolina americana (assembly GCA_958502065.1). Classification (NCBI taxonomy): domain Eukaryota; kingdom Metazoa; phylum Arthropoda; class Insecta; order Coleoptera; family Chrysomelidae; genus Chrysolina; species Chrysolina americana. The sequence goes on from OY293412.1 coordinate 9,997,604, forward strand.
CACCTCTCGACCCAGAAAACTTCTTGTCCTCTAATGTGGCCTTTATGAAAGTTTCTCAGAAATTGTCGGGTGTCAATACACTCGGTGACTGTTGAAGCAGAATGTTGGATTTTATTTGGAAGCTGTGATAAGCTGTGATAAGGTGTAGTGGAGAACGGGGGAAACAGAGTCGATTTTCAATACTAATAGAAGTTCGTTGTTCTCACTTGAACTTCTTTTGAGTTGACTTGACTTGAACTTTATTTCCACAATACACGTAAGATGTTCCGTAGTGGTAGGTCCTATCTGGATGTACAGTGACATTCAAAAAATACGTACCAAATGGTAAAAATGTTTATTTGGTAATAGGTACTGAGTGATTTTCAGTTTCTTGTAAAAACGCATTTTTCGAATTTAACATTTTATTTTTCGGAAAAAACAGAGATTTGGATGAAAGTTTTCGATGAATTTATCAAAACAACACATGATGTAAATCACGCAGATGCGTTTGAAGTAAAAGCAGGGATACCTCTCAGAATTTAGGTTTTCTCCCAAAAATAAATAATAACTATTTGGATGTTGAATATATCACAACAAACATTAGTTTTGAATGAGTTTTGGTCAGATGCAGTTATTCGGACCCAGCGTTTGCTTCCTGTCATTTTGATCAATTTGAATCTTCATTGCGGCAGGATGTTTGGAGCATATAAACTAGTTAATACCCGTTTTGGATACACTTACTGAAGAAAAGATAATTGCAGCAGTTTAAAACTTAGTAGAAACAGTTCTACGCTTTCTACTACGAGTTTCGAAAAGAAGATAAGAAAAATGAAAGAATAGTCAGTAGGCAAGAGAGGTGGGTGTATGAACTCCTTATGGAAAAAACGCCAAAGATTGATTTTCCAATATCGAGGTTGCTCTAAGAATGTACCTGTCACTGATTGTCGCAAACAGCAGTGGTAGGGCTTCGCGAGACCGAGACCAAGACTAATCAGTCTTGATAGTCTTGGTCTTTATAGTCTTGTTCTTGGATCAAAATGCGTTTAGAAATTTGAATTATTCACTTCAATTGTCCAACAGTTTATATGCATATAATAGGTATTTCGCATTTCTCAGTGTTTAACAATTGTCAATTTGTACGGGTGAAGTAAGCGAAATATATTTCTCATTTCACCAAAAGAATATCATTTTTAAGAAATATAAAAAAAAGATTGAATTAGACCCACACAGCACACAGGCCGACGCCCGACAACCAAAAAAAAGGTTCAAAAGGATCGGAATGATAATTAGGATTTTATTGACCATTTTACAATGGATTATTTTGTGATGAGCAGTAAGATACGGTTGCGACAGAGGGGTGGAATCGGAATCCTGAGAAAACTGCAATACTCATTGCCCATGCGACCTTACAGCATATACCTATTTGTTGTGAACCGTAAAACTGCAAAATCAAATTTGAAAAATGTATTTTAGGTTTTGGATTAACACAAATTATAAACCTTCCATATGAATAAAATACCAAAATAATTTCCACCAGACTTTTCTCAATATTGAGTAGATTTAAGTTCATTATTTTTCTTTCGAAACCAAGACCAAGACTGTTGGGAGAGAGTCTTGGTCTCGAAAGTCAAGTCTTGGTCTAGGTCTTGAGGCGATTCATTAATTCTTGGTCTTGGTCTTGGTCTTGGTCCTGGTGCTGGTCCTGGTCCTGGTCCTGGTCCTGGTCCTGGTCCTGGACCTGGTCCTGGTCCTGGTCCTGGTCCTGGTCCTGGTCCTGGTCCTGGTCCTGGTCCTGGTCCTGGTCCTGGTCCTGGTCCTGGTCCTGGTCCTGGTCCTGGTCCTGGTCCTGGTCCTGGTCCTGGTCCTGGTCCTGGTCCTGGTCCTGGTCCTGGTCCTGGTCCTGGTCCTGGTCCTGGTCCTGGTCCTGGTCCTGGTCCTGGTCCTGGTTTTGGTTTTGGTTTTGGTCTTGGTCTTGGTCTTGGTCTTGGTCGTGGTCGCGGTCGTGGTCCTGGTCCTGGTCCTGGTCCTGGTCCTGGTCCTGGTCCTGGTCCTGGTCCTGGTCGTGGTCGTGGTCGTGGTCGTGGTCGTGGTCGTGGTCGTGGTCGTGGTCGTCGTGGTCGTGGTCCTGGTCCTGGTCCAGGTCCTGATTTCGGTCTTGTCTTGTTCTTGGTCTTGGTCTTGGTCTCGGTCTCGGTCTCGGTCTCGGTCTCGGTCTCGGTCTCGGTCTCGGTCTCGGTCTCGGTCTCGGTCTCGGTCTCGGTCTCGGTCTCGGTCTCGGTCTCGGTCTCGGTCTCGGTCTCGGTCTCGGTCTCGGTCTCGGTCTCGGTCTCGGTCTCGGTCTCGGTCTCGGTCTCGGTCTCGGTCTCGGTCTCGGTCTCGGTCTCGGTCTCGGTCTCGGTCTCGGTCTCGGTCTCGGTCTCGGTCTCGGTCTCGGTCTCGGTCTCGGTCTCGGTCTCGGTCTCGGTCTCGGTCTCGGTCTCGGTCTCGGTCTCGGTCTCGGTCTCGGTCTCGGTCTCGGTCTCGGTCTCGGTCTCGGTCTCGGTCTCGGTCTCGGTCTCGGTCTCGGTCTCGGTCTCGGTCTCGGTCTCGGTCTCGGTCTCGGTCTCGGTCTCGGTCCTGGTCCTGGTCCTGGTCCTGGTCCTGGTCCTGGTCCTGGTCCAGGTTTTGGTTTTGGTCGTGGTCGCGGTCCTGGTCCTGGTCCTGGTCCTGGTCCTGGTCCTGGTCCTGGTCCTGGTCCTGGTCCTGGTCGTGGTCGTCGTGGTCGTGGTCCTGGTCCTGGTCCAGGTCCTGGTTTCGGTCTTGTCTTGGTCTTGGTCTTGGTCTTGGTCGTGGTCGTGGTCGTGGTCGTGGTCGTGGTCGTGGTCGTGGTCGTGGTCGTGGTCGTGGTCGTGGTCGTGGTCGTGGTCGTGGTCGTGGTCGTGGTCGTGGTCGTGGTCGTGGTCGTGGTCGTGGTCGTGGTCGTGGTCGTGGTCGTGGTCGTGGTCGTGGCCGTGGCCGTGGCCGTGGCCGTGGCCGTGGCCGTGGCCGTGGCCGTGGTCGTGGTCGTGGTCGTGGTCGTGGTCGTGGTCGTGGTCGTGGTCGTGGTCGTGGTCGTGGTCGTGGTCGTGGTCGTGGTCGTGGTCGTGGTCGTGGTCGTGGTCGTGGTCGTGGTCGTGGTCGTGGTCGTGGTCGTGGTCGTGGTCGTGGTCGTGGTCGTGGTCGTGGTCGTGGTCGTGGTCGAGGTCGTGGTCGTGGTCGTGGTCGTGGTCGTGGTCGTGGTCGTGGTCGTGGTCGTGGTCGTGGTCGTGGTCGTGGTCGTGGTCGTGGTCGTGGTCGTGGTCGTGGTCGTGGTGGTGGTCGTGGTCGTGGTCGTGGTCGTGGTCGTGGTCGTGGTCGTGGTCGTGGTCGTGGTCGTGGTCGTGGTCGTGGTCGTGGTCGTGGTCGTGGTCGTGGTCGTGGTCGTGGTCGTGGTCGTGGTCGTGGTCGTGGTCGTGGTCGTGGTCGTGGTCGTGGTCGTGGTCGTGGTCTTGGTCTTGGTCTTGCGAAGCCCTAAGCAGTGGAGAAAGGTCATCTTCAAAATTGAAGTTGATTAAAAACAGGCTTCGAATCTAGGACAACTAAATTATGAATATATTAAAAATAGCTTCATTAATGTGAAGTTTATGCGCAAACCAATTTGCCACTAATGTAGGATTAGTTGACATATTCATTTAAATTTGCCTGTTTGTTACATTCCTTTCTTATATCATGCATTAAAATAATTTCTATCAAAATAAAATTTTCTTTCTTCTTTTAAGTTTTTAGTTATGAACCAGAATGTGATTTTGGCAGTTTATTTTGAAAAAAATTTCCCCCACTCCTAGGGCCCGCATCACATGTTAAGCCGAGGGGTCTGTAGATCCTGACTACGTCCTTATTCCAAGACATTGCCGTTACCAGTAAACGACGGCTATTATCATTTGATGTGTCGATACGTATCACTATTCTTCCCCCCCAAGGGTGGCTGAGACTGAGACAGAAACAACATTTACACAAACAGCCAACGGGAGTAGCGACCTGTGGGCCCTAGCTTACCGTACACCGACGTCAAAAACACAAATGTTCCCCGACACTCAACATATACCCACTCGAACATTACAGAGGGGTGCGAGAACTTGAAAATCTGCCTTCAGTGAAAGCCAAGGAAGAGCCTCGGATTGGGTGCTGCAGGACTGGTAGCCGGTGAATAATCACCCGCGGTCACCGCTCTGCCCGACTGAGAGCCAGCCCTACCAGAGCTTTCACGAGGAAGTGGATCGAAGGAACTCGCTGCGGGAACTGAAAACCCTGGTCTTCGGTGGGAGCCGAGAAGAGGCCTCGAATCAAGTGCTGCGGACTGGTAGCCGTTGAAAAAGTCGCCTGCGGCCGTTGTACCACCCGATCGAGAAGCAGCCCTACCAGGACTTTCACATGAAGACGGATTCAAGGAACTCGCAGCAAAAACTGAAGAACTAGTCTCCAGAGGAAGCCTAGGAGGGGCCTCGGATCGGATGTTGTGGGTCTGGTAGCCAGTGATGGATCACCCGCGGCCGCCGCACCGCCCGACTGAGAACCAGCCCAGTCATAATTTGAGAAGTGCGACTGAACTAACTCGCGTCCTTGACAAGCACCTACTATAGACTTCAGGGAAAGCTGGTGGAATCCAAAGGTAGGCAGAACACCATGTATGAAGAGAGCGGAGGATCTCAAAAAGGGCCCATGGGGGCCTACTTGCATAGCTATGACAACTGCCTTCCCACAAATACCACTTCTACAATTATTACTACTACTGTTACTACTACATCATGTATCACCCCAGTAGACGGTATATTCCAAGTAAGCACTCCACACTATTAGTGGTATCTGAGCAGCTCATATTACATATTCCCTGAGCAACACATGTGAAATGCTCATCAACGCCAATAATTTCAATGTGTGAACTCCTAGTGCGATTGAAGCGACACCGTTTCGAAATTGAATGAAATTATACATTTCGGAATTATGTACATCAAGTCGATACGCGATGAGTTTACTCAAAGGAGTAATTTGCGCTCACCACACGATAACCGACGCTGCAGTCGCTGCAGTTGAGGCAATGGCGACAATTAATAGGGTTTCGGTCGTACGGTGCCGATGGACGAACACGGTGCATCTACACTCACGATCGATTGAACACAGGCGCTGTTGACGTTCAACAAACAGGGAATACATTATTTGAAAGCTTGAAAGGGACATGTTATACAATACATGGAATATTACCTCTCAATAATTTAATTTGAGATTTTAATATGTCTTTGTTATAATAACACATTCTCTTCAGATATGCGACGTGTCGATCTGGCTGTCCTGCGTCATACCACCAACGAAAGGCATGTAGATAACCCGCCGGCGGCTAATCTGGTAGAATACTTCTGAAAAAAAATCTTCGAATTTCAACGCTAGCCCAGTTCAAAGCTTCCTGCAGGTGGCTTCGTCAGTCATCAGCCGATAACTCCGGAACAAGTTCTATGGGCCCTCAAAGGCTGGAAGAACTTTGCTGCTCCAGGCCCTGATGAGCTAAATAACTATTAATGGAAAAATTTTCCATATACCCACCACCATCTAGCAAAAATTTTAAATCAGAGGCAGATGGGGAGCAGCAGATTCCGGATTGGTTTGTCGAGGGGCGAACCGTGCTGATCCCCAAAAACACAGATTTGTCTGATCCCAAGATCAATAGATCGATAACATGCTTGAACGCATATCATAAGATGTTTATCCGCATCTTATACACGTGAATACTCTCTTCAGTTGATTCGGTGTAGGAACGGACATATGAGCAAAGAGGGTCAAAGAAGGGGTTCGCTGGCTGCTAGGAGAAGCTGCTGATCGACAGATGTATCACACAGTGCAGTATAACCGTAACCTTCTGCCTGGATCGATTATCGCAGCTGATGCCACCCTGGAGGACTCGCTTTACCAATATGTCTGGTCAAGTCAGAATCCAAACAGAGCAAGTTATCTTTTGAAGGGGCGTGTTTCAGGGAGACTCCCCCAGCCCTCTTCTCTTCTGCATCTCCCTATCGCTATTTGTCCATCGCACTACAAAAATCTGTTCTACTTTGATGACCACAAACTATATACCTATGGAGAAAAGGATCTTCATCGGTCCTTAAGGCAAGTATCTGGTCATCAGAACTGTCGAAAAAGAACAAAGTTACTATAAGTAATATGCTTGCCGTTCCAACTCTACGGAAAGAGCTGCGATAAATCGACGTGAAATCTATCAAAACAATGCATCTTCATTGCCGGACTGGCCAGTTGAAATATAAAAATCTGACGGGGCCCACCCCCTTATTAAGGACTTGGGACACTTAGGGAAACAAACATGGAAACAATAATTTTCAGAATAAGGAAAGGAGCTAATTCTGGAGTTGGTTATTGCCAAAAACATGACAAATGCAATTTTTACTTTTGATGTGGTACGACTTCGTAGGAATGTGGCAACGGGCGGTTTTGTAACAGTGAGCATTGTTATATGTTTCAATAGTGTACGTACCGTGTATGATAAAACGGTCTTTTGAATTTATGGAATCATATGGGTGTTTAGGTTCTATTCAGTGTGAGATAATGGCATTTGACACTACGACCTAAAATAGGACAGTCGAGGGATTTCAGAATGTCTTGGGATGAAACAAGGGTTGATTTTTCATATTCAGTCGGTGCTAGAGAATCTTAGTTTCGTTATAAACTTGGGGCGTGTTTAGTCTATTTAGCGACTTTTTAAAATTGAAAATTATGAACACGCCTTTGAGGTCTAGTTTTTCTGATAATTTTTTGGAAAGTTTTAGTCTTATGTGTATGAAAACACTGCATAAAGTAAAGTAATCATTATATATTTGCTATTCTTTCCCTTTATTTTCATTTACTTTGTTCCTTTTTGGTGTCTACAGTTGATTTATTAAGTCTTCAGTTCCTCGTTTTAGAGTTTATTTCAATATTCAATTTTTATATTACTATAAGAATATTCTATTGGTTTGTTTCTTTCGAAAAAAAAATGCATTTATTTTTATATTTTGTTTATTTTGTCTTTCTGTGTTTATTTTTTCAATCCAATATTAGTGTAGAGCTGAGCTCGCACCTCAATTATTAATACCATGAAAACCAATAGTTTGTTGAATTTTCCGTATGCGACCCATCTGAGAGAATGAGCCTGTCCATTGTTGGTCCCAATTTTTGAAATTTTCACTTGGAAAAAACGGGCCAGTCCGTCACTCTCATAGGAGAGTGCATCCTAAATCGGCAGTTCCACGGTTATACTTCCCCAGACAACGGGAAGGCCGTGGACTTTTGAGCTTGGAGTGTCTTCACAGCAGAATGGTACTGGATGGAGCCTGTAAAGTCATCAAGAGTTCAGATCTTCTTCTCTGCAGGGATTGGAGTATTTATGTCACCGAGTTGGGAGCCGTTCAGCAAAAAGCCACGTCAAGGCTGCGCAGAGTGAGAGTCTCCTACAGCATAAGGATAAGCCAATACAATGTCTTCTTCAAGAACATTGAATACATTGGCTTATCCAGAAACCTGACCTTCGCATTTCTCAAGTCAAGTGGGCTGAAGTAGGATACCGCCTACTAATAGTGTCTCTTCAACGCTCTCGTTTACCGTAGTCGAGTGATGGGTATAGGGGTCCCTGACACTAGATGCAGAGCGTGTCGTGGGACAGCTGAGACCATAATGCATTTTGCTGTCAGCCTGTTCAGTTTATACGGTTTCAGTCTATATCCATAGGCATAATGCCTCGCTATGAGTGTTGTAGTACCATCTAAGACACTCGTACGGTATAGACGAGACACCAGTGTTGCCTTATACTCGAGGGGATATTGAGTCCGTTATGGAGGATGAGAATCTATTGGAACTACTCATTCCACACCCTCAGGCAATTGGTAACTTGCTGCTTTCGAATCTGAAAATTATACCAGCTTGCAGTAAAACATCAGAAATCATAGCCGAACGAATGACGAAGGCCGTCATTCACAGTGAATTACGTCTAATCAGGGCACATGATTCTTGGACCCAGTAATCATTCACCCCTCGGAAGTCAGGAGTGACTAGCGAGTCCTTCGGATGTATCAGAGGACCGGAGACAGGGTCCGACTGGTGAATTCCAAACGAGACAATAAATAAGTGAAAATGATAATGACAATTATAGTAAATGTTTAATGGAATTATCATTTTACAATTAGATAGAAATCGTTAGTTCGAACGTGAAACATAAATAAACGATATCTACATAATTCAATCATACATACACAATACATGATCGTAAGTAGATCTACTAGGAAATTAATGGATACTCTAAATATACATCAGTGGAATGAAGACACCTCTTCAAAAGATATTCTTTGGCATTTTTCCCATCAAATAGCAAACAGCTGTAAATGCAAAATAAATTCGTTGAAGTTCCAGAATATAATAAAGTTCTATGTGGACTTTTTGTCACAGGAGATAGAAATAGATAAGTTGCAGAAATTTATTTTTCAACCGAAGAATTACCAAATATGTCCCACTTGTATATCGTCGGGTGACAAGAAGAACTCAATCAGTACTATATTTGAACAATAGAGATTTCTAATGGCTTTGGACACCCAAATAAAAAGAGACGAAAGTTCTTAATTTTTCCATCCTTGTTGCTAGGGGCGCGCTCTGTGATTGGTTATCATAATGGCGGGGAGTTTGAATGACATGACAGCTACAGTTGAAAATGACATTTATACTCCCTGACCTTATAGTAACCAATCACAGAGTTCATTCCCTGGCAACAAGGATAGAAAAATTAAGAACTTTCGTCTCTTTTCATTAGGATATCCAGATCCATTAGGAATCTCTATTGAGATGATGAAACTATGCAATTGATGAATTTTTATAGTTCTTATAACTGTTGTGACGAGGTTGTCTTAGATGATGAATTTTTCCAGGAAAACCCTATAAAAAAATAATGTACTTAGTGAAAATATGTCAATTATGATCATTTCTGTAGTTAGTGAGTTTTTCCTGTCACCCGGCGATGTTATTGTTACATGTTCTTCCTGAAGATCATTGTTTCAAAAATTATTTGGATTCGCTCATTTTAAATGGACTCCACTGTATATGTATCATTAGTATCAGTAGCTATATGGATGTAAGCTATGGATGTAAGCCAACTCTTTTTGAAAGTGACGTTCATATCGCAATAACGTGTCAAAATGATTCACAAACGTCATCAAAATTAGTTTTATAAATCAAAACCAAACAAATCGCAACATAGGATGGTGGAGTTGACTCGAGAAACGAAAGAGAGGCTGGAAATTGTGATCGATCTTTTGCGAAGAGCGTTCCATATCGGTTATATACCGTTCGTTTTGTATTGTGGATGGAAATTGGGACCCGACGGAGGATGTGGCCCTTTCCACATCACTCACCTTCTCTGGCATTACTGATATTTTACCCGCTTCCTGCTCTGGATATCGAAAACGGAGTTTTGGAGTCAAGGTTGTTATTGTTTGTATATTAAACTGTATGGGTTGTATAATAAATGGTGCAGGTTAGTTTATTTTTGTTTTCACTTGATTCATTACGTTCAAAGGACCCGCACATTTGTTATGGGAAATGGCTTTCCGTGAATTTTGCTTATTTTTTTATGTTGTAGTTCTTGATGTGGTGATCAGAAGTGTCCATAGCCACAAAGCTCAAAATGGACAGTTTTCGAGATATGGATCTTTGAAAATATTTTCTTCCATTTTTGTGGTATTTACTCATCAATCTGAGACTGAATTTGGATGTTCGGTCCAATAATATCGAATATGTGATCCGAAATGTTCATAACAAGGCTCAACGAGCTTTTAACTGGGAAAACGAGAAAATTATAACCATATATTCTGAGAGAACACAATTATGGCCACTGTTGATGTTATTTTCGTATGACATGACGTTTTTCCTCTTAATTCTCGATAATCCAAGAATGGGTTGCTAGGAATCGCACGTTAAGAGGTAAGACCTCGTCAATCCTTAGCTCGCACAAGTTTCGACTTGATTAAAATAAAAAAGACGATTCTATCAGAATGACTTGAACTGAATGAGAGCATCTCAATGCCAAACGAACCCGTGAAATTATCTGCATCTTTGGTATCCAGATAGAATGAAGTAGTTTGGGTGCTGGGAGCTAACTATGAATGAAACTTACGATATTTACCTCTGATTTGTTCGAGAAAGCTGGCCCTTAGGTTTAAATCCCTGGCGCATCCACCATATAATCATCTTTTGTCATGCATTTCTGCAGATTTTGTATTATAATTACGTTCATTTACATTCAATGGAAAATAACGTTGGAATATTCATAGTCATTCCAATTACACACGTTTGTTTTTATTATGAATCGCATCGGCCAAGTTCGACCGTGACGTGTGTTTATGAAATTGAACTCCAACTGGTAGGTATCACTTCATAAAATATAAATGACGACAGATGATTTCGGTATCATATGATATCAAATAATTTTTGCATTAACGCCCTTTGTGACATATGCCCTCTCTTGGAGAAAGCGATCCCCAGCTTTAAGATCTCGGCGCCTCCACCATATAATCGTCCTTTGTCATCATGCATTCATCTAGTTTTAATAATTTTAAAGCCGGAAAATCGAGGTGTTAAGTTTTTGTTGGACCACACTGTATATGTGATACCATGTATTTTAAAGTTCTATTATATTCTATGTTGCGGAATATATAGCTCTGTATCGTACAATTGTATGCTGAAAAACGGAACAGCGAATCCTACATGGCTCTTAGTTGAATACCGATTGTAGATTGTAAGGGTCGTGCAGGCTCTGCAGCCTCACAAGCACCTCGACCTATAAGGTCTTTTGTGCGTGACCGTTTGTCTATTCAAGGTCCAGGATTCTGAGACTTGGTGCGAAGTTTATCAGTTTCCTGGGAGCTAAGTTTCTGATATCGGAGGGCGTTAAGAATGCCCCTTCCAGGAATTTAAGCCTCTTGCAGAAGATCGCTGGGCATTCGCAAAGCAGATGTTCTGCAGTTTCCGCGAAGTTCTCGCAGTAGCGGCAACTATCACTCTCTGATTTACCCATCTTTTTGAAGTGGTAACCCAGAGGGCAGTGGCCAGTGAGTAGTCCCGTTACCAATTTCAAGTCTTTTTTGTCCAACTCGAGAAGCTGTTTAGCTTTCCTTGGCGATTGACAGACTAGTCTTTTCGTTTGTCTTTGTCCTGGCATCTTATTCCAGTGAGATTTCATTTCATCGGGTTCCCAGCGTTGGAACTTTTCCTTCAGGTGGGCTTTGGAGAGTCCACAGAATGGTTGTTTGCCCCTTCTTTGGCAAGGTAGTCTGCTTCCTCGTTGCCTTTGATGCCCCTGTGACCTGGCACCCACACCAGGGTTACCTGATTGTTTACTGCCAGTTGTCTCAGGGTTTTTTACAGGCTCAAGTCAGCTTAGACTCACAAGTGTGTGACTTCAGAGCTTTTAATGCTGCTTGGCTGTCTGATCAGGTACCCCTTTCAAGGCATTCCAGGCATGAACTTCTGCTTGGAAGATCGTTGTGGTCATGACAAGGGGTTTTGAGAGCCTGAAGTTTGGCCCTGTAACGCCCACACCAACCCCTTCATCCATCTTGGATCCATTGGTGTACTACACTGAGGCATCCGTTGTCAATTGAGGTCTGTTCTCTGTACAAACGTGGTGGTTGTTTATGACCACTTCAAACTGCACTGATATCTGTCGGTTTAGACATGGCTTCAAGGGAGATTTGTTCCAAAATCTTTAGATGTTCGATCAAGTTTTTTGCCTGGCTCAGTTTGCTGCTTCTTTCATTACACATAGGTGCAATGGCGGAAGGTTAATCTAAGTAAATCTAAGTATATATCCTCATATAAGTGAAGGCAAACTGTGTTACCTATAACTAGTGATGTTAAGTAGTTGAGTTAAATGTGGCTTCTACCACTCTTTTTCTCAACTTCGATAAGGAAAAGCTTTAGTATGATCAAGAAGTTTTCCGTTTCAAATATTATTGGATATTTATAAATCACAAAATATGGCGAACTCCTCGAGTAGGCCCTGATACTGGATGAAACGAACGAAATTAAATTATAATTGATCTCTCAACGTTATTAACCTCTTGTGCAGTTGAGAACAATCTCCGCTCCACGAAAATCATCTTTTCCATTTTTACTTCATTTCAGACGAGATTTACTTTTTCAGGGGGAAGACTACATATCAATTAGGGTGGGAGCAGCGATGATGAACGATGACAGTCTGGGGGCGTATTTGATAGGGGGTAGGCCTCCCGTTGCCCTACCTGTAATGGAAAACGTAGCACCAGTCTCTTCTAAGGTATCTCTTTCCTCCTTAAAGCTTTTGTGCTGATTTTTTTCGGATTTCACTTTAGAGCATGATACGTTTTTCTCATTTCGTTTTTATTGTTTCCTTTCTTTCGGTACACAATAGGTATGAATTTATTGCATCTTTCAGTTGCATGTTATATTGTTGCATGATATCTTTTATTTGGAGATTGTGGTGTATGTCTTCTACAGAAAATGTAATACTGGGTGTCAAACAGTCCACAGTTCTGAAAAATTGGTCATAGGAGTGCTTAGTTTCTATACAAACTATCTAATTTATTCATTCATCTATATCAGTAGGTTCTGTTCAAAAGAAAGTTCCTGCTTGTATTTTTTTAGAATAGGTAGTGGAAAATAAAAATGTTCTGCATTGATTATTAATAGTAATATTAATATTAATTCACATAGGCAATCATAAATTGTACAAATACAAAATAGGGAATAAATAGAGAGGTTGGCCACAAAACGAGATCCTTGAGGGCCGGTTTTTCAATGTACTTTAACTTCGAGCAAAATTTAACCGATGGTTAGAATGTGAGTCGATTCATTCATTTAGCAAATGTCATATTCATTCTAATCACGAGTCAAATTTAACCTGGAGTCAAAGTACGCTAACACGACATTGATAAACTGGCCCTTAATGTGGCTTTTTCAGTTATTCCAAATCAGTTTACATACAACCAATTTTAAGAGATCGTAAACAATATTTTTCAGGGTTAACAAAGATAAAACTAATAATTTCACTAAATACTAAGACATACACACATATTTATTCAAACAAATAATTTTTTTTTGCTTACAGGTAGTATGTATTTTTTGTATCAACATATTGGTGAATTATCAATATTTTGAATTGATTGAATTGATATTCGAAGTATTTGAAAAAATTACCAATAAACAAATGAGAAATTATCTAGATGAATTCAATATTTTACCACCTAGCCAATCTAGCTTTCGAGTAAATTATAGCTGTACAACTGCATTACTAAAAGTAGTTGATGATATCCAAAGGTCGATAGATGATAACAAACTCTGCCTTCTAGTTCTGCTCGATTACTCAAAGGCGTTCGACCGCATCAACCATGTACTTCTTATATCTCTTCTGAATTACCTTGGATTCACATCAAGTGCAACTGGGTTGATGAAAAATTACTTACAAAACCGATCACAATGTGTCACTTTCAAAAACTCTACGTCTAACTTCATCAATGTCTATAACGGTGTTCCGCAAGGATCCATATGGGGCCCTCTATTATTTGTGAAATATACATCATAATTTCCAGATTGTCTTCAGCACACGTCTGTCATGTGCTACGCCGATGATACTCAAATCTACATAGAATGCAATGAAGTTACTTTTAACATAACAAAAAAAAAACTTAATGATGACTTTGTTCTCTGATGGAATTATCAACCAAATATTGCTTAACTGTCAATCCTTCCAAGTCAGTAGTTATGCTCTTTGGGAGGACATTGAACCGTATATAAACGCAATCTGGACAAGGTTTGTATAGCTGCAAACGGAGTTGAACTACCTCTTAAGAATATTTCCAAAAACTTATGACTATACCTAGACAGCTCTTTAAGATTCACACGACACGTTTCGCAAATTCTGAAACGAGGGTACGGCAGTCTCAGAATGATATACTCTAATAGAACATTATTGACCAAAAAAAATAAAATGACCTTGTGTGAATCTTTAGTGTTGTCACATGCTAATTTTGCGGACGTAATATATAGTCCCAATCAAATTCATTATAGAATTCATGTGTAAGGCTGATAACTGGGACAAAGAGACGCTACCATATATCACACCATTTGAATGATATCGGATTGCTAAATATGGAGTCGCGACGTATTCTTTACTCTACTGTCTTATTCTATAAAATTATTATAGGCAAGAAACCAAGTTATCTTTATAGAAAAATCAGTTACAGGACAGACGTACACAACCTCAACCTTCTATTCAAAACTTCTCAATTCAGAGGCTCTTTTTAATTTTTTCTACCTTGCCTATACAACAGGTTTTAGTACAAATTTCTGTCCCGTTATTTCACATCATACCATTCAAAAGTTATCGTGGTCAAGTAATAAAAGGGATTCAGATCCGCCAAATCCGCACTTATTCTGACATTTCAGATGCTTATTGTGAAAAAACGTATTAAACGAAAATATAAAAAATTTAGATGGTTGAAAATAGAATTCAATTATCTTTTCAACGATGTGACACATGAACCCCCCATGCAATTTAAAAATTTTTAGTTGATGTGCCCCTCCGCGCCATCTATCGAGCGATCACAATGTGGTTTATTTCAAAAAGTAGTATCGGTGAAACCCTCCAAACGGTTTTTTTATGATTGTACGTCAAACCGTTCAAAAGTTAACAGGAGGAACTATTAAAAGCCGCACTGTATAACTGATTCGTAGGGTAGTTACGTGGATTACGGTGTATAATAAAAAAAAAAGTTTGGATCTCCTCTAGATTTTCTACATATTTGTTGACTGCAGCTCCCCATACTATAATAGCATAATTCAAGTGGCTTTGTAAGAGCATAATATAAAATCCGTAGGTATTCCAAGGCTAGAATAGATATTTGAATGTATGGAGCGAAGTTTTCTTGTTATATAAATGATGTGTACGAATCTAACCAAATACTTGATATTTTCAACACTATTCAGTGGAATTTCTGGTTTGGTAAGTAATTGAAATATGATGTAGATGGAAGGAAATGTGTTTAATCGAAATAAACTTTTGAATGCGGTCTTTGAGCCAATTCAGAATTTCAGACAGATCACTTTCTGCTTTAGTTTTTAAAGAATCCCAGTTGTTATCTTTCAAAATGATAGCCGTATCATCAGCATTAGTGGTAGCTTGAACAAATCGTTTATATATAGATAAAACAGAAGTGGGCCAAGAACTGTTCCTTGGGGACACCATATTCCACTACTTTCAAATCGCTCTTTATATTATTTATTTTGACTTGCTGTATTCTGTTAGTTAAGTAATCTTTCATTAAATCAAACGTTTGCCCTCTTATTCCTATGCTATCTAAGATCTCCAAAAGATAGTTATGGCTGATTTTCTTCCAAGATTGATGTTTGCAGTTGGTTGATTCGTATGATGGAACACAATAATGATATTTAATCAAATATTTTATTTACGAACGAGGCTCATTTTTCACGAAATGCTTTTATGAACTTTCACAATAACTAATTTTGGGTCGACGAAAATCCTCACTCTATTAGAGGAAATCATTTTCAGTTTTCGCTCTGAAAATTTGGGGCGGAGTTATTGGTGACTTCCTACTTGGCCCATTTCTTTTAACAGAAAGATTAACAGGTGAATCCTGTGCGAAATTTTTGCGAGATCAGTTACCATGTTGTTAGAAGAAGTTCCCATCGTTGTGAGAGGCAACATGTGGTTTAAGCATGACGGGGCTCCAGCCTTGATCCTTGATCGTCAGCATTTTGACATCACCTACTCTATTCGCTGGATTTGACGAGCAGGTCCTCGCCATTGGCCAGCTCGCAGTCCTGATATGAATTCTCTAGATTTACATTTATGTGGTCATCTGAAGGCTCTTGTTTATAAAACTCCTGTACTAGATGTGAGTGACTTAAGGAATCGAATAATTGACAATTGAAATGTAACAGGGACTACTCCAAAATGTTTGAACGTGTTAGACAATCAATGGCAAATCGAATGCAGTCGTATATTTTACCAGAAGGTGGACATTTCGCTCATAACGCAATTGTTAAAAATTTCATTTTTGGTTTTTATTTTATGTTTTTTCTCGAAAACGATGCTAGATATAAAGAAAATACAAGAGACCAAAAAGTTGTATTTTCTGCTGCTTAATCTGAGTGGTGGACTTTTTTTTACAATAATGTTGGCTGTGCTCCCCACTGAGAGCCACTGGCACTAATAATTTCAATCTAGTTAGGGCTAAGTGAGCATCTTATAAGTTTCAATGATATTTTATGATTACCGGTTTTTTTATCTCAACGCCCTGTATTTCTGTAACGAATCAACTCCGGACATATGTTCACAGGGACTTTTCTTCTTAAAATGATCTAACAAATCACCACCTGCAGTTAGGAAACACTCTGTATAACAGAGAAATTAATGTCTTTCTACTTTTTGGGTGCTAGCTTGTTATATATTGGTTTGTGTTTCTTTTATATCATCTTCCATTAATAATGAATTGATCAGTACAATTTTTTATGTAATTATCTGTAGACAAACTGTTGTATATAACGTTCCAACAATCCTTGTTTTTTGTTCAGATTGAATAACCTTTCCATTAGAAATCCTTCAACTAATGCGATAAACTGTGCCGCTACTGAATAATCAGTTCTCAGCACTGGCGATGAATCTGGATCCCTATCTCCATCTTCGTTAGCCTTCTATACATCAGTCGGTAGACATCGTGCTAGTTTGACCCCGGTATCCCTTAAACAAACTGCGTCCCATCACTTCCAGGACAAGCTGCAATCCGCAGATTGCGGGAAATGAGGTTCTTTTTGTCGTGTCATTCGCATTACGAAAATATATTACAGGATTATATATGCGGTTGAGATAGCCGCAGAAATATAAACGACTGTTCAGAGGAAATTGCGTATGCTTAGAAACATGTTTCCAGTTTGATGTGAGGTAATCAACCCAACGGACAATGGAGCTTAAGCCAGGGAGAGCAGAAAGTTAATGGTTGAATATTCAGATTTACCATGGGCTTACCGATCCTAGCCTTTTTTTATCAAATATTTGATATTTGAAACCTTTGGTGTCAATAAAATTAAATAAATAGACACTAACCAAAACACCAAGAACAACGCCAGTTTCACTCGACGCGCGTTTCGCCAACGAAGTTGGCATCCTCAGGTGCTCAAAGCGTACTGAACTACTAATGATATTCTGGAACATTTCATTCTACTAATCATAGTGTCTAATTGCACTCATTATCTTTTTACCTACTGTACTCCCTACATAACCTGGGAAACCAGGAACAACCTAACATATAACAACGACAAACCCAAGTCGATGTATATTACAGGCACAAATGAAATTACACCACACATACACATGGATGGACACACACACCTTAACAAAGAACACAATCACAATCGATAAAATGCTATGGATAGAACACGTTGAAACTACCAGAGCCACGGTATAAGATATTGCCAACAAGTTATTCGCTGTAGCAGTCGAATGAACAAATTCCAAGATTGAGAATCCATAATGAATTTTTTTCTGAACGAAAAATTTTATTGTTTATTTTATTGTATATTAATTTCATTGCATTGCTGTTATTTTGATACTCGTACATTTAATATATCAATATTTTTTATAATTTTGCAAGTACATATTTTTCTCTTTCTCCATATGTGAAAATATTAAAACATCTGGTGTATCAACATGTATTCGCCAGTGCATGTGTGATGAGCTAAATAAATATTCAAATGTTCAAATCATGTCAAAACAAATGGACACCGAAAAATTTGCTTGAATAGGTACTTATATCAATTTGGAAAAGAATTATAACACAACTTTCAAGGATCTTCCTTTAGTGATTGCAATCAATTTTGTATAATATAACCTGTTTTTATTAACTTCTCAATTTCTTCATGTAACAATTATTCATATGGCAAATATATTGTTATCATTAAAGGTTTTTACCTTATACTAAATATTATTCAATATTTTCGGATATTGGTGCCTGGTCAATTTTAGTTATATTATGAGACGTCAATATATGCACTACTGTCCTAGTAGAGTTGCAAAGAGCACTGGTTTTTTACTTAAAAAATCAGCAACCCCATAAATTTACCCTGAGCAATAGTTTTGGCATGAAAAACAGAGGTAGTGTTACTAGTCTACGACTAGTAGTGCTGCCAGCTGATCTTGGGCATTTTCTTTTTGTTGAGAAATAAAGACCTTCATTATTATTATTATTTTGAGAGTAATGTCTCTTTTTTCCAGGCAATAGCTGAAAATCAGCTACCCCCATATCCTGACAACTCTACGTTAACGGAAGGATCCTGGCAAAATGTGAATGGTACAAGGTGAGTAAACTGAAAAAAGTGCGAATTTTTCAACGATTGATATTTCATTAATTGTTTTCTTTATACTGTAATTCAACAAAATGTTTACACAAACTAACATCCAGTAACTTTAAAATAAGTTAATTTTTTGGCCTGACCTCAAACTATTATTCATATGCTGTCAACGTATCCAGCATATGCGGTCTCAGGCATATTGTAGTGTTACAAGTATTATTTTACAATCTGCAAGATAGATGAGTTGACTTTATCGCTTCACGAATTAAAACCTCAAATTAAATTGGGGCCTTTTGATTTTTTAGATTCTAGGAGGTTTTGGGGTACCGAATAAGTCTAGCAACTCTTCATAAAAGTACGGGCACGGATTTTCGAAATTTTGGGACTTGAAACTCAAAAATATTTTGAATCGCGAATAACTCGAAAACCATGAGGAATTCGAAAAAAACTGCTGTGACAAAAAATGTAAAGCACAAAATTCTCTACAAAAAAGTATGCTAGGTATTTTTTCCTAACCTCAAAATTTTCACCTTAAAATGGGTTTAAATACTCAATAATAGTTTGAATCGCGAATAACTCGAAAACTACGAGGAATTCGAAAAGTATAAATCACTTTTGATTCCCTCACTACCCTAATTTTTAGGTAAAAATTCACCCCATACCCTTTAAATCATCAATCTTCAATACACTTGTTCCCTATGGTTACAACCAAAACTTTATAAGGCCACATAAACATAATTTCACTACTAATACCTTCTTTTCTTAGTTTCTACATAATTCGTACCTCTTCTAGATTCTCTCCTCCACAATTTTTGCACTGGCCCCAGTGAAAAATCCAATTTTTTTATGTAAAAAGCACCGTGAAGACTACAGAAAGCAGTACGCACTTGACAAATGTTTACTACACAAAACACGTCGTCTGCACCACAGAACTCATAATTATATCTTATGATATAATTATGAGTTCTGTGGTCTGCACACGTGCGTGGTTATCGGTGATAATGGCTGTGGTTGCCGAATTCTTCGCGGGAAATAGATAAAAAAAGAAAGCTTTCGTATTCTTAAACCAAGTAATTGAATACAATGTAACGACCCGCAATCGATTCTTTGTAACGTGTTTTCACAAATACAACATGAATTTTTCGAAGAAACTTACTCTTGGATAATTAAGGAAATATTTACGGAAAAATGGGACATTTTGACCTTTCTATGCATTTTCAAAATCTTCATAATGAGGATACATCATACTAAGAATGTTTTTATATGAACTTGAAGCTGAGATTGTACGCTTCAAAATGAATACCCTCATCTTTGGACAAGAGAGACTATTAAACAGTATGTGAATATCGAAATAATAATCAATCGAGAACGAAGATCGTGTTCATGATCGCGTTATTTGAACGTCAGTTCATTTGAAACCAAGAAGTAACTCATGTATGTTATATACATGAAAATATTGATAATAATACGAACGACAAATCTCTCGTTGGATTTGCTTGTTTATATTGCGAGTGATGGAATATATTCATTGAAACTTCAAGTGCTTGTGTGGCCAATATACCTCTTCATCTCGCAAGATTTTCGAAAATTTCCTAAGTCTAAAATTATGCTACCTTACCGGAGTACAAAATAGAGAACTTACCCATCATTATGCATTTTGATTCTTTGAAAACGGAGTAGTTTTCAACGAGTTAGAGCAATTTTAATTTGCGCTTGGGATGTAAATTTGCTTGAATTCGCACTGGCGGAAATTCGCGAGCGGGTGCTCCGGCTTTCGGCTTTGAGAGAGAATTACTCAGAAATAGTAGCTCCAACGAAAAAATGACCAGGGACCTTTTTTATAGAAAATTTTGTGCTTTACATTTTTTGTCATGGCAGTTTTTTTCGAATTCTTCATGGTTTTCGAGTTATTCACGATTCAAAATATTTTTGAGTTTCAAGTCCCAAAATTTCGAAAATCCGTGCCCGTACTTTTATGAAGAGTTGCCCCAAAACTTCCCACATTCTAGAAAATCAAAAGGTCCCAATTTTTTTTTGGGTCTTATCCTATTTAGCCTGTACTATATGTGGGGTTTGGTCACTGAACTCAAGATCAACTTTGATTTATTCCGCTGTACTGATTAGCTTCTAATGAAATCATCTGCATTGACGTGAACATGCTGACATTGTGTTCTCAGACTTTTAAGCGCTTTCGATAAGTTGTAACATTCTATATTACTTCACAAGCCTTCTGTATTCAGATTAGGAAGAAAGACAGCAATTTGTTTCATAGTAATGGACAGAGGTCTAATAATTATGTTGCTACATACGGTGTACTTCGGATTCCAACCTCAGCCCTTTTTTATTTTTTATTTTCATAAATAAACTATACATACAATCAATCGGATTTGCCATGACCGCTTGTTTTTTGTGGACAGCCTGAATATTCATGCTGCAATATCATTTTTTGATCGATTGCATTCATTTGTAGACAACTAGACATTATTCAAGAGTGGTGTAACAACAACAAATTAAAATAAAATTATACGAGATGTGAGATATGCTCGTTCACTAGCAATTATGAAACGCTTTTATATTTTGAAAATATTAATAGCCTATCTGTATTTTTATTCACATATGATGACAAAGTTACAAATATCTGATTGAAAACAGAAGATCTTTTACCAATCGTGCAGCTTTTCAAATATTATACAATGGTGAGGTCAAAATTGGAATACTGTTTACTTCATATAAAGATGCTCCCAAACTGAATGGATGTAAGAAAATAAACCAATTGAAAATTGTCCAACGTTGAGCCCAATGTTGCCCAAGAATGTGTATGGGGGATGTCATCGTGAACAGTGGCACTGAAATATTTCTGGATACCATTCCTGTCATCATTTATTAGGAGGGGGTTGGGCAACAGATCATTAGCCTTATTTATTCTCTTCTATGTTCCGTTCATCGTAATATTGTCTGTTTATGATTTCAACAAGCTATCACTAGAGGCTGTACAGAGACGTTTTCTGGAATATCTCCATTTTCGAATAACTTATTTTTACCAAATAGTATTTATTGACTAGTTTCAATATTGAGTAAAGAAGAATATTTAACATATTTTCTAAGCCACTAATTCAAATCTCCATACCCGCCGATTCTGAGGCTTGATTCTAAAAGAGCCAGTGCTAGGAAACTCACGTTGAAAGGTAGGACCTCGTTAATCCTTTGCTCGCACAAGTTTCGACTTCTGAGGGCTGTCGTTCGTATGGGGGATGGCAGCTGGTTAACGGAAAAAACAATTTTAACAACAACAATTTTTAACAACAAAAGTCGTGTGAGATGTATTTGCATAGTGGGTGTTTTATCGAAAAAGAATAGTTATTCAGCGTTTCACATCGACCCCGTCGTTACCGTATAAATATATCGTGTTTTTTTTTCAGAATGGCATTCATTCATTCATGAAATTTAGTTTCATGGTCAGCTCATTCAGATTGCAGTTAACATTGGCCCTTTCAGCACCAATAAAAATATTTGTTATGAACCTTCTGGTTGGTCTCAATTCAAAAACAAGAGTAAAAATTGATCATATATACTACAGGGAACAGTGTTGGGCCCAACTCAATAGCAAAATTGAATGATTTTTCAGGGACATCTAGTCTCATACGCTGATGATACAGCAATTTTGTTTACCGACAAGAACTGGGATAATCTATACAAGAAAGCTGAAAAGGGCCTCTCAAAAATCTCTCCATGGCTCAATTACAGCAAGCTGACGTTTAAAATATCGTAAAGTAAATTACATAAACATTTTCCACAAACGTCGACTCACAACCGAATAGAATAAATATTTTCCTCCATAATAAAACATGTCCTCAACAAAACTACAACTGCCCAACTATATAAAAAATTGAAAAAATTAAATATCTTAGAGTAAATGTCGATCAACACTTGAAGTGGAATGAGCACGCAGTATACATAAATAATAAAGCTAGGCTATTGATTAGAAAATCCTACACAATTAGAGACATATTAGACAACAAAAACATAATTATATATAAATCATAAATCGAACCACTATTCAGATACTGTATAGTTAAATGGGGAGGTTCATATAACAGTGCCATACAAATTTTGAAAACTACCCAGAATTGTATACTGAACATAAATTCTTTTTTACATTTATTTTTCATTTTTCTTTAATCTTCTAATCACTAAGCAGAACATCTAATTTCCACACTCGTATGCCCTACCAGGCTGCATATCTTACAGCACTCAGAAAAAATATTGTTTTACCATCCTCGTTCAGAAATATGCATTCATGCTTAGGCAATTTCAGTACAGGACTTCACAATATGTTAGAATGAATAAAGTTTGATTTGATTTGATATGGACCCCGTAAGTAAACAATTTTATCCTCATTACTTCAGAATGCTAAAAATATAATGAGAAAATATCACCAAGCAAATAATTAATACCATTAATTCCAATTATGAACTATAAGTTTTGTTGTGGAATTATACCACGCTCAGTATCGATTTTCCGTCATTGTTCTAATTACTGAACGAATGTGAATTTCGATGTCCTTCATTAAATACGTTAGAGTAATTTATTATTGCTGTCTGTGCATTTGTGAACGCCTGGACAGTTTTGAAATTAATTAGAAACGGATGTGTTTCCTCGTTAGGTCTTACCCAGTACAAATAGAACGCAATACAAACAATTCGATCGTGTCATAATTAACTGAGTTCATCGACAAACAAATAAACATTGAAACAAATTCTTGAAAAAGAATATCGTCGTTAAGTAACATGTGAAATACTGAGAGTGGATGATATCTGAAGAGTTATCATTTTCCTTCTGCTCCTTCAAAAATCTTCATAAAACTTCTATAGAAGCCAAGAGACGGGGTCTCACCTTCCGATGTGCGATCCCTAGAACGGTCAAGAATCGCCTACAATGTTCGTCACCAATACTTTAACTTACCGCATTTACAATTGTGTTAGTTCAGATATCGAAAACCACCCAATTCAGTCACTACAATTTTCTTTTCACCATTGTAGGGAAAGTATAGTTCAGCGCAAATCGATAGTCATCGTAAATAGACAAGAGCAACAGCCTAGACCAGTTTATTCGGACTCCTAGAATTTGATAAAGCTGTTGAAATAAAGAAGTTTTTCCATTGAAAAAATCTACTCGGTCACTTATGGCAAATCAAATAACTGAATTCAGTTTTAATAATTTCGAGATAATTGTAGAGGCAACTGAGTGAATCGACCATGCGCATCATTGGCCTTTTACCAAAGATGTGAAAAAACTATACACGACTGTCCAGTTGGAAGGTAATATCTATGTCAGCATGTTTGCCAAAAATTCTACTCTGGATAATTCCCCCTAACATATCTCCAACTGTCGTGTGTCGGATGTCACCTTTTATAGGAACAGTATAAAACGTATTTTGTATCCTATACTTATGTTTGTATGAGTCTGATTGGAAATGATAGTTATTACGAGTGGCATACAATGTTTTATCCAACAAGTTGAAGAAATCTCTTCCACATTTTCTATCTTCTCTCCTCCGGCGTAAACCCTATTTCTCAATGTTCAGATAATCGAAAAAGGTTTTGCTATTCGAAGTTCATTGTAGAAAACGCTCAAAGAGCATTGAAGATGTGAAGAAATATGAACTGGTGCCTAAAAATAGAAAAAATACTTTTAAAAAACACTATGGTACATGGGGAGACGTGGAAGTTGCTATTGTGTTTTTATTCAACTCAGTCAACCAATTTCCAGGGCCATAATTTAAAAGGGAATAATTCACCCAATTATAATAAAATATTACCGAAACAACCCGAAATATAAAGTTAAATTTAATTTCTCAGTATGAAGTGAACGTCGACGATCCAAAAACTACAACAAAAAATACAGGTCCGTATTTAAAAATTCGAATATGTAGGTGGCCCAAATCAGGTGACACCCTGTATGAAAGATTCATGGACATATTCTGATAGCCCACATCAAGTCTCAATAGCAAAATGTGGTCAGATTTTCAATATGTCTGCGAATAAAGAAGATACAGGCAAAAAAATAATTTGTTTTTTTTTTTTTGTTTTTCCTGTATATCTCCAGAACCAAAAAAGCTAGATTCGATTTTTTTACATGATTGAATAGGTCTCTGAAATACGCAACTTTGCCACGATTTAACCGACACTCTATCTCTTATCGTTTACGAGATCCCCATGTACAGAAACGAATTTGAATAGCCCTGTATATGATGAGTTGTGTGTTATCTAAAATGTTCTTGCACTATTTTGAAAACTGTTAATGTTATTAGTGGAGATATTCCTTTTTGTGCAATTTGTGTCGACAGAAAATTAATATTTTTTGGATGATCTAACAACACTGAAAATATGTTACGAAAACAAATGGTAAAATAATTAAAACCTCAACAAGCTTGAGATATATGCAAAATTGATAGATTTCAGTAGGAGTGATGATTTTTATTTACTTTATCACGGACTTTCACAACTTGAACTTATGGAAGATTTAAAGAAACAGTAGGGTATAACAACATGAACCCATCAGTTGATTTACTTGAAAAAATGTTTGCCATTAAGTATTGTTAATTAGATCATGGAGAATTTAGAAATAAAATGTAAGTTTCAAATTAGTTTCAAAGTATGTTACAGACTCTAAGTGGTACTCACTTTCGGTACTAGATATAAATGAATTAGAATTGTTTTCATCTTTCAGGATTTTATCCACACAAAAACGAATTAATGTCAAATTATTCATATTAATAGTCTATATAATATTGCACTTCGAAATTTTTCATTCTGCCACAATTATTTTGACTTTCAAACGGTATTTAGATCATTTTAGAAAAATAACAATTTGTTTGGTGTTATTTTTTCTAAAACTTTGGTCATTCACTTCGGGTATGGACACTATATTACTTTAGAATGATATTTAAAAAGTTTATTGACATTCCGTAAAATTCAATTAACAACAATCACAATCACTAGGTCCCTGGAATATTGACACGAGGACCAGGTGCCATCTCTGGATCCGATTACAGA
The DNA here is from genome assembly GCA_958502065.1 of Chrysolina americana. NCBI lineage: Eukaryota > Metazoa > Arthropoda > Insecta > Coleoptera > Chrysomelidae > Chrysolina > Chrysolina americana. The sequence goes on from OY293412.1 coordinate 10,023,061, forward strand.
AACAGACCACGATTTCACTTGTTTTGTCTTCAAAAAATTCTGAACTAAATGTAATCAGTCGACACACCAGGGTTTTTAGTCATCTTAGGTATGAGACATTGTTAGCAAATATTTAAATAAATTTTGACAGTTTTCCCTGCATTAAAGAGAAGCTGTTTTAAAGAAAAAACGTATAGAGGTAAAGAGAAAACTACGTTCCTGAGGATATCCTTACGGAAGCGGAAGAAGCAGCGATGCAGATTTTGCCAGAGAAGTCCCGAGATGCTTACGACAAGGAGTTCAAAATGTTCGATTCTGATGAATTCACCGAAGACAAAAGGTATCGACGGAAATGTTCTATTGGTTAATTTTTTACATTTGCAAAAAAAAATTGCCCCGTCTTTGCTATGAACCAAATACTAGATGCTTCGCTCGACTATTCACCTTTATAAAAAAAATCGACATTTCAAAATATGGCAAACTAACGAGCTTTTTGAAAAGCAAATCATAGGGATACCAAGCAAAGAAGTCCAAGAAGTTAGAACGATCCAAAATAGAGGAATTTTTTAACGAAGCTCCCGACGACGAGTACTTGTTCATGAAAGTGGCTTTGATAATGGGGATTAGCGGTGCTTGTAGATACGATAAATTGGTCAATTTGAAAAAAAATATTGAAGACAATGGGAAATATTTTGCCAGACACTAAAACCAAGAATCGAGAAGTTTCACCATACTTGAAGAAGGATTTCCACTCAACCCGATTAATTTGTGTAAAAAATACATGTCTTTTAGACCAAAGAATACTAGTTCTAGCCGTTTCTTTGTTTTTTACAAAAATGGGAGGTGTACCAGCCAGTTTGAGGAAATATACCTTTACATTGTTTTTGAAATTGGTGAAACCAGCGCTTAATTAATAATTTCAGCTTTGATATTTAAAATGCATTGCAAAGTTTGTTCTTGTACGAAACTTTGCGTTTGTTTAACAGATATAATTCAACGATCGTGGGGGGCAGTAGTTGTTTTTCGTTGAATACTTGCCGACGACAATGCATATTGTATAGGATCTTTAGCGGAAGATTCTGATTACGTAATCCACCATTTTTCTTGATCATCATATCCCGTTTGCCTGGATTTGAAAAAACCATTTGACGTGTTGAAGTGTTTTTGACAGAGTCAAAGCCGACTTGTGACATCAATCAATCAGAATGAAAAACTCTTTCAATTCGTAACAGTTCAATATGACGCCCAAAAGAAAAAATAAAGTTGATGATGGTGGCCAAGAGACGAAACGTCGGATGGTTAAGCTGAAAATACCGTCATATAGCGGAGACAAAATGGCAATGTAAATGTGTTGTTTACTTTGATATCTTTCATCAAATAACGCCAGAAAAAAAATAAAATGATTTTTGAAAATTTTGTTTTTTTTTTCGTATATCTCCGGATATACTCGGAATTTTTTAACTTTTTTGACGGCATAATGCTTTGCTTGTCACATAGATGCGCGAATTTGTCCCAATTGAACCATCTTCGTATCTCTTATAGTTTCCTAAATCCCAATGGTGGACCTCTAAATTGAATTACACGGTACCTTTACATTACTATAATAAACAGTGAAGTGCAAGTTTCACCTGTATCGACCTTCATTGACCTGTATAACAGCAAAGCTTTCAATCTTATACCTTGGGGGGTTATTTGTACGACCTCCAAAAATGTTTAATTATTCAATTCCTTCCTCCTTCTCTTAAGTTGTTACTGTGTTCTTTGTTGTGAGAACCTGGAGACAAAAATAAATAACTTCATTAAATACTTCATTGAAACCCTACAAAGTTAATGAGAGAATATCATGAAGGAGATTGATACAATAGTCTTTTGTTGGGTATTATGAAGTTTCGTTGTGTCATTATGCCTCGCTTGATATCGATTTTCCGTCAGTTCGTTCTGATTCTGTGGCGATTGGAAATATCGAACCCATTGGTAACTTTCTTCACTGAAAACACTTGAGTAATTTATCATTTCACTGTGAATTTGTGGACGCCTCGTTAGTTTCGAAATTAATTAGGAACTGATTTTCTTGGTAGAAATATTCCTGAACAAATAACCAACAATATTCATAATTCAGTCGTATAATGATCGAATTCTCTCCCGTTTTACTTCTATCGTTACTCCTAGATATTTGAACTTCTCTACGTCTTCAAAATCTCTCGCTCCTATTTCGATCTTTCCCTATGTATTTGTTCCGTTCTTAATCTCAATATTTTCGTTTTTTTTTTGGGTAATCCTAAACCCCATTATTTCCCCTTTTTCTATAACTTCTCCCAGCTATCTTTCTGTTTTACCCCTTTGTTGATTGTGAATTCCTCTGTTTCTCCTTTTTGTGTTCTTACTGTGATCTTAGTTGTTTTCATCGTCATTAATTTCAGCTTTCTCAGTTTTTATGTGATTTTTAACTCTTTCAGTGCTATCATGAGTTGGTTCCTTTTTATTGAGTCAAATACTTGCTGGAAATCTATAGGGAGCAGTTCGAGGTTTATCTTGTGTTCATGGGCTTTTTCCATCACTTGCTTTAGTGTATGAATCGCGTCCATGTTTGATTTTCATGTGTGAATCCGCTTTGATATGATCTTATTATGTTTTTTGTGATACTTGCCAACTTTGACTGTATTATTGTTTTCATTAATTTATACGCTGTGTTGAGTAGTGTTATTCTTCGGTAATTCTTACAGGTTTGTAGGTTTCTTTTTTATGGATAGTTATTATTTGTCCTGTCTCTCATTCTTTTGGCATTTTTTCCTCTGTCCATATTCTCCTTCAACTCATGTCCTCCGTATTTTATAAATTCGATGTTAATTTCATCCTTTCCGAGCGCCTTACCATTTCTACATTACGCAATGACTCTTTCTATCTCCTCTCTGGTGGGCTCATTTAACATATTATTTTCTTATTCGCTCATTTCCTCTTTATCTTCCACTACGATTGCTCTTTGTTCATCCTTTGCGGCATCATCCTCCAATAATTCTTTGTAGTATTCCATCCAAACTTGTTTGTATTGCGTGTCTTCTAGTATCATTGTTCCTTCTTTATTCTTTATTCCGTTTGTTTTACTCTTGCTTTTTTAATTTGTTCTTTTATTTTTTTATAGAAACTGTTTGTATGTCTATTGTGGGTGGTCCAAATCGTACGATGCTTTGTATATGATTTTCATCCACATATTATCTACAAAAAGTTGCTCCAGCAAAGTGCAAAACAAATAATAAATATATAGACAAAAGAAAAACTTCGCAATTTTCGATTTTTCCTTCATAACTCTAGAACCGAAAAAGCTAGAGCAGATATGTTTTTATTTCACGTAATTGGCCTGAAATACACAACTTTGGCCCCATTTAACCACCCCTCTATCTCTCACCGTCACCGAGATCCCAATGCATAGACTCGAATTTGAAAAGCCCTGTATAACAACGGCTTATTATTAATTATACATAATTTTTATTCAGTGAATAGTAAACTGAAGTCCTTCATAATTTCAACGAATTTGTGAGGTTAAAATTAATTCACCTGAATAAGATATTCTAATCATCTATAATCAATCGTCAAACAACATTTTCTGATATTGAGTGGCATTCTAAGAATTAAAGATTACTGATTTGAGGTGCGCTTTTTTTCTGAATAGCCCTGCTCCATGTTCCAAGTTGTTTTCCACTTTGTATGCAAGTTAATTGGAAAATAAGTCGATCGAGAAGAGAATGATAAATTCCTAATAAAGTCACTTTATTAATTTTTTTGAGAAAGTTAATCGAAAACTCCAGTATATTCCCCGAAGGAACTCCTCATTGAAGTTGGGAAGTTTCAACTTGAATTGTGTATTAAAAAGTTCTTCAATTTTGTTATACTCCAAGAGACATCGATTTTATGTCGAACAACTCTTGTTTACTGAAAAATTTTCTTCCGATAAGGGAATTTCTGACTGACACTCTATGGATGGAATCGAACTGCATTCTCGTATTCAGAAAATTCCAATTTGAAAAAGAAAAGAACTGCTCGGTTATAATCCATGAGTACTTGACCATGAACACTTTCCATTTTACATCATATGCGAAATACATACAGTGTATCCCAGTTGAAACTTGTCACCCCCCTCATCTCCGAAGTCGTAGAAAAATTGAAAATGCTCAGACCAGTCGATTTTGATTTCACGGGGAACTTCTTCCACTGAATACGTCATTATTGTGCTGTCGACCCTCTCATCCTCAGCCCCTCCTACTTCAGAATTAAGATAAATAACTATACACCATTTTGAAATCACAAATATATCGGTGTAATGCAATTGAAAATCGATCAAGTGTTGTGGAACTCTCAATGGAAACTAAGTAGTTATTATCAAGATATTATTATTTTTCATTCCCTGAAATGTTCATGATATCATCATATGAAAGGTTCGAAAATCACAACACGCAATAAAAGTTAATGTTTGGGCTGATATTATTGGAAATGCCATTATTGGTCCATTATTTCTGGAAGAAAACTTGACTGGCAATCTGTACCTTGAAATGCTTGAAGAGACTATCGAAACTCTTATAATTCACGAGCTAAAAACTCAGATTGATGCAGAAGGTAATGAACTTCGGCAGGAGGATTTGTTACATGCCCAGCAGGACGGTGCTCCACCTCATTATTTTCTTCCTGTCGTTGTCAGTGGTTTAACGAGAAATTTCCGGATAGATGGATTGGCAAAAGAGGAGCAGTTGAATGGCCCCCGAGATCACCGGAATCAACTCCATTAGATTTCTTTCGGGGCATCTTGAATCCATTGTTTTTAAATCATAACCTTCTGATATTGAAGAACTTACAGCAGCAGCATGCCAGTCAATTCCTAGCGAAGGGAGTTCGAAAACAGACTTTATTACTGTTTACTATTAAGATAAATGTAAGTAGATTTTATGTTTGCAATGTCTTTCTCGCAGATTAAATTTTATTTTGTAAAAGGAAAATGAACAACAAATCAAACATCCTAGGCGAAGTAAACGTGCCACCTACTCTTCTAACCATTTTATTAAAAGGAGTCAATATAACTCAGAACAGGCAAATTCTAATTACATGTGTAAGTTTAGAACGCTATTTTTCAAAAAATCATGTGCCACTTGACTCCCTTTCCCATTTAAGATTCTAAGGGTATGTAGCATCTACTCCTCCTAGGTGGTTGAAACACGAGGGCAACAAATATTCCTTTTCACGTGTCCCCCTTGAAAATAAAATTGAGCTGTTTTTTCGATTTCTCATATTATTGACTGGAAGGAAGATTTTAAGGGTGGGAGGTTTTAGAATTGACACCCTGTAAGGGTAATGGTAATGGTAAGTATGCATGGTGAGTGATGCGCTGTGACCTAACTAGATCTATTGTGCCCCTTCTTCTTCTGCTAATTAAAGGTATTCTCGTTCACAGCAGCCTCTCAAGCCCCAATCCCTTGGGGAATTTACGGATTTTGAAGGAGTCTAACCGTGGTATTTATCCCACAGTCAGATGGTGTGATACCAGTGTATTAATTCTCTTGTGATGTACAGCATAACACTCCATCAATATATGGTGTGGTGTTTCTGGATGTTCCCCACAGAATATTCAGGTGCTGTCCTCCTCTAAGCCTAGCTTTCTTAGGTGTTCTTTGAGTCTGCAGTACCCCATCAGAAATCCCATGATTGTCTTTAGACTAGTTTCGCTGATGTTAATCAGTGTCTTCGATCTTGCTCAGTTGAAGTTGCCAAGGAGATCTTTGGCCTACCTTAGCCCTAGAAGTCTTTGCCAGTATGTTGCTCTCATTGCTTCTTCAGTTTTGTTGAGTTCTTCTTGGAAGTAAGATTTTTCAGGTCCGCAGAATGGTTCTGGCCCGATCAGTGGCGTTGATGCCCCTTTTCGTGCCAGGGTATCTGCTTGTTCATTGCCCTCCACTCCGACGTGCCCCGGCACCCAGAGGAGGATCACATTGTTGTTCCTGTCTAGATAATTGAGTTCGTCTAGGCATTCCCAGACCATCTTTAAGTTGATGTTATATGAGCTGAACGCTTTGATGGCTGCTTGACTATCGGAGAGGATTGCGATTTCCTTGTTCCGGTATTTCCTGTCGAAGTTGAATTGAATGTTCCTTTCTATGGCATGAATTTTTGTTTGAAAAATACTGGGGAAATGGCCCATGGGTTCGGAGTATTTGGTGCGAGGCCCAAAGATTCCTGCTCCAGTTCCGTCGGGAGTTTTGGATCCGTTCGTGTACCATGTTATGGTATTCTTTCCCAGTGCTCGAATGGATTCTATGCTCCATCCACTCTTGGTATTTAAATCCGTTCGAAAAAATTTCTCGAAACTAAATTTCCTGGTAATTTTGTCAGTTGGGAGATAGGCAAAGTGTGCACTTACGTTGTGTGCTCTCCCTTTGAGTCCGACTTTAGCCAACCTGAGGTTTGCTCCCCAAGCAGTTCTCCTCACCATGATATGGAGAGGAGTGAGGTCCAGATTTACCTCTATTGCTGCTGTTGGAGTATACAAAGACATGCTAGTCTTTGCACTTTTTCCAGGATTTTCTTTTTTATGGCGACTTCGGTTCTGCCATGCCACACTTCTGCTCCGTAGGTGATCATAGGTCTCACTACACATATATATCATATATCTCTGGTTCAAATGAATCACTTCCATTAAGAATAACGTCAACGTTATTCGCCATTTCCGTTATTTTGCTATGACGTTATTTTCAACGGAAGTGATACAGCATAGGAGTGATTGTTTCGTATTCTGAGTAGTTGACTGGACTGTCTTCTTCTGTTTAATTTATCCTCACAATTTGTATCTGCTCAACGATCGACTTCACATTGTATGTTCTAATAAAAAATACTCGACAAGAAAACAAGCTGTTTTTCATCAAATCAACTCCACAGTGAACGGTAACGATCCAGACACGCTGCGAGCTTCATACAACACTGCGGAATAATCGCGGTGAGCGACAGACAGCAGTAGTAGTTATAAGTTTTCATTGGCAATTATCTCCAGTTTCCTCGGAAATTTCGATTTCCCCAATGAAACATGTCGACGGTATGGCAATTATTCTCGGCAAAGCAAAACCTAAGAGTTATTAGATTGTTTCAGCTTCGGGCTTTGGGCATCGTTGAATAATCTCTACGCTACCGTTGAATTATTGCGCAGTCGGAATAAAAGGAGAGTTTTCGCATTTTTGCTGAAATGGCCGGAATTGCTCGGTAGAAGGGGTTGATATGCTATTATGCTGAGTCAGAGACTGCTTAGAGTTGTAATGGGTTCACATGGGGCAGCGGATATCGAGTCAGAAGTGTCCTGACCGTCTAGAGTTATTTACTTCATAATTCTTGGGAACGTTTATGAACAAATAATAGTACAGTTTTGAGACGGGGATCTTTTGTAACACCACCAAATTTGGCATGCTAGTAGTTGGAACCATGTCAAACAAGAAAAAAAATTGTTTACCAAAAAACAGGAGGGACCCAAAAAAAATTTACTTGAAAAAAAAAATTGTTTTTTTTTTTTGTCATCTTGGAAAAAATTGAAATTAAACAAAATATGGTTTGAATCGGGTTTAAGATCATACAATTCTCTACAAGAATGATTCTCAGTAATTTCCTTTGAAATTAGCACGTTTTCTGAGAAAACGTGCTTGAACGCCGGCATCAAATTTCAGGCTTGTATTAGCCCGCCGCTGCAAGTTCCGGTGGTGCCAAACGTTCAATGTGTCATTACTTTGCTAAAAATGATCAAAATATTTAAAATTAAAGTGCATTTTGGTCGTGAAGACTTCTACTTTTTCATGCAATTATAACATGTGCGTATCTGGGTAATTACCACGTTACATAATCCAACTGCGTTTTTTACGGAGGATGCAAAAATCATTGATATTTCAGTTAATCCGGAATAATTGCACTGACGCAGAAACCATTAAGGCAAGCTCGGGTAAGTGTGACAGTGATTTTCATTAGTTTGCATTGCATTTAGTCCATCTGATGAACCTGAACTAATATTAACAATGAAATTTTGCAGGTATTTACTTCGAAGATCAGTCTTTGTAATACGCCACAGAAAACTGTTGAAAAATGTATTCTATGAATTTTATTTATATATTCAGATATACGTCTCCATAGGTCACACTTCCCCGGAAATTTGTGATTCTGGCCAAATTTAAAGATATTAATGCACGTAAATGTCTCTTTGGGGCAGGTGTGAGTGAACAGTAAAGGAACTTTCACCACAATTTATTTGTTTCGAGATATCTTTATTCAAAACATAGTTAGGAACTTTTTAATATTGAATTTGAAATGCCCCATTGGAAAAAAAACAAAAAATAATCGTGAAAGTGAACATTTGTTGAAAAGAAAAATTTACAGGTAGAAATCTGAAAAATCGAATGAGAATTTCATTGATCCCCATCTTCTGACGAGTGGTGATGGAAGCATAGTTGTTATTTCATCCTCAGATAGTGTATCAATGTCTTCCACATCTGGCCAGGTATATTGTTTGGCTCTCTGAGATTTCCGTATATAATATCGTACTATAGCTGAGAAAATATTACTGTTTAGATTGTCCAAATAAACCAGGTTCACACTTACCCCGACAGATAGGTCACACTATCCCCAATAACATTTAATTTCGGGGTAAGTGTGACATGCAATGGAAAAATGTAAAAAAAACAACTTCATGAAAAAACGGCAATCTACAGTCAGATTCATTGTTGAGGCAGAAGAAAAGTGTATAAAATGGATTCTTACCTTAGATTTTAACAATACATTCAAAGCTTGAAATAAACTTGTTATACTCATTCGGGTTGATAAATTGTAGGTTAGAAAATTGGGGAAAATATTTGGATTTCACAAGATCTCTTTTGTATTTTATATGATGGTTATGGATTCATTATAAGTGTAGGCCATTCGTCAATAGACGGCATTGGGCTGTCGCCCGGTTTAGCGAAGATAGCGAGCAAACTCACACTTGCCCCAAATTCACACTTACCCGAGCTTACTATACCTTCTTTAGGCACCATGCAATGACTTAGGACTAGTGAGACAGGTCTCACTTACACACGCCAAAAAAACTGGGTTTTACTCCTGCCCCATTCTCAACTCCCTCATAATTCCGACATCTCAGCCAGTAAATGATAAAAATAATCGTTTATACACAACCTGCACGAAAAGTTAAGTATGCAGTTTCAAGCTGGAGGTTTGCACTTCACATTTCTTTTATTGAACTCACAAAAACAACTCCAAAATGTGTTATAATTTTAAAAAATTCAGAGGCTGAAAACTCATTCATTTTAAACGATAAATAAATAAGTCGAACTACAGAATTTTCAGAAATCCCTGACCATCCAAAACGAAAGAAGATAAATTTATTTGTTCATTCCATATATACAACATAGTCCAGTATCATTGAACCATTATATCTGAGCCAACAATGGACACACTTTTGGAGCAGTTTTCTCAGTATGTTGTCAGTTCAGTTCATGAGCTACGAGCGTAGTTCAGAGTGCCGGTTTCCGACTTATTATAGACATGTCAAACCCTAATGTCATGCAAAGGTTTTTGTTCTTGCTGTGAAAATTTGAGTTTGTTATTGAGAAATTTCATAGTGAAAGGTACTAATTATCCAGCTGCGATTATCCGTCTGAACGTGAGTAGAAATTTATAGTAGAGCAGACAAGACGTCAAAAATTCTTAAGAGAGGACTGGGGTTGTATTAAATGCTGTGGTTTTTATGAAATTATTACTGCTTATCTTTTACAAAAAGTAGGGTGAAAATGTGTCAGGGTATTGAATTATTCTGGCAAAAAACAAGAGTGTTGTCAAATGCATATACCACAGCATTCTCTCTTCCATAGAAGAGATATTTTATTTGGATTGATTATGTCATCAGAATATGCTCTGCCCAGTTGAAAAAATAATGGAATATATATTATAACGCACTGATCTCTGAAGTAAATGCAAGTTTAGCTGTGTGCCAACAAATCTGTTTTCAGGATATTGAAATTTTTACAGAATTGAGAGTACGTTCCTACACAAATCATGGAGTTTTTTCCGTCCAAGGACAACTAAGTATATAAAGAAATACGTTTTAAAAATATTATTATAAATAATATTATACAATTTTTTTTGAGTTGCTTTAAAAGAATGTTATATAGAAAAAAATGCCTGTCGGATAAAATGGATGAATCTGCGTTTGTTTGTAGGATGTCACAAAAGGGAGGAATTTGTATTATTTGCAATACAGATATATTTTGCCAGGATTGGTGTCTTTTCACTCCAGCAGGGCTGGAAACATTGATTTCTGTGAGCAGACAAAGAGTATTTTCATACAGAAATTTTGTTGAACTGGCGGACGTCAAAGTATCTACATAACAAATGTCAAAAGATATACACACTCAAGTTCTAAGAATTTCAAGTATGGCAATGAAAAATTCCAAAACCCATGACCCTCGTATCGGTTTATATTCTCCAGGAACAGTTTGGAAAGCATTGCTGTTTCATCCGTTTCCAAAAAATGTGCACTAGAAAGAAATCGACCGTCCAGGACAGTTTTGAAGCATCAACTGAAACTATTAAAAGAGTGGCAACTTCTTGTTTAGATGAAGTTTCGAGAGTAGTTATGAAGAGAATAGCCCATGTAGATTAAGTAGCGGTTTTTGAAAAATATCACCGAGACTGGCCTTCCTCATAATTCTCATAATATCCATGAATATTCTCACCCCTTGTCTACAATGGTAGATATTCTTCATCGCAATTTTAGGACGATTAACAATGTTCTAGAGCTCAAAAAGACAATTTTGCTTCAAATATGAGCATAAACCTAACCGAACCTAACCTAACCTAGCCTACAAAAAGTATTACAGGACTACCTTGTAATTCCATTTATTCTATCGAAGCCGTTTTCCGAAAGCTTTTCTACTTTCCAAAAAAAACTCCAATTTTTTTTCAACTGAACATGATGTCAAGAAGTCACGTGCCAAGTTTCATAGTGTACAATTCATCCTTCAGTTTGGGCTCAAATTTGTCTTTGGTGTGAATAAAATTCAAGAAATCTAAATTTCCCAAAACTCCAAAACAACGTCGACACCACTCGATGCGCGTTTCGCGAACAAAGTTGGCATCCCCAGGATTTCAAAAAGCGTGCTAACTATCGTAATCTTATTTATACCATGCATCTAAAGGCTAAATTGCACTCATTACCTAACATTATATCTGACTAAATTAACCTGCTACAATTATTTTCAAACTGTTTTCTCTATCGTTCACCTGATATAAGCTATTTCTGCCTATTGGTTTGGATTCAATGACAACATTCTTGGAAATAATTACTGATGAATAAAAACATTCCTGAATCTTTTTTTTAATGAATGATTATTTCTGTACTATACTATGAACTTGAACAAGGGGTTGTATGGTATTGTGCCCTTATCCGCATTCATACTATTTTTACATTTCGAAATTTCTGAACTCCCGAATGCATCGAGCAGTCTACTGTCATGTACCTGTCTAATTAATTTCAAGCTTGTATCATCAAATCGGTGGTCGTGATCCAAAGCATGGGCCACACTCGAATTTTCTGGTCTCGAGAAACGTATATTATGAAAAATGTGCTCCTTGGACCGTTCTTTTAAGGTCCTTCTAGTAAACTGTTTTAGTAGTTGAAAATAGAAAATTCAATGGAAGTAATTTTAATGTCAAATTATTTTCAGAAAAACATTTTATATCCATCCCTTGAATTATGTTAACTAGATATCAATATAAACAATTATACAGGGTATAAATAACACAAATAATATCATAACACCTCTTCCCTTTGAAGAAGAAATAACCGTCATGACTCAAACACAATGATAACAAAAAGAGTAGGTACTATCAAACATAATTTTCCAAATAGAAAGGTTTTCTAATTGATCTACCAGATTTTGTAAAATAATTAGAGTCATCTCTTTTCTCTATCGAGATATTTTGAGCATTTTGAAAATCATTAATTACAGGTAATTCACTGAACTCTTCTTCAGAAACACTATTTTCATTACTGACTATTTCATTATTGTTAGACGCGTTAATATCAGAGTATGAAGATGATGGTTCATAAATTGGGTTGTATTCTCTAGCAGGTTTGAGATTAATATGATCACAAAATATGCTCTCGGTCTAGAATCATCTATGTCAACTATTAAAGCTGGTTCCCAAATTTTATCAAACTGTACCATCACATAATCTTGTAATCGTAAAACAAGTAAGTCTTTAGCTTTTTACTCACTTTTGTCATGAATGGCCAGTAAACAAGTTCTCTAGCTTTCAATAAGGTTTTTTCAATGCCCATGTAGTTATAGTGTATTCTAGAAATGATATCCTACCGACTGCGCCGTGTTTAAGTAATAAAAAATAGAAAATTCAATAGAAGTTATTTTAATGTCAAATTATTTTCAGAAAAACATTTTATATCTATCCCTTCAATTATGTTAACTAGATATCAATATAAACAATTATACAGGGTATAAATAACACAAATAATATCATAACAGAATCGACAAAAGTCAATCCACCAAGAAATTTTATCCCGCCATTTTTTGTCGTGTCTAAAACGACCAAGATCAGCTTGAGTTCGATGTCAACAGGAAAGGCACGAGTACACTCAGATACATCCCTGAGAGCTCCCACCATTTCACACAACAAACAATGGTGAATCGACTTTCGTCGTTTCCACTCAACAAGGAGAGATTCAACACTGAGAAAATAATTATTAGGGAGGTAGCAGAACTGAACGGTTATACTGTAGATTTGGTAGACAAACTGATTAGGAAACATAGATTCAAGATAACCCTTCGTGACTCTTCGACTTTTCGAAAAGAGAAAAGCCATACGAAATATATCGTTATCCCATACAAAACTCGAGTTACTCGAGGTTTCGACAGTATTTTCAAGTCCCTTAATATGAAGGTGGTATATGAAACCTCGTAATAACTACAAAAGATTCTCTATACTCCCAAGGATAAGACAGACGAAAAATAAAAGTCGGGGATTTATGAAACCAACTGCAATGACTGCGAAATGAAGAATGTGGGTCAAACTAGAAGGGCCTTAAAAGTACGGTTCAAGGAGCACATTGAATTTCTGTAATGCTTCATCTCTTTCTCTCATTATTGATTTCAGGAGCTGCCGTTTTGAAAGATACATAGTCAATAAGTTACTTTTTGATCTTCTTTCATACTACGAAAAATGTTTGTCTGGCACTTGAACTATTGGGGCCTTAACATTTTTATGAAATACGTCAATTTTTCATATCATCACGATTATATTGAAAGTTATAGTTTTTCAAATAGCCAACTCATTGATTTATATGCCATTTTTCTAAAATGAAAGGCATCCTGGGGTGAATACTTCTTTCGTATTTTCACACACCCATTTCGCAACTTTTCCATTGCCTCGAATGGTGTCCCTGAGTCATGTATCTTGCAAAAAATTTAAAAAGAATACCAATTTCTACCTACTTACCCTCGGCTCTCATAATAATTCTCTATGAATATTACAGGATTTTCATTTTCATGAGAACCAGAACAAAAAAACTCTACGAAGCATTAAAGAAAGGGTAAATTTTTTTTTACGAAACAACCAGATTTTCGAAAAGAATACTCAAAAGCAAAGCTTGTGTGAATTAAGAAGATCGGAGACCTTCAGCTTGCGAACAAGTGGATTCTAAACCACTTTAGCTCCGTGGCAGACGGTGGGGATCGAACCCATGCCACTTGTGGGATGGGTAAACGCTTCAACACCACTATTACTTCGTTTCAGTATAAAGAAGGAAATCTCTGACCTGTTTTTAGGGGATGAAATAGTTAATCGGAAATAGTTCTACACATGAAAACTGTAATATTTTCGCCGAAAGCGTCACAGTATCCAATCCCCTAAGCATTTCTCATACGTGAGTCACAAATTATTATGAATGGAATTCTTATACGAAAGCCAACGAGTCTAACAAAATTGGTATTGAAATGAAAGCACAAACCACTATTCAGGAAAATCTATTTAGGATGACTGCATTGCAGCAGTCTGAAATATATTTCTGTATACGTCCTGTCAAAGCTATCCGATTCCAGTGAGGTCCAAATAGAATGTTCACTCGACCACCAAATGTAATATAAGAGTTCAAAGGTATCCAGGATATATATTCAGGTATGTTTGTTTCGAAATCCAAGCTTCCCTCTCGTATCACAAACGGACAAATGGAGAGTTCTCATTGACGAGGTTATAAAATGCACAAAGGACCAGGCAGTCGCCTCATGGAAAAGTAGCCACGGAATAATTTTTCAGTTTTTTGATATGTTGAAGTGTTTGAGGTCATGAAAAAAGTGTACAGGGTTGTCCAAATTGGACACTTTTGAAAGGGAAGTCCTATTTTCAAACTAGATGAAAACTGATGGCTGTATCTAATGGTCAATTTTTATGACAAACTTGTAGATATCTATCATCGTTTCTGAATTACATATGCATCTTTGTTTCTGTCAAAAATTCTTTGTTCCTACGAAAAAATTTCCAAAGCACTTTTTTACATAGAAATAATAATAAAAATAATAATAATCCCTCATAAACACTCATAGAGTGTACCCAAAGGCATAGCCTGTGCGGGTAGAAGACGGCTATTATTATTATTTGCCGTTGCGCTCCGGGGCGACTTACCGATGTTTTCGGTGGTTTATTCACTTTTCAGCTGTAGGAAAACCCGGAAAACCCACAGCACCACCCCGGTTGGTCGGTGCGCACTTCAAGCTAGCACCAGATTGGCATCTAGGCAACTCACATCACACTTGATTCACAAGGCATGTGGCCACGTAAAGAGACCCGTGTACTTGAGAAAAAAGATTCCGTACCAGAGCCTCGAACGTCTGCCTGATGCGAGCTAGAAGTTCCACTGCTAAAATAAATAAATAAATAAATAAAAATATATTTTCTACAATTCCGAATTAACAATTCCAACAATTTCTACAAATCATAACAAGTTCATTTCATTATTTCTTCGCCTCACGTAGGCTCGGACGTCGGGGAATGAGGACTTGGACGTACGGAGAGCCGCCTCCCCCTCCACCCCATTGCTGGGGAGGAGGGCGAGCGCTTGTGCCAAGTGGTGCCTAGGGCCTCGATCAAAGGGCGCTGACTGCCGCCTCCGGTGGTGTTGGCGGTTGGTCGAGCTGTAGAGCTTGTGTGGGTTGTAGGTGACATAATAAACACGCCTCCTGCAAAGCTTATGCGTGTCGTTCATTGCATTCCATTGGATACTGCTATTGTCTAAGTTCACGTGAGGCGGATTATTGCGAGCTAACCCCGGAAAAGGCTAAAAGCAAAAAACCGGGTCATGAGAATTGGCGTTTTTACGTGTCTCGGTTCTTTACTGAACCGGTTCCTCCCATCTTTCTTGGAAGATGTCCAGCGCTTGATAAATGAGCCCACCGTGTTTGCAGGGCTCATTATCGAAAATTCCAAGTCTGGTGAGATCTCTAGTTAGAGAACTTTTGGGGAGGTGGAACTTTTAAAACTTGTATGACAAGTTTTTTACATGTGTCGGGATCGAGTCGACGCCCGCAAGGGCACGCAGCGCATCCAATCGGATGTATCGATCACTATTCGTGATGATACGAAGCACTTTGTTCTGCATCCTGTCCAACCTCATGAAAGGAGTTTTGGGCAGGCTGCAGGGTGTACACGCGTTTTACCGCCGCTGCAGCCCTCTGGATAGCCAGGTTCAGGTGCCACTGCTAGAGACCTTAGTCACTGAGCCACCGACCGACCGAGAATGAACTGAGTAATTTATTTTTTCAAATCTTATATAATAATATAGATCCTTTATTAAGTCAACGACTAATAATAATTTGTGTTACAATAAAAAACTCAAAATTTATGACCTATAATACCTCTTAAGCTTAGTTTTCATGTACACGAATTATTCGTTTTTCGTACGAAATCTGTCAGAAGCTATTCAAATATATTTCGTGGCGGCAAATTTCAACTGATGGTACGAATAGATTCAAGAAGTTGAAATAAAGTCATCTTGTCTGAAATTTTAAACGGAAACAGTGATCAGTGCGGTTATGTATGTTTGTTTCCAGGCATATTAAAAATTTTAATGTTAAGTATGGAGAAATCTCATGATTATTAATATAAGTATATGAACAGCCGTAATATTTTATATTCTACTATTTTGTTAACGTATATTGGAATTTTTAATTGAAGAAACGAAGAAAAAGGGCTCCCAAAAGTTTTTGGGTGAGACCTATTTTCAAACTACGAAAATTACATGACGATTACCACAGCTAAATTAACTTCAGAAAATGGACGGTAGATTAGGTTGTTGACGTTGAATATTTCATTCAATCCATGAAGGCATTTCGCACAAATGGAAACAGCTCAAAATATCATTCGTACGAAAAAGTGACATTTCTTTCAAATCTTATACGAAAAACCGAAAATTCGGATGCATGAAAACTAAGCTTTACAGTCAATACATAACAACCACTTATGAAACATAACAGATAAAACCTATGATATATAAATTTCAGCATTTAAAATTTGTCCTTCAGATATTTTTCAACTTACTCTTGAAAGACACAAGGAACATCACCAGATTTTATTTTGCAAATAAATATTAATGCTTGATATTGTCAAAATAGTTTAACTGGTAACCATTCCAATTTACTCAACATATTTTTATTGGAGTCCGTTTGGGACATTTTAGTATTATGCGCATTGCTCGATTTTGGAATATTAAAAAAAAAATGTTTCAAATAAGACAACCTGCATTTTCCTGTATATTCCAATAGAGCTTTAAATTATCATTCCAAAAATGTAGCAAACTCGATATTTTGCTATGGTCATCTTTGCAATACAGAACTTTTAGGTTTTTTTATGTAGACTTTGAACGCACACTTTGAACAAGACGACGCCGAGATAAAACAGGAAGTGTTTACTAGGATTCTCTCCAAATCAACCCTTTAATGACAGGTGTATGCCTAGTTTGTTATGGTCTATTAGTATTCCTACAAGAAGGCGTAGGCGATCTCTGCCTAAGAGCCACACCATCCTTGACTTGCTAGAGACGGCTACAAAGTCTTTTGACTGTCTGCATCCGGCAGTATTCCTCCTGAATTCGTTTGGTTCTCTTTGCCTAGTACTGGCTCCGGCCCACAGAACGGCGCCGCGGAACCGGTTCTGGCAAGTTCGTCAGCCACTTCGTTTCCCACTTGCCACAAGGATGTACTCATTCCCGTGGTCAGATTGTGAAAACGAGCCAGCGATGTCTGACGATTCTTTCAAATGGATCGTCTACGTTATACTGACGCATCGGAGCCTTAGGTCGTGTTTGAGGTCCATTGCTGGCGGCGCAAACATCGCAATTTCTATATCAGTCCCTAATTTCGGCTTGGAAGTTGGTCCAGCAAAACCGTTGCCTCGGTTTCTGGAGGGTCTTCGTCACTTCCAGATGTCCTCCGGTGACCACATCATGGCATTTGTCGAAGCACTTTCTGTCTTCTGCAACTGGGTACTACTGACACCTTCCTTCCCTACTATCCTCGGACTCCAACGCATGCTTCAAGACCCAATTGTCCATGGTAAGGGAGTTCCATTGAGCCCAGTGGGATTGAACACTAGGCAAATAATTTGTTATTTCCTGCCATGTTGGTCTTCGGATGCTCTTCATCCAGCTGACAACTGAACCAACATCTGGATCTTTCTCTTGGTCTTTTTGGATCTTGTTGTTATTCCAATGGTTCTACAAATTGTTGCTTCCAATTCTTGTAGTCATCGGCAATGTGAACAGACATCTGCATTATTATGGCTGGTTCCCGTTCCATGTTTGATCTCGAAGTCATATTCTTGGAGCCTTTCGATTCAACATGCCACTTGACCTACGGGATTTTGAACTGTAAAAGCTATTTGAGAGCTGCTTGGTTAGTATTCAACAGGAATCTTCTTCCACATACGTACTTGTAGAAGTGCTCTACTGCTTTGACAACAACCAACAACTCCATAAGTGACTTTTTCCTGTTCATTTTGGATCTAAGATAGAACAGCGCAAAGTCCAACGTTGTTGGCGCCCATGACCAAACCGAATTTTTCGTTCCGAAAGGGATATCTCAGAACGGGTGCGTTGATCGATGCCGTTTTCAGCTCCCTTAACGAATCTTGGCATTCCTCGGACCACTAGCTATAGCTGCTATAACTACCTCCGTGGCTACGTCGTTTCTTGCCTCGTAGACACAAGATGTTCCGACTGAAGCTACAAATGTACGGTAGGCTTCCTGTTTGTTGACTCCGCTTGTTTGTTGTTTCACCTGCTGTCAAGCGTTGTAAACCTTCACACTTATTTTCACCGTACTGATGAGATCTCTAAGATCGAAACACGTGTCTACGGTTGCATTTTCACTAGAGCACTTAGTCCAATAAATCGTCCCTTCCTGTTATTCATAGTTTCCCTCGAAAGCACATTATTAGTATGACAATGGAAGACTTCACTATACTGCCATTTAGTAAATAATGTCCGAATTATCGTTTCTCAGATAGTTGCTAACAAAATGACCGACGCGTCGTATTGTCGAATGGATTATCAGCTACTGAAATTACTTTTTCAAGCTTGCGTGATTCACCCTATACCCGCACGCAATTCAGTTTAAGAGGAAAAATTTTCTTGCACGATTAAGTCACTTCAAGTGAGTTATTACCGCACTAGTGCGAGTAAGATTTTTCCCGCACGCAAAAGTTTGTTCAAGAGTGTAACATTTTTTTTTTAATTCGCTTGTAGAAAAAATATTGATCCTAACTCATACGGAAAGGTACTAACCCGCACTCGACTGCTTACCCAAATACCGCTTTGAAGTCGCATGCGGGAAAGGTAATCTTTCCGTTCTTGTTAGAATAATAACTATTTTAGGAAAAATATGTCACTGATATTGAGGAGCCAATTTTTTTCCACAACTCTTGTAAAATATTCAGCGCATGTATTGGGGACTTTCCATTATAATCTGAGACGAAACGTTTCCAGTGTTGTCATTTCAAAAATAATATGCATTTTTACTTTTAGACTGAAATATATCTCCAATTCACCCTGACTCCAATCATTTTTAAGTTAACGTTTGAATTCACAAAATTCCTATCAGTAGAAATTGATCTGCATATCCGTTTTTCCCGCTCGTAACCCCAACGAAAATGCCCCTCAACTCCAGGAAGTCGCGAGACCACACTTTTAAATAACCCTGCACAACAAAATCATTTTATATTGATTATTTACTTATTTTTCAACGAAGAGGAAACCCATTAAAAGCACGTGTGTTTTTCTTGCATAAGCTCAACACTTTTTATTCTCTCCATTTTCGAATAAATTGTTCCGAGCTTTTATTATAACTCTTCGAGGCGTGAAGCCATTAGAAACGTTCGCGAGAAATGTATTCATCGGGGAATATAAAATGTTATAAATTTTGGAACAACTGCTGAAAATACTTAATTGCCCTGTTGGATTTTGGAAGCGTTTGTTTGATCCTTGAAGACTCTCATGAATTCAGCGAATTCAAATTCTTTAAAACGAAAAATCCGGGATGGAAGAGAAGCATTCAAATATTCTAACTAGAAGGGACTTTTGTGAACAGAAAACTCTGACGGAGACTGCACGATATGTGTAGGACACATTTTCTATCGAAACAACAATTTATTGTGAATTAGTGACCCAGTTCCGCTTCGCACAGTGACATGACCACGTGCAAAGTTGCCTTCATTCAACTCGGCCACAAGAATGGAAAATCTGAAGGAAAATGAGACAAGCGAAGATACTGTAAGGATCCTGACCACTTAGCTTTGGATAATCAAGCTCAGTTAGTTAAATAAGGGCAAGTATCTCGAAATGAGAGATAGTCAGCTATAAACTTGTATTAACCTTCATTTTGGCACCCTAAAACTGGTCTCAAAACCTACTTCTCGTAGGGTGTTCGCGCTACAGATATTCCATTGTCAAAACACGCCGCACAGTGCCATTCTTGACAAAAACTTCAAATACAAATTTCTGCAATAGACGGCATGAATGCGTAGAAACAAACGTTCAATTGTTTCCTGATACAGTGTCAAAATGTGTCGAATGTATTTGAGGCAGCTCAACTACCACACAGGTTTATACTTGTCTGTTTTCGTGGTGACAGGTGCCTACTACAATAATACTTTTATATTGTGCTGCTACTACTCTATAGTGCTACTTGAATATTCAATTGCTTTAAGCATGGAGTGTTTACCCACAGGTAAGTTCATCATTCAATGATTATATTGGGTGTTTCAAGTTGAATATTACTTCAGAAGAATTAGAAGGGAATTGAACATTTCAACTTGGAAATATAATTACGATTTTAGTTGGCCTTAGGTCATATCATGTTGTAATTTTTCATTCTCAAATAACCTTCGTAATTTGCTTTCGTAGCGTAAAGAAAAAAAAGTTGCGCATATTTGCGCCACTTGATGGGATTATCATTTGAAAATATGCATAATAGTTGGCAATTTAAGTCATATATTTTTCTTATACTTTTAGCATCGCGTTCCACGGATATATTTTTGAGAAGAAGATTCTTCTTCGATAAAATGAAAGATTCTGGTTGCATCAAAATGAAAGATAAACTAAATGTTATAAAAGAGTTCGTAAAATTACGTACCAAGTGTCCAGAAAACCGTACTCCTCAGCTATATCAGAAAATGTCATTGTTTTTTCTGTATTTCAAGAAAAGATGGCAAGAATCTAATAGAAAACATGACAGATTTAAAAAAAAAACAAACAATGGTTAGACATTTCAATAAGTTTTCCAGATTATTCAAATTATTCTAAAAAAGTTGGTAGAACGAAAATTGCTTTCGAGAAGTCTTCAGACAGGACAAAGCGTCAAAAAACTGAACCATTGAGGACAAAGTACTCACCTGAAGAATTATCTTTCGCTACGCAGATGAGTTTACGAGCTGCAGGTCAATTTGAAGCAGCAAAAGTGGTATAGAACGGCTTTTAGAAAATATGGTGCTCCCAAAAAAAAAACAACTCACAGGCGCGGAAGCTCTGGCTATGTTTGTCGAAGCCAAGTTGACTAGGATCAGTATAATATAATAAGGGAACATGATAAAGACAGATTTCCTTCATATAAAATAATTCAAGCAGAAAAGAAGGAATGTTATCCTCTGATGCTCTTGCAGAAGTCGAATTACAAGCTCTTCATGATCATACAGCGTCACGCCTTTTGGATGTCCAGTAAGAAGTTTTAACCAGTAAGAGACCCGAGTGCTTTCAAAATTTAACTTTGATTTGCAAGTGGGGTTTTGACGGACCTGGACAAGCAGAATATAAACAGAAATGGGATAGTGATACAATAGGCAGTGATGCAAATATTTTTATTTCATCTCTTGTACCTATAAAGCTCGTAGCAGAAGAGCGTCAAAAACAGCAGGAAATAATTGTTTGGCAGAACGAAAGATGTTCTTCTACTAGGTATTGCAAACCGTTTAGATTTCAATTCAAACATGAAACGAAGGATCTATCCATACAAGAAAGAGGACATGTAGAATTACAAATACAACAATTACGGCCATGATTGTACAAATTTCAAAATACATTTATAGAAGTAAATTATAAAATGCTGATGACAATGGTTGACGGAAAAGTGTGTAATGCACTCACGGGAACTACCTCAACACAATTTGTGGTCTCGAAACAATTCAATGACATTGAGAAAGTGTCCAGTGCACGCATAATAGATATTTCTAGATTGGAATTCGGATTCTCTGTGCTCCATGCATGGATTATATTTTTCGAATGATTATTGCACCTTGTCTATAAACTACCGTTGAAAATGTAGCAAGCTCGTGGAAATGAAAACAAGACTGTTGCAGCGAATACAAAAAAACTATTCAGGCTAGATTCAGAACAGAGTTGGGATTATTAGTAGATAAACCAATGAAACACCAATGACGGCAACACAGCAAGACGTTTTTTATAATTCGGAAATCTCGGCAAATATTACTGGTGTTGATATTGATATTATAAAACGATTCAAAATCATTTTGCAACCCATATCAAGTGGTTATGAAATTGATGTCGACATGTATAATACTTATGCTCTAGAGAAGGCAAAACTTTTCACAGTGTCCACAAAGTCTTGATACACGGCTCTAGTATCATAAAATATGCCATGCTTTCAATAGGACAACTGAGTGAGGAAGCTCAGGAGGCACGAAATAAAGAATTCAAGAGATATAGAGAATGTTATTCCCGTAAAATCACGAGTTAAAACCAACGAAGATGTCCTCAATTTGCTGCTTATTACATCTGATCCTTATATTACAAGCATTAGGAAGGTGCCAAATAGAAAGTCAATACCATTCGAAAAAGACGGTGTGGCTTTACTGAAAGCGCCAAATGTCATGCACTTGTGTCCAAGATGGAGAAGACAATGAATCTTCAAATGAATATTTCATAGTAATCTTTATAGAAAGTGTACTATCTTTACTGAATAGAAGTTATATTTGGTGTTTTTTTTTAATTCCACCCCTATACTTCATCAAAAAGATTTTGCCCACTATTTATCTGTTGATGAAGAGACTACGAGTTGAACCCCAATATTTTTCCAGTTTTTCTGTAGTTGAAATCTACACAAATTCAAATTTTTAGAATTTCACTCAATATTTTCCATTTTCACCCCCTGAAAACCACCCCAACTTATCATTAATAATTTTTTATTATTTTTCTTGTGATAACGATCCATTTTTCTTTCAATTTCGTGAGTTTCGGAATTTTCACCAGAAATTGTTTATTCCGGCCCCACTGTGCGCCGCGTAAAGTTCATAACTTCTTGATAAATATATATATATATATATATATATATATAAATAATTCTTAATGATTTGTATTTCATATTAACTATTACACTATAATTAATAATATTTTTTCAATAATTCAGTATCTATTTATTTAATAACAATAACCTACTAATGTAATTATAAAGATATTAAGGGAAATACTTCAATTATTTTTAAATTCCAATATTATTCATACTAATTACTTCCTGACTAAGTAAAAAGGAAATAATTAAATTTATTATTTATTTAATTTAATTCTTCAAATAAATCAGATGTTGTAGTTGATGAGTGTTAAATGAATTCGCGGATTGGGGTTGGGTGTCTTTTTAGAACAGTGGTGTCAGAAGTGGGATTTTTGAAATAACTGAATGTTCGCATAGTGGACAGTCTCCGTGCTATGGAAAAAATAACTGATTGACTTTTCGCGCAAAATAAACTAGTGAAAAGTAAGTGAACAAATTAGTGTTCGAGAAGTGGACAGTTTTGAATATTATGTGGAAAATTAACTGAAAAACTGCCTGCCTTTATTAGAGGACGGTTAAGGCTAGAATTTAAGATTCCTTTATTTTCACTTCGGGTGAGATCGTGGATATGACGTAACTGATGCCTGAAAATTATATGATTTTTTCATCCCAAATCGATATATAAGCCTCCTTTGGCCATTCTATCATCACAATAATAAATCTTATTATAAAATAAATTATGAAGAAAGAAACTAGATTTCATTTAAAGGGTATGAATAACGAACGCCTGTGTAAATAAGGGACTTACATACAAAATTGCAATATCTCTGTTTCAATCACAGAATAGTGCCAGTCACTGCTACAATAAAGTTGCCTTTGATACTGGTTGGCGTTATTGCAATATATCTCTAAGTACATCCATATTTTAAGGTAACATTTCTTGATTTTTTTTGTTGAATATATGAATTTCAAAATACTATACATATGAAATTGCTTTTCTTACTTTGTTCTCTTGCTTATAAATATTGAATATCTTAGAATCGTGTGGTGTGAGAGAAATTTCGAATAAATGGATTTCTTCTTTCCTCAATAATCGTCGTTAACGTGTTTCTCTTAAATTTGAAGTTGATGAACTTATTTGAACATTTTTCTCTGAAATAAGACAGGTTTCGTTAGGGGTGCCTCAGGGGCCGTATTAGGGCCTATTTTATTTTTTATCTACATTAACAATCTCGAATCTAAAATAATGCATTCTAATTTTATCGCGTATGCAGATGACATATCGCTACTTGTGTCGGCAAAGAACACCGAATCTTCAAAAAACGAATGTGAAGTGGCCCTAATTAATGCCTCCAATTTTTTCAGTGATCACAACCTATTTTTTAATTCACAGAAAACCAAAATTATTCGTTTCCAGAATTATCAGAATAAAACTAATTAATTTTCAATAAATATAAATGATACAGCTCATCAAACCAAACCATAGTGAAATTTTTAGGCTTGCATGTAGACGAACATCTAAATTGGCATACACATTGTGAAAATTTGATCTCTAAATTTAATTCTATTCAGTAGGTACATGTTTAGAAACTTAAAAACTGTATTAGACAGAGCCCAACTCTGTAGCATATACTATGCAGAAGTTGAATCGAGACCGAGATATGGCATCTGCTTGTGGGGAAACTCAACCATGGCCATAAATATTTTTATCAAACAAAAATATATTCAACGTTGCATTCTACTACTTCTAGAATGTCTTCATGTAGACCAATTTTTACCACTTATGGAATTTCAACTCTCGTTAGTTTATACATCTTTGAATTGACAGTTTATATTTTCAGTAACAGAAATGATTTAAAAAATAACAAAGATTTGCACAATATGAATACTCGATGAAAGAATGAAATTCATATCTTTGTTGCCAGGTACAGAATTACACAAAATTCTCCCAACTATATCGGTCCCAGAATTTATAATCATTTAACACATGATATTAAAACATCTTGTAATGTTGAACAATTCAAATATACTTTGAAATCATTTCTGTTGAAACATTGTTTTTATTCCATAGACGAATTTTACTCATTCCGGTCTGTACAGGTGACTGGATAGATTTTTATTAATATGACTTATTACTTTGTAATATATATTCTTCTAGACTGACTATTCCTATACAAAATGTACTTTTGTCGTTTAAAGGAAAATAAATTGATTTGATTTTGATATGTATGAAAGGGATGTGCTTTCGAGGGGGAAACTATGAACAGCAGGAAGGGAACATTTATTGGACTGAGTGCTCTAGCAACCGTAAACCGTAGACACGTGTTTCGATCTTAGGGATCTCGTCAGTACGGTGAAAATAAGTAGTATAAGTATGTACAACACTTGATAGCAGGTGAAACAACAAATAAGCGGAGTCAACAAACAGGAAGCATACCTCACATTTGTGGCTTCAGTCGGAACACCTTCTGTCTGCGGAGCAAGAAACGACGTCGCCACGGAGGTAGTTATAGCTATAGCCAGTGGTCTAAGGAATGCCAAGATTCGTTTAGGGAGCTGAAAACGGCATCGATCTACGTACCCGTTCTGAGTTATCCCTTTCGGAACAAAAAATTCATTCAGAACAAGGAAGCAACAACGTTGGACTTGGAGCTGTTCTATCTCACATCCAAGAGGGACAGGAAATAGTCACTTTTGGAAGTTGTTGGTTGTTGTCAAAGAAGTAGAGCACTTCTACAAGTACGTATGTGGAAGAAGATTCCTGTTGAAAACTAACCAAGCAGCTCTCAAATAGCTTTTTTCTACAAGCGCTTAACAAAGTAGCCTTTGACGCTTTCACATTTCAACGCAAAGTTGACGTTTTCCGTGAAATGTCATTTTGTTACAGCATTTGCGCTCTAGAGCGAAAATAATTCGAAAACGCTCGCTTCTCCAACGTATTTCTGCATGATGATTGATGATAGTGATAGTGAATTATCAAACACTCCTCCTGATGTGGCAGAAAGTGCAAAAATTGTTACTTTGAATCTCCTGCTAGAGAAATCAAGGAAGAAATATGAATTACAATACGGTAAATTCATGACGTGATTTCCAATATTCGGAGGAATTAATGTTAGATGGATCTGCTGATTGTCCATCAGGTTCAGGAATAATAATTAAAGAGTGTCACAATTGTACATTCAATTTTAGTACAGTCAATGATAAATTAAATTAATATTAATCAGGAATTTATAAATTGTGTTCGATATTCGAGTTAAAATGAAAGTTTGTTATAATGTGATGTACTTTTGTTGAATAAATCATCTGGTGTTTCTTTTACTGAAAACTGCGTTTGTAGAAAAAATCTTGTGTGTATTTCGAGCACAAGGTGTCATTGTCGCTCTCCAAAGATTACCGCGCTCCGCTTCGCGTCGCGGTAACCCTCTTTGTCAAGCGACAATATATCACTTTGCGCTCTTAATACACAAATAGCTATTACAGTTCAAAAATCCCGTAGGTCAAGTGGCATGTTGGATCGAAAGGCTCCAACAATATGACTTCGAGATCGAACATCGAACGGGAACCAGCCATAATAATGCAGATGTCTGCTCACATTGCGACGACCACAAGAGTAGGAAGCAACAATTTGTAGAACCATTGGAATAACAACAAGATCCAGAAAGACCAAGAGGAAGATCCAGATCATGGTTCAGTAATCGGCTGGATGAAGAGAATCCGAAGACCAACAGGAGGATGGTAAGGAAGGAAAGTGTCAGACACCCAGTTGCAGCTCTTTGACACTCTCAAAAAAGAGAAAACGGAAAAGCAAACAGAATATGGACAGCCAATTTATATGATATTTCAAATTCACAAAGAAACAGTTCCGTAACAATGTATCGACTGAAAAAAATAATTGCCAGGATTATACCCATCACAATTGGCTGGAACGAAGCTATAACAAAGCCTCTCTTTGTTTCGGATAATACTGGATATTTTTGCAGCGCGATTGAACGAAAACTGGAAAACGCTTCGAACCGAAGCGTTTAATACAATTGTATTGACAATATATCGAACAGTTTTAACTGAAGTGATATAAATAGCGGAAAGCTAATAGAAGTCTGCAAGAATATTTCGTGTTTGAAAACAGTTTTCAAAACAGAAGAATTGAAAAAGACCTTTCATTGAATAATTCCTACGAAATTCGTAAATATTCTTTATATCGACCTATCAGACCTTCATACAGAGATTCCTTGTTGAGACATATCATTCAAAATAGTGTATTTTTTCACATACTTGCAGGAAATAGTTATGATATTCACGAGTGCGGAAATGGGAATTTTTCACACGAGTGAGAAATATTCACGCATGCCGAGTGTGACAATTCCACGAGTGTAAAAATCACTCGCGTTCGAAAGAAAATTTTTTGCATTTTTGAATTGTGAGGAAAATTTTCTTGTACCCTATTTTTTCCTACGACCTCCCGATAATTCACATGTGTACAAGAAAATTATCCTCACTATTTAAAAATGCAAAATATTTTATTTGCCATAATACTTAGATGATACAAGACCAAAATTACAATTCGATACACTTTACTATTGATAATTATTATTACAAATACAAAATATCCATTGTAAAATGTATGTCTGTGGGTGAAGCAATGTGACATCTTTTCGAATCTCGCAGATTCTTGTATGGCATTTTTCACCAGCTATTCAATTAGGTATCACAAGTAGAGATTTCTATATTGAAAGTATTTCATATCCTAGTAACAATTATGGATGATTCGTGATAATTTAATAAATTTTTCCATACGATGCAGCATTTGTGAGCATTTAAATTGTCACCATGTACATGGAAAACTATTATTATATAATTATTTATTATATCATTACTATTTTTGATTATATTTATTATTATCAATTTGAGTATTTAGAGTTTGTACTTTTTATCAATAAAATATTAATTTCTTTTTTTTGTAACCCTCTGGTTATACTTACATATTTATCTTTGACCTTATCGGGACTCTTATATAAAGTTTAGACCTCTGTTGCTTATCACAGAGCCTTTCTTTGCATTTCGGGGGATTCAGCAGGAACTGAACTATCTTGAAGTCAAATGTACAATTGAAGGGTCCAGAAAAAAAACGGCATCAGTCCATTTTCATGCAAAATTGAGTTCATAGTTTATTTTCATGGAATATTGTAGTACCTGTGGAAGAATACGGGGTGCCCTTCTCTCTAAGCGTTTCCACAAGTGGAAAATTGAAGGCAAACATCTGTCAGTAAACAACAACTTCCCTGGCTAATACCACGACGGACATTGAACTACACCTGACAGATATTTGTGCAACGTTCTTCCAAGAAGACCCAATTGCAATTGCTTGTCTTGAATTGAACAGAAGATTATTCCTCATTTGGCTGGGAATGACCACCTGCAGGCATGCATGTTTCGAGGTTTATTGTCCCTGCGCCAAATGAATAATAATCGACCTTACAACTAATATTTCCCCACCGATGACACTATGATCGACAACAAAGTTGGTCGCAGCGCCATCCGCAAGGGAAATCAAGAAACAAGACAAAACACTCCCAAGTAGCACAGACTCCCGGAAGAGAAAACTGAAATAATTTGAACAAAGTTCGAATGAATCGTGCCAGAGAGGTATCAACAATGTGAAAGAATACGGGGTACCCTTCTCTCTAAGCGTTTCCGCCAAGTGTAAGGCGAAGGCAAACATCTTGGAAGAACGTTGCACAAATATCTGTCAGGTCTACTTCAATGTGCGTCGTGTTATTAGCCAAGGAAGTAGTTGTTTTCTGACAGATGTTCATACCGAAGTTTCGGTTGACATATCGATCGATTTAAATAGTTTGTGAATCTCCAGTTCATGAAAATATATGCATATATTGGTTCGAAAGCTTTTGTGTTGCAACATAATTTTAAGGCCTTAGTGAAAAAAATACCTATGTCTGGTTATCGACTTATGCTGGAATTCTGCAAATGCTTCCCATTCATTGTCCTACAACTCTGGAATTCTATATTAAAGACACGATCTGTCTTTCAGGAACACTTACACTTTACTGTTATTTAACTGGGATTTCAACATTTCCTTGCAGGTAATAGTTTTTATGCACATTCTACCCATTAATAAAACGTATTTGGACTTCGGTTTTTGTAAAATTTTACATTTTACTTCTTGTGGTGCCGTACACGAAAAAAAATCTTCCACATGCTGTTTTCTCCAAGCACCTCTTTTCTTGTTAAAAATTTGACTACCTTCATTTCCTAGCAACAACATGTAGATTTGTTATTGCTAACTAATGACTTTATTTACATGTATGGAAAGCCGGAAATTTCTAGATTCTTATTTTCTTATTTATTTTTCTGTTCATATACTTTCTCTATCTCTAATTTGCCTTGGCATCATTTCATTACATAAATATCTGAAGACCGGGCTTCTAATTTTAAGCTAATTCAATTGATTTTTTTCAATTTTTTAGTTTGTAGTTGCAGTTTGGTCATATAATTGTGTTTTGCATATTCCCTCTGCCCAATATTTGTTGCCATTTCACTTATTTCTTTGAAATAATTTTGTCTATTTTAGTGATGACATCTGCCATGTCAAATTTAAATTCTGCTTTCTTCAAATAGTATAGGGTACTTAAAAGATTTTTTTTCCATTAGGTGTTATTACATATTCTTATTGTGTCAGTTTTCCTTGGAATCCATCTAATTTTGGATAATTTGAGTCTAAAAGTTCCTGAGTTCTAGAATTATAACACTATACAGTGTGTTTCACTTCTCATGGAAACACCCTCGTATCTTCTGTAATTTTCGACGAAATATCATGAAATTCTCAGGACCAATAGATACACTAGAGATGAACTTTCTGCATGAAAGGGGTCATCCTACGTGATATACACTGCTCGCCAGCAGCGATGAAACCACCCATTTTTCCGGAAAGTAATATTAGGGAGTAAAATTGGCCCCAAATTCCTTCGGATTCGTGTTCAGGATCCCCAAATTACTACTAATACACTTGTCTCCTGAAAAAATTTAAGTTCTCAAAAATATTATTTTTTTTTTCAAATACTTCACGAATGATGACCCCTTTCGGGCAGAGAGGTCATCTCTAGTGTATCTATCGATCCTGGAAATTTCATGGTTCTACATCAAAAATTACGGAAGATACGGGGGCGTTTCCATGAGAAGTGAAACAAGTTTGAAATTTTCAGGACTGAAAATTTTTCAAGAGACAGGTGTAGTAGCAGTATTTCGGGGATCCTAATTACGAATCCGAAGGAATTTTTGACCAATTTTGCCCCCTAATATAAGTTTCTGGAAAAATGGGTGGTTCCATCGCTGTTTTCGTGCAGTGTATATCTCGTAGGATGACACCTTTTTTGCAGCGAGTTCAGTTCAAGTGAATCTATCGATCCTGAAAATTTCATGGTTCTACGCTGAAAATTACGGAAGATACGAGGGTGTTTCCATGAGAAGTGAAACACACTGAAAACTGTTGGACAGGCAATCATATGAACCCTAATTTAGTTGACGAAGACCCAAACTTCTTCAAAAAATTGGCAAATTATATCCGTTTGTTTTCTAGTTCAAACGGATTGATGAAAAATCAAAGCGATTATGGTATTGATATGTATTGACTTTTATACAGTGTCATTGTCTATTTGAGAGATTAAGACCAGGAAAGCTTCTTATAGTAAGTAATGTACCTACTTTTAGATTCGAATTTCACTTCTATTCCTTCTCAACTTGTATGGAAGAGAATCAATAATCCAAAAAAAATGTGAATATCAAATCCGGAAGCTGTCTCAATAAACAATCGTTTAATCAAAAATTCTTCCCGATTATATATTCTGCTATAGCGTGATTCTGCGGCAAAGAAAAACATTCCCCATTGTGTCTGCGGTCTAACATTCCTTTATTCTGTTGCTAGTTCAGTTGATTTCGTCACGAAAGCACTATTAATAAAAATGACTTTATCGGCATAGAACTCGATTCTGTTCGGCTGATGCTTCGCATTGCTGATGATTTAATGGTTTATGCTATCGTAATTTACGTTGCGACTATTTGTTTTTTCAACTGTTTCGTTGTTAGTGATTCTCACTCAGGTTGGAAAGGAAGTCACGCGATATTGATTTTTCCATTGTCTTTACTGCAAAGTGGGCGAAATGACGATAGATATAGTTGCGGGTATCATTCAAAGCCACCCCCTCCTTATTGCTTATCTGTATTGACGTAGTATACCAGGTGACTGTGGAACTATGGCCATGCTTATGTCACCTTCACTCAACCGATTTGAATTAAATTGGTTACATAGATGTATGTGAAACAATTTTTAATTGAAAATGGCTGACTTCCGTCATAAATGCTCCCACTTCGATTTTTCAAATTTAGATTCCACAGCTCAATTACATACGACAGTTCGTCATTTTTTTCAGCACAGGAGGCCTTGATTGAATTGAAATATAATCTAATGACATCAGTAACTCAGTAACATATTTCATCGATAAGATCAATAGAGACTCTTACAGCAGGAATTGAAACTTTCTTGACGTTGTTGATGGGAAAATCTTTTTTTTTCCAACAAATGTTGCCTAGCAAGGATCATTTTGCCATTCGATAGAGAATGGCATGATGGCAGAACAAAAACTGTAGAGTTGGAAAAAAGAAAAATCACCTATATATCTTCTTGAGTCTGAAAGATGAGCAAAATAAAATTCCATTATACAGAGTAATTTAACACCACTTACACAAAATTTGTAAATGTGTTCTCCCCACCGAAAGAAGTTGAACCAAGAGGAATTAGAAAAATAGAACAAAAGATTACCTTATTAATTGGTAGGAACTATAGAACTGTCGGGGAAGCACAAAGTTGCTACCACTAATATGCTTGCCGTTCCGATTCTACCTTACTCCGTTGGAGTAATGACATGTACTCAGGAAGAGCTGCCGGTGTTGCCTTATGCTCCGGGGAAATTGAGTCCGTTGTGGAGAATGAGTAGTGTCGAATCTATTGGAACTACCTATTCCCCACCCTCAGGCAAATACAAGCCAATCAGCCTGATTTAGTCCTTCTCGAGCATCAAAGTAGGATGATTTCCGTAATTGAGTTTCCAGCTCCTGGCTAAACGAACCTCGTCCGAAAAGAGGAGGAATAACGGACCAAATATCCTGATCTACTCCGCAGACTTTACCCAAACCATTCTGGTGGTTCTGATAATAGGGATCCTTGGTGGAATGATGGACACTCTGCTCTCGAAGTCAAAAACCGTATCGGCTTGCCGTCATACGGCAGAAATCTTAGCCAGACGAATGCAAGACCGTCACCGTTGGTTCACTCCGCCTGCTCAGGGCACATGATTCTCGGACCCAATAGTCACTTACCCCTCTAGGTAAATGATCCAGCACGCCCTCCGGAAGTATCGGAGCTTCGGACACACGGCCTGACTGGGAAATTCTCAACGGATGAAAAACATAATACTCCTGAATAAAGACTACAATTTACATTTTTTCATTTCATCAAGTAGTGAGTTGAAAAATTACGGTTCCGTAATCTTGGGATGAGTCACAAAAAGGTCTGTTTTTGGTCTAGTATTGACATCATGAACCTTTTATCTCAATTTGAAATCTTTCATGTTTTTGAAGATAAACATGCAGGTTTCCATTAGGAAGGAATAGTTGAAATTCTATATTTCTTTGCTGTCAAACTCCTCAGTATCCTTTTCTGGACTATGCTGATGAGGATGTGCCCCAAATGCAGATTCCATACCGAATTTTATTTTCGGCTTGAGCATAATACAGTTTGATTAACATATCCATATTGCATATAGTTTTCAAATTCCTGAACTGATAGGCTATGGAGTTCAGTTGTGAGATCAGATTTCCAGAATGGGAATTCCATGTTAAACATTGATCGCAATATAAACCTGAAACCTGTGAAAGACAAGCTGATCAAACTCTCTCTGTTATGAAACTGTGTGGATTGTGTTTTTTCTATGTTCATCAAGAGGTGATTGAAAGCGAACCATTTTTCCATTTTTGTAACCGTTGCAGTAGATTTTTCAGTTAAAGCAATAATGTCCTTACAGGAGATCACTACAGACGTATCATCAGCATGAATTGTGAAGGAAGCTGGTACGTCGGGTTTATCGTGTCGTTCATATAAATTAGGAACAGTACGCGACCCAAAATTGAACCCTATGGTACCCAATATGTTTGTTCCGATATTTTTCAGATGAATATATTGTTTTCGATTTTTCATGAAGGTTGAAAGCCATTTCAGGGTTATACTTCATATTCCATTTCTTGATAGCTTCTTTTCTAGCATTTCATGATTGACAGAGTCACAAAAAAAGCCAACAGGACATTCACCGCAGTCTATATACTCTATAATTTTACTATAATAGCAGTGGATGTATGTTGTGGAAGATTCTTTCATGAAATCGTGTTGGTTATCTGAGAGAATATTTTCTCGTCTTAAAAAGCATGAAAGGAATATTCGAAAATCTTGGAAAAACCACTGGGCATCGTGATAGGTTAGTAGTTCTCTAGGTCTTTTTGTAGATTGAAGTTACTTTACTCTCTTTCAACATATCTATAGTTCTTTGGTTCACATGAATCTTCGATTTTGGGAATAAGCACGATAAATCAAATCGGAATTCGTTCATTATTATTTTTATTGTGAATAAATTCTACATAAATGTTCGATGCACCAATTTCTCATGATCCAAATATTCAATCCACCATTGAAGAAGTAGAATACAATTACCACTAATGACATTAGAAATTACAGAAATTGCGTAACAACAGAATAATTCGTAGGAATGAGTCGATAACTAATCACAGAAGCCATAGAAGACATCAATCATTCAATAAGGAGATCAACACCTATAAAAGGATTTGTAATACAGTTTCAAGGAGGATAATGAACCAGTGACGGTGAAAGATTAACTATACGTACTGTAACGATTTCGAGACCGGCCCGAGACCGGCCCTGATCATCCAATTAATGATGCACACTCGAAAAGTAAACAAGCTCTCCGCTGACAAACACGTAGAAGAAGAGCGAACGTTCCAAGAAAAAGAAGCTTTGAGAGAGAGAGAGACATCTAGATTAATCGTTCTATTCTCCTGAACAATCGAGAACTGTAAATGCGACTACATAACCGCTGGATGACAGAGGGCAGGATAGTCAGGGACAGTCACAGAGATTTACAAATACAGTTCGAGAGTTCGCAGATAGATAGCCACAGTAGAAATAAATAATTAATAAGTTAGTGAAGTCAATGTATTAGTGAATAATTGTTGTAAGTAGTGTTTTAAATAAATTAGAAAAATTAGTTTAGTGCAGTTTTACTACAATTGGTGTCAGAATCGGATATTTAAAATAAATTAGTGTTCACCGAATTGAAAAACTGATAGACGTTTATCGCGCCCAATATGCTAGTGACCCGTTGAACAGTTGAGTGTTTGCAGGACAGTTTTGCGCGTCGCGGGAATATACTAAGAGACAAAATGTTTCCGAGGAGAGTTCACCTAGTTGACCTTAAAGTTAGTGAACTGAAGCAAGAGTTAGAGAAGCGTGAATTAGATAGATGCAACTGGAAAAAAGGCCGTACTCCAGAAAAGATAAATTTCTTCAAAATTCAAAGAGTCTGGAGAAAAAGCTTCTAGATAACTCGGTCAGCTTGAAAAATATGGAAGATAAATTTCTGGAAAATTCGAATACTCTGAAAGAACTTTCGAGAAATTTAGGAGAGAAGCTTGAAAATAATTCGAAAAATCTAGAAGTGAAGCTTCTGGAAAACTCGAAGAATTTGAGAGAAGAGCTTCTGGAAAATTCAAACGATCTGATGGAGGAGCTTCTAGAAAATTCGAAAAGCTTGAGAGAAGAAGTTTGTAGTGTGGCGAATCGGTTGGAAGAAAGAATGGGAAACGTCGAGACAGAGTTAGACAGAATGAACACGAGAGTAGAAAAAATCAAAGATGATTTCGAGACCAAAATAAAGGAAAAATTTAGTGAGCTAGAAAAGCGAATGGATTCTGTGCAAATCCCTGAAATTTCCAACAGAAATTCAATGCCGGATCTGGGTACCAACTTGGAGGAAGATCAAAAAGACATGAAACATTTCAAGATTAGTGCTGAACCTGGAAAACTTGCATTCAAACCGCCTCAGTTCGACGGAAATACTCCATGGTCAAACTACCGCCGACAATTCGAAGCTGCTGCCAAAGCAATAGGATGGAATGCTGGAGAAAAAGCTTTAGCATTTACACTGGCATTGCGTGGCGAAGCAACAAATATTTTACAAACGCTCACCGCCCAACAACAGGAAGACTATGAACAGCTGGTAAAACACTTGGAACTTCGCTATGGCCAAGCCCACCTCGAACACATATATCATTCACAGCTGAAGAACCGATGCCAGAAATGAAGGGAATCCCTGCAAGAATTTGAAGCCGAAATTGCACACTTGGTTCGTCTTGCGTACCCAGCTACACCGGAAAATGTTATGGAGCGACTAGCGGTTCAGGCATTTTTGGATCGACTCCGTGACCAAGAAACCCGACAAGCTCTAACACTAGCTCGCCCCGCACATCTAGTAGATGCATTGGCACGCGCTCTGTAATTCGAAGCAGCAAAACTATCCTGCAAAAGCCAGAGTAGAGTCCGGATGATTGAGGAAGAGACACAGGAGCCCGCTAATATCTAGGCTGCCATGAGAAAATTAATAAAGGAAGTTATGCCTGAGAGAAAACTGATACGATGCCGAAATTGTAGAAAACTTGGGCATGTGCGTAGCAAATGTCCAACATTGAAAAAATCGACAACAACGAAGGACAAGAAGGAGCAATCTTCAGCCCGTATCCAGCAAGCCCCAAATAACAACGCATATGTTGCTGTCTTTCAACGACAGAACAAAGGTGTCTTCGTAGACGGTCTCATTAACAACGAGCCTCGCACTATGCTCCTAGATACGGGTGCGACTAGAACGATTCTTGGGCCTACATTTGGCAAAACACCGGCAATAATTGAATCGTCGAATTGGAAGCTACCCACAGCAACAGGAGAGCCGGCAACTGTGTATGGTGAACTTCCGATTGAACTGACTTTGGGCAGTACTGAAGTAAAACACCGGGCTCTATCAGTGGATATCGAGGATGATGTAATAATTGGAATGGACATCATGAATTCCAGAGGTTTTGAGCTGAATTTTAAAGACGGTGTCCTGCGGGTGAACGGAGAAGAGCTGGTACTTCACGGGAGAAGTGAAGAAATGATTCGTGTTCTGCTGGCTGAAGACGTAAGCGTACCGGAGAGGGCTGAAACCATTTTGGAGGCTCGCCTGGATGGGGGGTGCAAGCAGTGGAAATGTGGTGATGTTCGAGCCCAAGCTCCATAATGAGAAAATTGGATGAGGAATTGCACTAGGAAAAACCTTGTTGCGTGCTGATAAATTTATGCCAGTAAGGGTAATGAATGTAAATCATTACCAGGTGACCTTGAAGAAGGGAACAATTTTGGGGCACTGCTCGTCAATTTCCTCTGTGATTAGGAGTGTACGCGGCACTGTTAACCAAGCCAGTAACTTGCCGCAGAATTGGAGAAGTTAGTTGCCATCTCGTCCAAGGACATGGGAGAATGAGAGAATTAGTCAGGCAGTATTAGGACATCTTCGATACCGGAGTAGGTAGAGGCGGTAGAACAAAGGTGGTTCAACACAAAATTGACACTGGAAATGCCCGACCAATCCGGCAATCAGCCAGAAAACTTCCTCTCGCCAAAAAGGAAGAGGCTGACAACATAGTCTGCGACATGGAGAAGACTATAACCGCTGGATGACAGAGGGCAGGATAGTCAGAGACAGTCACAGAGATTTACAAATACAGTTCGAGAGTTCGCAGATAGATAGCCACAGTAGAAATAAATAATTAATAAGTTAGTGAAGTCAATGTACTAGTGAATAATTGTTTCAAGTAGTGTTTTGAATAAATTAGAAAAATTAGTTTAGTGCAGTTTTACTACAGTGCCATCTTTAAGATTGTAAGGATTTAACATTTTTTCACCAATGAAATCGATATCGTTTTTATTTGGATTAAGGGTCACTCAGGTATTGCCAGGAAATAAAAAAGTTTATTTCGCAGAGAAAGAAGCCTCGTCTTTAGAAAAGGTAACCAATATCCGTTCTCCGCAAGCGTTAAATACGAAACGAGACTAGTTTGGAAAAGACTTTGGAGAGAATTTACCTCTAAATCTAATAATCATCACACATTTATCCATCCCACACTTCCAAAAAGCATCCCCCACAGCGACAAATTCAATATTTCAAGATTTGGCGCTATCACTCGCATGAAATTGAACCATGGCAAGTTCTATTACCATTTAGCTAGAATTGGCACCGTCCCAATAACGCCCAACACCGGCCTGAATTCTTTCGCAGCCTACTTTCCCCTAAAACTTCACTTCCCACAAATATGTCTTGTTGGCTACTCTCAACGAAGAAATTAATAATATTATACTATCATTTGTGAAAAAATCGAATATATATATATAAAGTTTGATATTCCTGATATACCTAGATTTTACAAAATTTCTATGGCAAAATAAACTTCGGTTTGATGCCAAGGGGTTATTATAAAAAAAAACTATACGTACAAGAAGGATATTATTCCTTGCAATCGAGTGTTTTTGCAAGCAGATAACGGGAAACGAACTCGACAAAAAGGTAGCAATCGTAGACTTAATATTTTCTACTTGGTTGTCATGCTATACTATATATTCATGACACGGCAAATATCCCGTGAAAGTTTGCTCTCGCCGGGCTTATTACTTCACCCTCTGCCCCTAATTTGCCTAAGGGCGATACTTTTATCTAGAAAAATAAAGCTCTAACGAGCAACAGGAAGCAGAAAATGATGCAAATGAGTACGAGTCACGGACTGCATTGGGGCGCCATAAGCTTTCATCATGGCAGTTATAAAAGATTTAGTACATTAATGCTTTTCAATTCATAATAATAAATGTGGCTTCCTTAGAATGTGAAGGATTTCGATTTCAAGGATCTAGGTGATTCTATAAGTCTAGAAACTATCTGAATATTTGCTATCGGGTGGTAGAGATCTGAAAAATATTAGTTTTTTACTAGAGCGACCATTGAGATTGAGATTGAAATTTTTGGGGCAGGGGAGGATTTCAATCTTTCACAGTTTGAAACTACAAAAACGTAAAATCAAGGAAATCTGTACAACGGAAGAAAGGAAAAATGAATGAATTCGCCCCGATAAGTTACTGCTTTTACAAGACGTTTTTCTTGGAAAAATTATTTGATTTTCATCCTCCAGACTGTTAAAAGTTGAAAGTTGAAAGATATAACGATGCTGAACTATTTCAATCAATGTTCAAAATGTGAACCATTAGTATTCACACACATTTTCTCAGCGAATATCATTGACATCTATTGTGGCTTCATTTGAATATTCCCATTGGTTTGAGTATTCCCTAGAATTAACCGGTATTCTGTAGACCTTTATCTTGATAGTACTCTGAGAATAAAAGTTTAGGGGTGTGAGATCAGGAGATCTAGGAGACCAGTACAATGGACGCAAATGTCTAATCAAACAATCATCAAAAATACGGTAAATTCTAATCAGATTTCTGCTGTGCAATGAGCAGAAGCTCTATCAAGTTGATTCCAACATATTGTAGTGTTAAGTCTTGTGTGAATTATATAACCGTTTTCCTCAAGAAATTGAAATATTTTCAAGAATCAAGGTTTTCAGTTAAACTCAAAAAGTGCAATAACTGCAATTATTATTGATTAAACATAATCAAACAGGAAACGTTATAATTCTTTTCTTTTTATTCAACAACCATTTCAAAATATCTACTCAATCTAATGAATTTTGTCGAATCCATTCAAGGAATCAGGATAATTTACATTGAACTCTCTACATATTCTTGAAACACTGACCTCAAATGATGAATAAATGCATCAACACCACATTTGAGTAATTATTTTCCGACATATTACTTTCACACGTACAGAACTTGAAATCAGAATCATAAACAAAAAATTATGGTTTCTGTGTAAATGAAGCTCATAGCCTTCTATCCAAATCACTATCCCATAATTTTCATCGAAAACCAATTCGTAACACAAATGAGCATAACTCACAAACTGTATCAGATAGGTACACTAATTAATGGAAAAATGTCACTGCTTTCCAAATAAGTAATAACATACATGGTGTTCCATTTAAAAATCTGAATTTTAGTAATGTTTGTGAGTACCCGGAAAGAACTTTTTCCTGACCCTCCCTGTATACTGAAACCGAGGTCCGGTTCATCGGCAGAATACTGAATGCTCTTATGCAGCTATAACCCAAATTGCAATGTTTTTTCACTTTGCATTGTGAAAATATTGTTATTTTTCAATGGTCACGTTTGACACAAAAATATGGCTTAATAATTTTCATTGCGGAAACTGTCAGAGAAAGGTATGGAGAATTTCAGGAAGAGTTATGAGAAATTACATACAGATTACGAGGGAGCGCCATGGGGGTGAGTTTCCGCAAAAAAAAAATATAGGAGGTACAAATCACTCTGTACACGTTTCTGCTCAGAATATATCGGGTGGCTACGGAAGTATTGCCTACGGAATATCTCAGTTATTGTATGAAGTAGGTTTGTGAAATTTGGAGCGTCGATATGATGACATAAGAGCTAGAATTTGAGCATATTGACATGTCGAAGTTAACTTCTGGTCTGACCGGAAGTAACATCAACTTTCTTATTTTAAATGGAAACCCTATTTTTTTTCTTTTCGCTTTATTCAGCTTTCAATTCCCTTTCTAATGACATATCACAAGTTGGTATCTAACCAGAAACTAGATCAGAAAAAAATTATTATTGAAATTCACCGAGTAGGCCGTGGAAGCAAAATGAAAGCCAAAAATTGAAAAGTTGGCTATGGAAACCATACGTCACTTGATAACAGTTGCTACTACTGTGATATTTTATTTTCATTCGTCGGCGTTATAAAAATCCGCCAAAAAAATATTGGAAAAATTGGGGAAAAAACAATACTCTGTAGGTCCATAACTTAAATAGGAACATATAACTTTTTCTTGCCTGTACTATTCAGCATAACCATTCCTTTCTAATGATATAATAGAAAGTAATTTTTTTAAATGAAATACCAAAAAATCCAATTATTATTCTTCAAATAACAAAACAGATTATCGCCATACGCAAAAATAACATTAAAATTAATGTGGAATGATAAATTATATCCTGTAGGTTCTAGGTTAAATAGGAACATAAACGTACTTGGTCTGTGCCATCGTCCATAGATATTCTAATATCTACCTATGGACGATGTTTGTGCTATTCAGAATAATCATTCCATTGCAATAATCATTCGAACCAAAATATTAACAAGTAGGCTGATTAAGATGTATTTTGGAATGAAACAAAAAAGAAACGAGAGCTCTCACGAACGCTGCTATCCATATTATTTTGACGTTCGAAGTAGTGTTTTTGATTCTGCCATTTTAAAAGGGTTTGGAAATCGAAATCAGTTAGTGGAATATTCAAAAAATGCCCCGTTATTCACGAACCGAACAAATTGACATGCTTCTCATTTATGGTGAACGTTTAAAAAATTCTTATGCCGCTGAACGATTGTATTTAGAGCGATATCCAGGGAGGCAGCAACCGTCAGTGGCTTGAAGAAAAATTAAGAACTGAGCCTGATGTTCACGAAGACCAAGAAGCATTTGTTATTAATGAGGAAACTGAAATTAATGTATTAGCTTTAGTACAATATGATAGCACAATTTCCTCAAGGCAGATTGGCGCCAAATTAGCTATAAGGAAGAACTATGCTAGGAAAATTTTGAAAAAACATCGATTTAAATCCTTCAAGTATCAGTTGCATCAACATTTGTATGAAAATGACGGTGAAAGGCGCCTGGAATATTGTAATTGGTTTCTTCGACAAAATGCTGAGAATCACCTATTTAACTATTATATCTTGTTTACGGACGAGTCAAGATTTACCAACAATGGATTATTTAACAGGAATAATACAAGGTAGGTACTGTACTTTATTTGGATTATTGTCCATAGTCGAAGTGTAAAGTGCTAAAAGTGTGAACGGTCTTTTGTTTCAGGTACTGGGCGATAGAAAACGAGCACCGGTTTCGACAAGGTGGCTTCCAGGAGAGATTTGGTGTGAATGTTTGGGCAGGAATAGTTGGAACTCATATTATTGGCCCCATTCTTTTTCAAGGCCAACTAACCGGAGAGAGATACTTTAATTTTTTAACGAATGAAATTTCGGAATTCATTAACAACCTACCAGCGGAAATATCTGAGAGAATATACTTCCAGCAAGATGGCGCCCCTCCGCATAATTCAAGAATAGCGAGAAATTATCTTCAAAATCGCTTTCAAGAGAGACTAATAACAACCCATGGTCCAGTCAGGTGGCCACCAAGGTCATCTGATCTTACTCCGTGCGACTTTTTTCTATGGGGGCATCTTAAAAATAGGGTGTATTTCACACAGCCTACAACTCTACATGAGCTAGAAGTAAAAATTCGTAGAGCTTTCCAAGATATCACGCCCCAAATGTTGAGAAACGTTTTACATGAAAATATCACCAGAGTCAATAAATGTATTGACGCTGAGGGAATGCATTTCGAACATTTGTTTTGAATTTATTTTATCTTTAATCCTATCAATTTAAATTTTTTTTTTTCGATAAATCTGTTTTTTTGTTATTTGAATAATAATTATTGGATTTTTTGGTATTTCATTTCAAAAAATTACTTTCTATTATATCATTAGAAAGGAATGGTTATGCTGAATGGTACAGGCAAGAAAAAGTTGCATGTTCCTATTTAAGTTATGGACCTACAGAGTATTGTTTTTTCCCCAATTTTTCCAACATTTTTTTTGGCGGCTTTTTATAACGCCGACGAATGAAAATTAAATATCACAGTAGTAGCAACTGTTATCAAGTGACGTATGGTTTCCATAGCCAACTTTTCAATTTTTGGCTTTCATTTTGCTTCCACGGCCTACTCGGTGAATTTCAATAATAATTTTTTTCTGATCTAGTTTCTGGTTTGATACCAACTTGTGATATGTCATTAGAAAGGGAATTGAATGCTGAATAAAGCGAAAAGAAAAAAAAAATAGGGTTTCCATTTAAAATAAGAAAGTTGATGTTACTTCCGGTCAGACCGGAAGTTAACTTCGACATGTCAATATGCTCAAATTCTAGCTCTTATGTCATTATATCGACGCTCCAAATTTCACAAACCTACTTCATACAATAACTGAGATATTCCGTAGGCAATACTTCCGTAGCCACCCGGTATAAATGTCGAAGAACTTCGCATTGTTTAATGAAAAATGGTCGACTTTTCTTATTTTTTGTAATCGACGGTTTGAGAAATCCTGATCTAAACTTAACCTTAGCAAAACCTCTGTTTAAACGTTATTTGATATACGAGGCACTAATGTAATTTTTTATTTTCATTTCGAATTTGGATAGATTTTCAGATGAGTTTTGGTACTTTGAGATTCAATGTAATTCAGGGCCATGCGAACAGGGGTTCAGTTGTTATGAAATTGATTTTTCGATATAATGTATACATTATTGCCAAAATTATTCTCTCACTTTCCGAGAATGTTTACTGCTGATACTATTCATGAAAAAGCAGAAGAATTGTGTCAAAAGAATGGAAAATTGCTACGTGGTATCAGCGATAGAACATATCCT
This sequence comes from Chrysolina americana, assembly GCA_958502065.1. Classification (NCBI taxonomy): domain Eukaryota; kingdom Metazoa; phylum Arthropoda; class Insecta; order Coleoptera; family Chrysomelidae; genus Chrysolina; species Chrysolina americana. The sequence goes on from OY293412.1 coordinate 10,065,683, forward strand.
GAGCACTAACGTGTACGAAGCCATTTGTGCCATCTATGATTTTTTTCAAAAGCTCACCCCTTTTGCACCCCCTTGGATGGCTTGGCAAACTCCTACGTGGTATCAGGCATGAAAAACGAGCATTTCTCATAACATATCCCGAGCAAAAACATGTACAAATACATGTGTGCCTACTAATGTTTTTTTTCGGAATCTCACCCCTATTTCACCCCTTTGGACGGCCTGACAAACTCCTTCGTGGTGTCAGTGATGGAGGAAAAAGCATTTTTCATAACATATTCCGAGCAAAAGCGTGTACAAAGTTATGACTTTTTTGCGGAAACTCATCCCCATTGCACCGCCTGGGACGGCCTGGAACACTTCTTCGTTATCGTTGTTGTTTTGAAATCGATATATCCGTCAACCGGCTGCACACGAGAAACCCTCAGAAGTCAGAGACTTGTGTGAGCTAGGAAAAACGTAGCCCTCATGTTTTAACGTGTGATGCCATGCACAAGACCAGTGACAATGCTGGGAATCGAACCCACGCCCCTGTGACTGAAAGGCAAGCACTCTACCATCAGGACCACCACGGCCTATCAGTTATGAAGGAAAAAGCATGTAGAAATCCATTTGTGCCTTGCATGATTTTTTTTTGAAAACTCACTTCCATTCCACCCCCTTGAACGGCCTGATAAATTCCACTGTGGTATCAGGGATGAACCAAAGAGCATTTTCCATAACAAATCCCGAGCAGAAACGAGTACAGAGACATTTGTGCATTCTATAAGTTTTATGTATATTTCTCAGTGTAAATTTGTGGATGTATATAACTTCACACCCGTAATGTCTAATAAGAAAGAACATTCTAGAATGTTCTTAAATCTTGAAAATTCTAGGAAGCCGTGTAATGAAAGAACAAGTGGTCCGGAAGATTCGAGAACGTACTGAAAAAATAGTATGAAGTGAAATTCCAGATAGAAAGTTCTACGGTATGAGAGGAAAAGTCTAGAATGTTCTCTAAGCTCTTAGAAGGCACTGGAAAATTCTTTAAAACCGTGGAATGAACCGGATCAGATCGGAAATATGTTTTACTTTCATTACTCTTTGTAGCACTCATCGCAACACTACAACAAAAGTTTACAACATACTGACCAGAGACCAGCCACATGCATGTCAATATTTTATCGCTCGTTCCAAGCAAAACCTGCCTTTGAGAGAACTAAATATTTCGAGATATATTTCCAATGGTTTTACATGTTGATTTTTTTTTTCAGGAACAAATTTTTCGTATTCTCAGCCTTCTACGACCAGAGAAAAGGTCAGAAGATCATTCGTGTGATAGGAGCAACAAAGACCAGAGGACCGGAGAAGGTGTGGTGCAGACTATGGTACAAAGCCAGTGAATTCAACTCCTCGTCTCATATATCTGTCACTGTGGCTGCAAAAATAAAGGTGAGAAACCAAAACATGAAATACCACCAAATTAGAACGGTTGTTTTCCACATAAGTGATACTTTCCTACATACTTCCACTATTACCCTAACAATGCGAAGCAGAATTCAGGCAAGCAGTCGAGTATGGCAAAGATATTTTCCAGATTTTTTCACTACTGTACCAGTGAATTATTAAAATCTCGTTAATAATCACTCTTGGCGAAAAAAAATCACTGGGTCCGAGAATCATGTTCCATCAGTAGCCGGATTGAACCAAGAATTACGGCCGGATACGTATTCTGCTGCGTCACGGCAAGGTGGTATAATTTTCAGATTCAAGAGCAGCGTGTCCATCATTACACCAAGTATTCCTACGGTCAGAACCACCATTTTAACAGAATGGTTTGAGTAAAACTTGCGGAGTTCAAAGAGTGAGTCTTGATATTAAGATCGTTTTCTCCTCTTTTCGGATGATGTTCGTTTCACCAGGAACTGAAAACTCTATGACGAAAATCACCCTACTGTGATGGTCGGGGAGGACTAAATCCAATCCAATAGATTTGGTACTCCTCATTCTCCACAACAGACTCAATATCACCCGAAGCCTAAGGCAACACTGGCGTTTCATCTATATGTCTTAGGTGGTAATACAACACGCGTAGCGCTGCGTTATACCTGTGGATATAGACTGAGACCACATGAGCTGGACAGGCTGACAGCAAATGCATTATGGTATAAGGAGTCCCACGACACGTTTTGTATCTATTGACCATGGTTGACGCGACTATGGTTGACCAAGGTATTGAAGACACCACCCTGGCAGGCCATTATGAATCCCTCGGTCTCCAACTCCAGTCCATTTCCAAATTTTTGGATAAATCGAAGTCTTCAATGATATTGAAGAAGACACTACAAATTAACTCATCTCTGTATTGCTGTAGAAATAATTGTGCATCCTCAGCTTTAACGTGAGCTATTAGCTGGATGGGGTTCCAGCTTGGTGAGTTTTGGCCACCTCGTTCAGTGTCAAAATCGAGACAAAATTCATTGGCTGCACGGGCCTCGTAAACTTGAAAAGAAATTCTCCGAAGCATATAATTTGCAGTAACTTTGTTCTTTCCCGATAGTTCTGAGTTCTGACGACTAGATCTGTTGAAATATAAGCTGAGACTTTCCAAGGAAAGACGTTTTAACTGAGGATACCCCTTGGTAACGCCATTGAGCCACCTCTAAGTAAATGAACGTATCTCCGGCATCAAGATGATGTAGGGCTTTCATCTACGAATGGAACGTCCTCTCTGTATTCCTCGCAACTGAACTGTGACACTTTGATCTCTCCCAAACTGCATTCCGATAGCATGTCTGTACTCTTCCACCACCCTTAAAGACTGATGTGAATCCCTTTCTCCCGAGGCATATAGTTTGAGGTCATCCATGTAAAACAGGTGGGTGGCCTTCTGTCTTCGGTTGCTGGGGCTGCCACAGTTGTATCCACATCAGGTTTTCTGTTTCCGTAGTTCATTGAATCAGACAAATCTTCGTTTTTTGGATTTATCACGGTTTGCCTCTCGACAAACCCGTTCGGAATCTATTTCTTGTCACTTGTTGAAAATCTTTGTGGTTTCGATGGTAAAACTTTTAAGATCCCTTTTTCATGTTAGTATAATTTGTTTTGAGGTGCTTTTGGTTAGTATCATCCCATTCGATGGACCATAAGACAAAATAGATTCAACCAGTGATTTATATATGCTATTTCTATTATATTTATTGACAGGAATTTTTGTAGCTGACGAAACGTATATACCAGTTTTTCAAGAATTTTTTTTTAGATATTCAGAGTGTCTATTTCATTTCAATGTACTGTCAATTATTGGGCCAAGATATTCAATATTTCAACGCTCAAGCTAAGTAGATTACTGTCCGACCATCATTTTATTTTATATAGGCACATTTCTTGTAAAGTGTAGCACCGTATCATCGATGTATGATATTATATCTCGTGGAACATCAAATTTCAACATGTTATCTAAGTAACATTGGAGTGACTGGGAACCAAGAACTGAAAATTGTATCCTACTACTTTGTCAATGAATCCAGGGTTATACTTAGGTGGTGTAGTGCTCTGAAGGCAACTCTACTTCTAGATCTTACTGATCCGTATCCACAGAAATGAATACCATATACCAGACAGAAAACGTCTTGTATTCTTGACCATTCGCAAAATCACCGTGTACTACTTGTAGATATTGTTATATTCTGAGTTATCGATAGCATGTCGATGAAAGAGAAAGGAGCACTTCGTACTGACGAAACAGCACTATATTATATTCGAATGAAGGAATTGTTATACATCACCAAAAAGATTCATCAATCATATCCATTTTGATGGACGTAATCCCTTAAATTTCCACATTAAAATGCAATAAAACACCACTTTACTGTCTTTTGCACCTACTTACCTGTCGAATACTTCTACCTATCTGTCGGATACTTTACATGTATCCACATCATCACACCACACATGTATCATACGATACTAAAAAAGTAGTCACATCAGTTTTCAAAAATTCTCTTGACCAACCTAGCTGCGGAAGACATGTAATATACTCTTTCATACTGCAACGAACTGAAACCGGACCTGTCTAATATTGCGCTAGACTATTCAAAAATGCTTGAGATCATCGCTCTGGAATGACTCGAAGTACGTCGAGAATTCATCTAGACAAGTCGTCTAATCTTTCCCACAGTTCTAAATAAAAGCGACCCCTCTCTCACTCGAGACATCATATGCGTTCCAAAAGAAGATTATTGTGGGTATAAATGCTGGACCAGAGATGCTAGTTACAATTACAGTCTAAGTTCAACAGTTAGCAAATAGACAATACTGACAATAAATTTGAAGTTATATTCTACAAGTATCACTAAATTAGTGGAACAGAGTTTTTTTATCACAATATCATAAATATTCACGCCTTAAATCGATGATATTTTATCAGTAGAAAAATGAGAACTGTCTCTATTCGTTCCTGTATAAATATTCATCCCGGGCAGCTTGGATATGTAATTCCATTCAGAAATGGAATGAGTAAGATCAAAGCACTTTTTTGGCTCCAGCTCTTAGACTCCATGGTCCTATGAAAAAAATACGAGGTGCAGCTTCTTTTATGTATTGGGTCCAGTGGCAGATAGTATATTCCGAGCGTAGTATTTGGAAGAAGGTATTTTAACTTTTATTGAGCTTTTTTGCCAAAGATGTTTTCCGAACCAATAACTGAAGCGAACCAAGCCCACGTAAAAACATCCATTGCGATTCGATATTCTGTTTCCCTATAAAATTTAATTATTAATCTCAAGTAAAGCACGTTTCCACGTTTTCCCCCTTTACATGGCCCTATTCAGCTGCCAGGAATTGAATTATCTATTCGACTTCTCTCCACATCGCGTCGCCTTCATCAATTATTTGTAGGAATGGTGTTGCTTTCCTCCGCTAGCGTCTTTTCGTTTCTGCATCTCAGGTCATGAACGCGGGACACCTGCAGAAGGGAAAGATGATACCGGGTGTTTCACGGTGGATGGAACATTAGAAGTATTCGGAAAATGACCCACAAACCATTTCGAAAAATTGTGGCGTGGATATTTAAACATGCTTCATCCGTTTCGAATACATTCATCAATACAGTGTGGCCGCTTATGTCAGGAATGTGCCTATTTTGTAATTTCAATGGAACACCCTATATTATTATTATAATTATGCGGTGGGGCTGGCCATCGGCCGAAACGCAAATAGTTTTACGTTTTTACGTCAGTTACAGTATGTGTGGGGCTGTTTCATCCTCCTCATCACAGAACCTGCATAGTGTGAAGTCTTGGTGTACTCCCAACATGTTCAAATGTTTTCTCAGTTGCAGTGTCCTACCACCTTCCTAAGAGAGTTCCGGCTCAGTTCAAGAAGATGCCCTGATATCCGGTCGGTTGACCCCATCACCGTCATTTTTCCGTGAGTATTGCCTGAGGCGTCTTCCCAGACAGGTTGATGATGGTTCTTGACCCATTTCTTTGTATCCTGCTCAATGTCCCCAAATGGGATTCCACAGGCTGGTTCAATGAGAGTTGTTGCTGCCCTCGCTCTTGCTAGGGTATCTGTATTCTCATTCCCCTTGTGACCTGGTACCCAAATAAGTGCTCTTAGGTCGTTGAGGTTTTTGTGAGTCCCCCAAACTAATTTGGAAGTAAATCTGCATGATCGCAGAGCCTTTATTGCAGCCTGGTTGTCAAAAAGATGACCATGGGATGGGTATTAGGATCCCTCCTCAGGATCTCTCTTGTGCGGACGGAAATAGCTGTCACCTCGGCTGGCAATACGGAGGCTTGAGTACCGGGACTAGACTGATATATATGCCTAATCCATTGCTTGTCTTAGAGGCAATTTTTTACCAGATTCACCTCCTTGACAACACGGGTAGGGCTCTTGATGTGACTTCTCCATCTTGAATGATTTTGGTGAATGTTCCATCAAAGGATTAGGTTTGGGTCATTTTGTCCGGCGGCATCTCAGATACGTCGATTCATGACCTTCATTGAAATGGCCTTAGTTATCGCCCCTCCATTGGCACTTTAGTCTGGAGGCTTCTATCCTCGCCCCCGCTATAATGTGCACACATAGAGAAGGGAGGTTCAGGATCACCCCATATATTACATCATTTTCAGAAACTTTATAGTTGCTGCATTTGTACTAGATTCACCTCCTTGACAACACGGGTAGGTCTCTTGATGTGACTTCTCTCTCTTGAATGATGTTGGTGAATGTTCCATCAAAGGATTAGGTTTGGGTCATTTTGTCCGCAGCATCTCAGATGCGTCGATTCTCATGACCTTCATTGAAATGGCCTTAGTTGTTGCCCCTCCATTGGCACTTTAGTCTTGAGGGTTCTATCCTCGCCTCCGCTATAATGTGCACATATAGAGAAGGGAGGTTCAGGATCACCCCATATATTATATCAATTTCAGAAACTTTATAGTTGCTGCCTTTGTACCAGATTCACCTCCTTGACAACACGGGTAGGGCTCTTGATATGACTTCTCCCTCTTGAATGATGTTGGTGAATGTTCCATCAAAGGATTAGGTTTGGGTCATTTTGTCCGCGGCATCTCAGATGCGTCGATTCTCATGACCTTCATTGAAATGGCCTTAGTTGTTGCCCCTCCATTGGCACTTTAGTCTGGAGGCTTCTATCCTCGCCCCCGCTATAATGTGCACACATAGAGAAGGGAGGTTCAAGATCACCCCATATATTACATCATTTTCAGTCAGAAACTTTATATTTGCTGCCTTCTTCATCCAAAATCTTCGGGGTCCAGGCTATGTCGGAGCCTCTCTTCAGCTGAAGTGGCAAATATGACACGTGTCGTTCTGGCAGTAGAGGAGGCCTGCATCATACAGTCAATGGAGGGTATCAGAAACCGCAGGGCGTTTCATAACACCGAGCCCCTTGAACTACAACAACTGGAATTACGATAGTGCCCTCGCAGCCTTTGGTTCGGAAGACACTACTCAATTTTTGAGAACAGAAATCAACTTTGTTTTCTCCTTCTTGAATTACTCTAGGTTCCGGAGAAGCAAAGCAAGTGTGAAGAATACTTTAATAAAACTGAACTGGTCAATCATAGTTACATTTAATTTTATTCACTTTTGGGACAAAGAATAAACATTTGAAACAAAGAGTTCTTACATAGCTAGGTTAAAAGGTAAGACCTCGTTAATCCTTAGCTCGCACAAGTTTCGACTTCTGAGGGCTGTCGGTATTGAGATAAGAAGCGGTGAGAGTATGTGGGTCGGCTCCAAGACGGGTCTGTATACGTAACTCTGGCACGGGAGGATTCGAAGATTTATGATGTCCTTTCAGAAGAGGCTGATATCTGGCAAATAACCTCTGCCGCCGCTCAAACTTTGTCTCAAACAGAGAAGAGAGATATCGCCCCTCTGATTTGGAGGCATAAGCGTACACAAGATGGAAGCTAAGTTCAAGTCGGCGAGACAAAATGTGTCTCGTATCCATTATGTGGCGGACTACGTGGCGACCGATAGGCCCTTCACGCCCGCAGTGCAACGAATTGCCGTAAATTTGAGATGAGCTCACTAAACACTGAATCAAGGCACGCTGTTCATCATTAAACAGCACTTTCTTGATAGGATACGAATGCAAGTGACTGCAAAGTAGTCACTAGTGAACCTTTTCGCCTATTTCAAGAGCCTCCACGTGTTGTAGATAACTCGCCGGCTGCTGATCGGGTGCAAACCTTCTGGAAGAATATTCAATCTCGTGTGGTATTTCCACTTCGATACAGGAAGATATGAAATCTCATAAAATTATAAGAAGAAGAATGGTGCCGAATAATGAAGAGGTATTGGCATTACCATGCTGGATTGCTATCCTGTTCCTTTGAATCAAGAAAGAAGTTTATCGGTTTTCCTTAGTTAGGCAATCTTAGGTGAAACCTGTGCAAATAGTTCCATTCATTGTGAGATTATCTACACAGAATCTTATGCTGAGCTTGCCCGGTCTCTGTAACGCAACAAAATGCTTATTATTGTAGTGAAAAGACACTCAACTATAATTCGCTAATTTATTTTAACTCTATATAAACATTATCTTATTCAAACACTGTCGCTGTCTATTTACGAACTCTGGAACTAGCTATATCTGCCACTGACTATCTCACCCGCTCGAGATTCCTTCATTTACATCGGAAGGGCTTCTGTTTGAACATTCTCGAAACGCCTAGAGGTGTCGCCGTCATTTAGCGACTTTTCTAGATCTTTCTAGTTCACGTTCCTTCTTGGATGTGATGAATCACGGATGTATCATTGACGAGTAGAGATGAGGCAATGTGGGCGGGCTGGGCGTCAATATACAAACAGACGCGGTCAGGTCCGGCTCCAGGATTATTATAATACAATTTTGTGAATTATGAGCCATTTTATATTTTTATATCCTATAATTCTATCAATTTTATTATTATTATTATTATTATTTTTTTCGTCCGTTAGGAATTACCCAGTCAGGCCCTGTCTCCGAAGCCTCGACACTTCCGGAGGGCGCGCTGGTGTGTCATTAACCCCAGTAAACACTCTCCACGTCCATGGGGTAAGTGATTACTGGGTCCGAAAATCATGTGCCCTGAGTAGGCGGAGTGAACCAAGAATTACGGCCTTCTGCATTCGCCCGGCTAGGATTTCTGCCAAGTCACGGCAAGCCGGTATGATTTTTAAGTTTGAGAGCAGTGTGTCCATCATTCCACCAAGGACCCCTATTATCAGAACTACCATCTTGACAGAATGGTTTGGGTAAAGCCTGCGGAGTTCAAAGAGAAGATCTCGATATTTAGTCCGTTTTTCCTCCTCTTTTCGGACGATGTTCGTTTCGCCAGGAGCTGAAAACTCAATGACGAAAATCGTCCTACTTTGATGGTCGAGGAGTACTACATCAGGCTTATTGGCTTGTATTTGCCTGAGTGTGGGGAATGAATAGTTCCAATAGATTCGGCACTTCTCATTCTCCACCACGGACTCAATATCCCCCGGAGCATAAGGCAACACAGGTGTCTCGTCTACACCGTACGAGTGTCGTAGATGGTAGTACAACACTCGTAGGGCCGCGTTATGTCTGTGGATATAGGCTGAGACCGCATAAGCTGGACAAGCTGACAGCAAATGCATTATGGTCTCAGCTGCCCCACGACACGCTCTGCATCTAGTGTTAGGGACCTCTATACCCATCACGCGACTGCGGTAGACGAGAGTGTTGAAGACAACATCCTGGCAGGCCATTATGAATCCCTCGGTCTCCGACTTCAGCCCACTTGACCTGAGAAACGAGAAGGTCAGGTCTCTGGATAAGCCTAGGTCTTCAATGTTCTTGAAGTAGACCCCATGCATCGGCTTATCCTTATGTAGCTGCAGGAGCCTCTCACACTCCGCAGCTTTTACGTGGGCTTTTTGCTGAACGGGTTCCAACTCGGTGATAGAGTTTGGGTTTGTCCGTTCAGTGTCGAATACGAGACCGAGTTCATCGGCTGCACGGGTTGCTGCCTTGAAAAGAAATGCTTCAATCCCCTCTATTTCATGATCACATACCAAGCAGAGAAGGGGATCTGAACTCCTGATGACTTTACAGGCTCCATCCAGTACCATTCTGTTATGTAGACACTCCAAACTCAAAAGTCCACGGCCTCCCCGTTGTCTGGGGAAGTATAACCGTGGAACAGACGATTTAGGATGCAAGGTTCTATGAAGATGCATCATTTTGCGAGTTTTTACGTCGAGTTGTCGCAGCTCTTCCTGAGTCCATTTCATTACTCCAAAGGAGTAAAGTAGAATCGGAACGGCAAGCATATTAGTTGCAGCAACTTTGTTCTTCCCCGACAGTTCTGAAGACCATATCTGTCGGAGTTTGTGCTGATACTTGCCGCGGAGAGAGCTTTTGACAGTACCTCTTGGGTGTGGCGTTGTTCCACCCCTAGGTAGGTATACGTCTCTCCGGCATCCAGATGATGTAGGATGCTTCCGTCTACGAGCTGAACGTCCTTTCCGTATTCCTCGCATCGTCCTCTTTTGAGATGAACCGTGGCACATTTGTCTATCCCAAACTCCATTCCGATAGCATGCGTGTACTCTTGCACCACCCTTAAGGACTGGTGAAGGTCCTTTTCTCCGGAGGCATAAAGTTTAAGGTCATCCATGTAAAACAGATGGGTGACCTTATGCCTCCGGTTGCTGGGGGTACCGCAGTTGTATCCGCGGGTTTTCCGTAGTGCAACGGACAATGGCGGTAGTGAGATGCAGAAGAGAAGAGAGCTGAGGGAGTCTCCCTGAAACACGCCCCTTCTAAAGATAACCTGCTCTGTTTGGACTCTGACTTGACCAGATGTTATGGTAAATCGAGTCCTCCAGAGCGGCATCAGCTGTTCAATGCATCTCACTATTTGATCGGGTACCGCAAGGCATCTGAGTTCATGCGATATTGTATCAAATGCCTTGCGATAATCGATCCATGCCATTGAAAGGTTACGCTTATACTGCACGGAGTCCTGCGTGATGCATCTGTCGATCAGCAGGTTCTCCTTGCAGCCAGCGACTCCCTTTTTCGACCCTCTTGCTCATATATCCGTTCATACACCGGCTCAACTGCGGAGAGTATTCGCATGTACAAGATGCGTGTAAACATCTTATAACATGCGTTCAAGCATATTATTATTTTTATTTTTTTTTTCGTTAGGAATTACCCAGTCAGGCCCTGTCTCCGGAGCTTTGACACTTCCGGAGGGCGCGCTGGTGTGTCATTAACCCCAGTAAACACTCTACACGTCCATGGGGTAAGTGATTACTGGGTCCGAGAATCATGTGCCCTGAGTAGGCGGAGTGAACCAAGAATTACGGCCTTCTGCATTCGCCCGGCTAGGATTTCTGCCATGTCACGGCAAGCCGGTATGATTTTTAAGTTTGAGAGCAGTGTGTCCATCATTCCACCAAGGACCCCTATTATCAGAACCACCATCTTGACAGAATGGTTTGGGTAAAGCCTGCGGAGTTCAAAGAGAAGATCTCGATATTTAGTCCGTTTTTCCTCCTCTTTTCGGACGATGTTCGTTTCGTCAGGAGCTGAAAACTCAATGACGAAAATCGTCCTACTTTGATGGTCGAGGAGTACTACATCAGGCTTATTGGCTTGTATTTGCCTGAGGGTGGGGAATGAATAGTTCCAATAGATTCGGCACTTCTCATTCTCCACCATGGACTCAATATCCCCCGGAGCATAAGGCAACACCGGTGTCTCGTCTACACCGTACGAGTGTCGTAGATGGTAGTACAACACTCGTAGGGCCGCGTTATGTCTGTGGATATAGGCTGAGACCGCATAAGCTGGACAAGCTGACAGCAAATGCATTATGGTCTCAGCTGCCCCACGACACGCTCTGCATCTAGTGTCAGGGACCTCTATACCCATCACGCGACTGCGGTAGACGAGAGTGTTAAAGACACCATCCTGGCAGGCCATTATGAATCCCTCGGTCTCCGACTTCAGCCCACTTGACCTGAGAAACGAGAAGGTCAGGTCTCTGGATAAGCCTAGGTCTTCAATGTTCTTGAAGAAGACCCCATGCATCGGCTTATCCTTATGTAGCTGCAGGAGCCTCTCACACTCCGCAGCTTTTACGTGGGCTTTTTGCTGAACGGGTTCCAACTCGGTGATAGAGTTTGGGTTTGTCCGTTCAGTGTCGAATACGAGACCGAGTTCATCGGCTGCACTATTATTATTATTATTATTATTTATTAATTTTTTTCCGTTAGGAATTACCCAGTCAGGCCCTGTCTCCGGAGCTCCGACACTTCCGGAGGGCGTGCTGGCGTGTCATTAACCCCCGTAAACACTCCCCACGTCCATGGGGTAAGTGATTACTGGGTCCGAGAATCATGTGCCCTGAGTAGGCGGAGTGAACCAAGAATTATGGGCTTCTGCATTCGCCCGGCTAGGATTTTTGCCATGTCACGGTAAGCCGGTATGATTTTTAAGTTTGAGAGCAGTGTGTCCATCATTCCACCAAGGACCCCTATTATCAGAACCACCATCTTGACAGAATGGTTTGGGTAAAGCCTGCGGAGTTCAAAGAGAAGATCTCGATATTTAGTCCGTTTTTCCTCCTCTTTTCGGACGATGTTCGTTTCGCCAGGAACTGAAAACTCAATGACGAAAATCGTCCTACTTTGATGGTAGAGGAGTACTACATCAGGCTTATTGGCTTGTATTTGCCTGAGGGTGGGGAATGAATAGTTCCAATAGATTCGGCACTTCTCATTCTCCACCACGTACTCAATATCCCCCGGAGCATAAGGCAACACTGGTGTCTCGTCTACACCGTACGAGTGTCGTAGATGGTAGTACAACACTCGTAGGGCCGCGTTATGTCTGTGGATATAGGCTGAGACCGCATAAGCTGGACAAGCTGACAGCAAATGCATTATGGTCTCAGCTGCCCCACGACACGCTCTGCATCTAGTGTCAGGGACCTCTATACCCATCACGCGACTGCGGTAGACGAGAGTGTTGAAGACACCATCCTGGCAGGCCATTATACACCTATTATTATTTTTTTTTTTTTTTTTTTTTTTTTTTTTTTTTTTTTTTTTTTTTTCCGTTAGGAATTACCCAGTCAGGCCCTGTCTCCGGAGCTCCGACACTTCCGGAGGGCGCGCTGGTGTGTCATTAACCCCAGTAAACACTCCCCACGTCCATGGGGTAAGTGATTACTGGGTCCGAGAATCATGTGCCCTGAGTAGGCGGAGTGAACCAAGAATTACGGCCTTCTGCATTCGCCCGGCTAGGATTTCTGCCATGTCACGGCAAGCCGGTATGATTTTTAGGTTTGAGAGCAGTGTGTCCATCATTCCACCAAGGACCCCTATTATCAGAACCACCATCTTGACAGAATGGTTTGGGAAAAGCCTGCGGAGTTCAAAGAGAAGATCTCGATATTTAGTCCGTTTTTCCTCCTCTTTTCGGACGATGTTCGTTTCGCCAGGAGCTGAAAACTCAATGACGAAAATCGTCCTACTTTGATGGTCGAGGAGTACTACATCAGGCTTATTGGCTTGTATTTGCCTGAGGGTGGGGAATGAATAGTTCCAATAGATTCGGCACTTCTCATTCACCACCACGGACTCAATATCCCCCGGAGCATAAGGCAACACTGGTGTCTCGTCTACACCGTACGAGTGTCGTAGATGGTAGTACAACACTCGTAGGGCCGCGTTATGTCTGTGGATATAGGCTGAGACCGCATAAGCTGGACAAGCTGACAGCAAATGCATTATGGTCTCAGCTGCCCCACGACACGCTCTGCATCTAGTGTCAGGGACCTCTATACCCATCACGCGACTGCGGTAGACGAGAGTGTTGAAGACACCATCCTGGCAGGCCATTATGAATCCCTCGGTCTCCGACTTCAGCCCACTTGACCTGAGAAACGAGAAGGTCAGGTCTCTGGATAAGCCTAGGTCTTCAATGTTCTTGAAGAAGACCCCATGCATCGGCTTATCCTTATGTAGCTGCAGGAGCCTCTCACACTCCGCAGCTTTTACGTGGGCTTTTTGCTGAACGGGTTCCAACTCGGTGACAGAGTTTGGGTTTGTCCGTTCAGTGTCGAATACGAGATCGAGTTCATCGGCTGCACGGGTTGCTGCCTTGAAAAGAAATGCTCCAATCCCTGCCTTTTCATGATCACATACCAAGCAGAGAAGGGGATCTGAACTCCTGATGACTTTACAGGCTCCATCCAGTACCATTCTGTTATGTAGACACTCCAAACTCAAAAGTCCACGGCCTCCCCGTTGTCTGGGGAAGTATAACCGTGGAACAGACGATTTAGGATGCAAGCTTCTATGAAGATGCATCATTTTGCGAGTTTTTACGTCGAGTTGTCGCAGCTCTTCCTGAGTCCATTTCATTACTCCAAAGGAGTAAAGTAGAATCGGAACGGCAAGCATATTAGTTGCAGCAACTTTGTTCTTCCCCGACAGTTCTGAAGACCAGATTTTTCGGAGTTTGTGCTGATACTTGCCGCGGAGAGAGCTTTTGACAGTAGCTACCTCTTGGGTGTGGCGTTGTTCCACCCCTAGGTAGGTATACGTCTCTCCGGCATCCAGATGGTGTAGGATGCTTCCGTCTACGAGCTGAACGTCCTCTCCGTATTCCTGGCATCGTCCTCTTTTGAGATGAACCGTGGCACATTTGTCTATCCCAAACTCCATTCCGACAGCATGCCTGTACTCTTGCACCACCCTTAAGGACTGGTGAAGGTCCTTTTCTCCGGAGGCATAAAGTTTAAGGTCATCCATGTAAAACAGATGGGTGACCTTATGCCTCCGGTTGCTGGGGGTGCCGCAGTTGTATCCGCGGGTTTTCCGTAGTGCAACGGACAATGGCAGTAGTGAGATGCAGAAGAGAAGAGGGCTGAGGGAGTCTCCTTGAAACACGCCTCTTCTAAAGATAACCTGCTCTGTTTGGACTCTGACTTGACCAGATGTTATGGTAAATCGAGTCCTCCAGAGCGGCATCAGCTGTTCAATGCATCTCACTATTTGATCGGGTACCGCAAGGCATCTGAGCAAATGCATGATGAGTTCATGCGATGTTGTATCAAATGCCTTGCGATAATCGATCCAGGCCATTGAAAGGTTACGCTTATACTGCACGGAGTCCTGCGTGATGCATCTGTCGATCAGCAGGTTCTCCTTGCAGCCAGCGACCCCCTTTTTTGACCCTCTTTGCTCATATATCCGTTCATACACTGGCTCAACTGCGGAGAGTATTCGCATGTACAAGATGCGTGTAAACATCTTATAACATGCGTTCAAGCATGTTATCGGTCTGTAGTTCTTCGGATCAGATAAATCTCCGTTTTTGGGGATTAGCACGGTTCGCCCCTCGACAAACCAATCCGGAATCTGCTGCACCCCATCTAGCCACGAGTTGAAAACTCTTGCTAGATGGTGGTGGGTACTTGGTAATTTTTTCCACCAATAATTATTCAGGCCATCAGGACCTGGAGCAGCAAAATTCTTCGAGCCTTTGAGGGCCCGTCGAACTTCTTCCGGGGTTATCGGATTGCGCAGTTCATTGAGCTCAGGCTGACGAAGCCTCCTGCAGAAAGCTTCGAACTGCGCTAGGGCTGGAGTATCTACGTTGAGTGGTTGCGGAAACTCGTAAATACCCTTCCAGAAGGTTTCTACCCGATCAGCCGCCGGCGGGTTTTCCACAACACGTGGAGGCTCTTGGAATAGGCGAGAAGGTTTATCGCGGAACTTTATGTTTTCCGCGATGCTTCTCGCCCGCCTCACTAGTGACTTTTTTGCAGCCACCAGCATTCGTATCCTATCAAGACAGTGCTGTTTGATGGTTAACAGCACGCCTTGATTTAGTGTGTGGTGAGCTCGTCTTAGACTTGCGGCAATTCGCCGCACTGCGGGCGTGAAGGGCCTATTGGCCGCCACGTAGTCCGCCACACACTGGATACGAGACGCGTGTTGTCTCGCTGACCTGATCTTAGCTTCCATCTTGTGAATGCGTCGCTCATGCCTCCCAATCAGAGGGTTGGTATTCCTTCTCTCCGTTTGGGACAGGGCCTGAGCGGCGTCATACACGGCAGAGTTGATCTGCCAGATGTCAGCCTCTTCTGCAAGGACATCGTGAATCTCCGCATCCACCCGAGCCAGTTGTTGTGGCTTCAGGGGCTTGGTGTTATGCAGCGCCCTGCGGGTTCTGATGCCTTCCGTTGGTGGTATGATGCGGGCCTCCTCTACAGCCAGATCGACGCGTGGCATATCTGCCACTTCTGCCACAGCGTTAACCGGCTGAGGAGGGGCTCTAACATAGCCTCGAACCCGAAGGTGGGATACATAATCCCTTAGGTTTTGTGCGGAAAAGGCAGCATGCTCTGGGTGTATTTCACACCACAAAGCATGCATTCTCGCCATGTATCCTCTTCGGGCGGGCTCACTGCTCTCATAGCAATGCAGAAGACTGTCCCTTAGTTCATCCGTCCACTCAAAGCGTCCGTTTTCATTGCGGTCGTTATACAGTGGCAATCCATCGTTCTGGGCCCCACCACCTTGCCTATGACCCCTAATCCGAGGGGGTCGGTTGTGGGGGCCTCTTTCTCGTCCATCTTGAACCGAGTAGTGGGGTATACCGGGGGGTTAACCCAGTATACCCACGGCCGACATCAGAGGGAATGAGCATTCCCTCCAGGGTGCGCCATGGCTGCCGGTCCGGTTTTGCACCGGTAGCTCAGGAAAGTGGTGTCGCAACTCACCAAGGCCTTGGATGATGGTTGGCCTTCCCTGCTATTATTATTATTATTGTTATTATTATTATTATTATTATTATTAATTTACAAGCTACAAGAAAGGTAAATATATCACTTAAAGAAACTAATCGGATCATTTTCCATGTTGTTTGAAGTTTGAACCTCTTCTCTAAGGAGTTTTGCTTTTTCAGATATGACAATGATACAAATAAAAACATTGACCTGAAAATCCCGAGAATATCTGTGAAATGCTGAGTTCGATTCTGTTTGTCCTCTCAATTTCCCATCAATTTTTCCTATATTCCTCCCACTTGCAGGGAATATTTGGAATGCTACTTCTGCGGTGATGAACGTCTGTATTCATAAAGTGCCTAAAGTGACTAGTCGCAAAGCACTCAAACGCTCATTCCGACAGGCAAAGACTTGTTTGTTTTCTGTAATAGCGCTACTATCGATTGGGACAGATGAAAGAGGAGTGTGCGACATTAAAGCAGTCATCCATCAGGACGGAAATGTTCAATCCATCGTTTCGAAAAGGGTAAATTGTAGAAATGATGGAGTTAAAAAGGAGTACCTACTCTGTTGAGCCCCTTAAATAATTCCACTCTTTTTCACCTCAATCAATAAGTATTGTTGACTGGACTGAATATTTACAATAGAGGTGTTCATTTATAAGATTAGGTCAAGTCAGAGTTCAAACAGAGCGGGTACCTATAGAAGGAATGCATAAAATTCTCTTCTACACTTGCCGATATGTTCATGTAATTCTTTTGTCAACGCAGATTACGTCATCATTAGAAATCTTTCATAAAACCAAACTGATGATCTGAAACAAGATTAGATTTATTCACAGATTTAACAAGGCGCTCCCGAGGGGATTTTTCAAATATTTATGCGAAGTTGTATCCTCGGGAAACATTCCAAGTTTTGAATATAGTATTTAGATGTGGAAGAGATAAAGAATTTTCATCTTTTAATGCTTGTATACATCTAGAAGCTTCATTGTCCTACTCGTGTCTAGATCAATCAAGAACCATTTAGAACTCGGTCCATTCAGGTTCTGCTCTACCTAATAGTTTTCTAAGGAAATGTTTGCTCGGTAATCCCTTTTGGCTCTATGCTATTTGTACAGCTAGTGAAGTGGTCGTGGTGTTAGAGCGTTTGCTTCCACCCAGAAGGCCCGGGTTCGAGCTAAAGTGGTTCGAAATCCACTTTTATTGAAGCTGTATGTCCCGGATCTCCCTTGCTCGCACGAGCTCTGCTTTTGAGGGGTTTACTTCAAAAACCTGGATGATTCGTAAGAAAAGGAAATTGCATGCATTCAATAAAACATCTCTTGGTTTTGTAGAGAAAAGTATTCTGACATCAAACTGGAGAGTGAATTTCTACTTAAGGAGTAACTTCGATATCACGTGGAAAGTTGTGACACTACGAAAAATTGTAGAGTCATAACGTTCAACTTTTAAATACATCAAAATGTACTGTAATGTACATTTAATTATTTTATAGAGATTCAAGGTTGAGTGGTAGAAAGCACTTGCCTGAACCTTATGGCTCAGACGAAAGCTAACTCTGCCTTTTGGTAGATTTGTATATTGCAATTTAAATGTTTGTTTCTCTGATTCTACCAATAAAAGCATTTATTATTATTATTATATATGTGCTGTAGTTTTCAAACTTCTTCAGATTATCAGCATATGGCAAATAGTATAGTATGATGAACACAAATAAAAAACAAATTTAGAACATTTCAAAAACTCTGCAACTAGGGAACATATGCAATAATCAGATATTCAACTCTCATTCAATTGAAAATGAAATCAACCAACATTTCCTAAAAATAGCGAATAAACTGACTAATCCTCATTTATCGACTTTTAATCACTGTTTTCATTCCATCGACGAAAATGTCTAAACACCATGCCCCCTTGGTAATGTGTCATTGTTTTTTACCATGTTTTAGTATGTTTTGACGTTTATACAGTTGATTTAAAAAAAATGGCTATTTTACAGAACCTCTTTTAATGTCGTTTAAAAATCTGTTGTATACAATAGTGACTATGAATATTCCCTTCTATTCTATTAGATACATTTCTTCCAATTCAAGATTTTTCCATCAGAAATTTCACTTCAAAAACTGATATTGTACAAAATTATTTCGTTGAAAAACGAAATGTATTCGAAAAAAAAAATGCTGTTGTGTTTTTACCGTTGAATAGAAGTGCATTTTTATCAAAAATCGTTTTTCTGATCGACTTTACACACATGAGTAGGTACTTTTATTTTGGAAACCATGTTTTGTTAAAAAATATTGAGATATTTTGGTAATTCCAAAGTTTTATGTTGTGGACCATCGGAGTAGTCCGTTCCTGAATTTGTAGCAGAACAACTGACTTATATAACTGAATCAATTTGTTTTGTGAGTCATCAGAAGTTAGTTGATTTTCAATATTTACTTGCAAGGACCAGTAACTTGTTAATGAAGGACAAAAGGAGTAAAAAAAAGTTATATGAAATTCTGCTGGTATACAAATCAAAATCAAAATATACTTCATTGACCAAGATATTATCTTATTGACACAGCATTGTGTAATTTACCCAATAAAAAAAATATTTGAATTAACATTTACATATGCACATACATATACCACAAAAAATAGGTGCATATATTAATGCGTGTGCACAAATACTCCATGAACATCTTCCAAAAGTTGATAGATAATAATAATATTCGCTTGATAGCATTGCTAAACATGCAATCGTAGGTATAAATTATAGTACAATCATGGGTATAAAATACATTCCTATAAATTATAAACGTAAAAAGTAAAGTAGTAGAAGAAAATATTCATGCTTCATATATGAAATATGATTGGAAAATAGACATACTATAAAGATTTTTTGAGATAATTTATTACATTTTGTTTGAATTAATTCACCGTTTTCAAAGATTTGATTGTTATTAGGGATAGATTATTATATGTGCACATTTCTGCGTCAAAACTATTTTTTTTTGTGATCACTGAGTTAGTTGGAAATATGTGTATATGATTCTTTCGTCGTGTGTTATAATTATGTATGTTATGCCTAAATTGTAGATTTGCACATAAGTATTCTGGGAGATTATTGTTCAGTAGTTTATATATGAACATTAATGTTTTGAGAATCACATATTTTTTTATACATAGCCAGTTAATTTGCTCCTGCATATATGATAATCTCACATATCGATTACATTCCAGCAGCAAACAAGGCATACATCTATTTTGTAGAAATCGTAATTTATTCAAATCACCCTCTTGGTACATGAACAGAATTGAAGATCTTACAGTCATTATGGATAAAACATACAATGTATGTACAGGGTGTTCCAAATAAGGTCGGCACCATTGCCAACTCCGTTATTATTGATTCTACGAATTCGGTTAAATGGGCAAACTAGTAGCATTTTTAGTGGCCTTCTCGATGCCGAAAACAAAAAAAACGTACAGTTGCGTTTTCAGAATATTTCATAAAATGATATTTCTTTCAATGGAACACCCTATAATTTTTCATGCATTTCGATTCGTAATAACATTCTCAACAACAAATCTCATTTGACTTTTTTTCGTAAAGGTGAAAATAAGACAGTTTTATCAATAGAAAACATTTATAACATACGGATTTGATAAAGCGCTATAAAATATCGAGTAAATGTTCAAAAACACCGCCTTCTTGTTGAACACATATTTGGGCCCTTCTATTCACACTACGTGTGGCATTCAATACAGTTCGGTCATCAATTCTATCAATTATAGTTTCAATATAATTTTTCAGTCAATCTAAATTATTGTGTTTCATTTTATACACCGCATTTTTCAGAAATCCCCAAAAATAAAAATCTAGAGGTGTCATGTCTAGTGAACGAGGGGGCCACTTAACAGGACCATTTGTGCAATCCATCTGTTTCCAAAACAGCCTCGCAGCATTCTTTTTACGCACTGACATTATGTGCTGGTGCTCCATCCTTCTGAAAATAGATCATCTGACTAGCCTCCAGATCAAGATCATCAAAAAACTCTTCCAACACTCTTGTTAATAAATTAATGTAACGGGGTCCGTTCAAAGAACCATGGCAGAAAAATGGACCTATAATTCTGCCTCTAAATAGACCACACCAAACATCAATACTAAATCGTCTTTGCGGATTGTGGGGATGGACTAGAAATGGATTATGTCCACTCCAATAATGAAAATTCTCTCTATTATACATCCCACGATTTGAAAAATTAGCCCCATCGTTCCATATAATATTTCTATAGAAGTTTAGGTCTTGTCTGCATTTATTCATAAACCACCGACAAAACCCCAATCGTCTCTCAGGATCACCAGGTTCTAGTGTTTGCACTGGTCTCAACTTATGAGGAGAAATGTCATGTTTCTTCAGAATTCGTTGAATACCAGACAGTGGAACAACTATTTTTGTAGATAAATCTCTGATGGAATTATTTGGATATACCTCAAAGTAGGAAAAAACGTTTTTTAGTTCTCCTCTTCTCAAAAACTTTTTCATTGTTCCTGAATCGACGATGAAACACAGCAAAAAAACGCTGATCAGATAATTCATGATCGGGGAACGAATTGCTGTAGTGTTAGAGTGCTCTTACGCTATTTTTCTGACAAACCAAGTAGATCGCATTTTTCTTGATGGGAAAACGGCATATCGAAAAATATTCGAACAGTCGTTGACAGTTACAATAATTTATGACATTGTCATGATATACTTCAGAATATTTGACAAATAGTATTTCAACAACAAAATTTCAAGGTAACTCGATTGCTCATAATAATTATGTTTTATCGAATCAAACACATTTTTCCCAACCACATTCATATGACCCTCCAGTATTTTCTTTTCTAAACAAAAACGGCTTCAAAGTTATCATTACAGCAGACATATTTTAATTCACAAAATAAATGCGGCTAGCGGAATGGCTTCAAGATGGAAATTATCGTTCTGAACATTAATACCAAATAGCTCAGTGGTGTCAATTGAGTGGTGCGACATGATGATCACGGGTTTCACGAGTTTACATCCCAGCGCAATTTTTTCTTTTTACCGTCTTATTTTGATATTAGTAACAAAATATTGTCATTCGTATAAGTACCAAAATTGGGTGTGTGGACAATCATGAGGTTTTATTCGCCAAAACAAAGAAATGTTTTGTACTAGTGAAATAATTAAATATTTCCACATAAGTCGCTCATTTTCCACTTTAGGAAGAAAGGTGACATGAGATTTGTTGTTGAGAATGTTATTACGAATCGAAATGCATGAAAAAATATAGGGTGTTCCATTGAAAGAAATATTATTTTATGAAATATTCTGAAAACGCGACTGTACATTTTGTGTTGTTTTCGGCATCGAGAAGGCCATTAAAAATGCTACTAGTTTGCCCATTTACCCGAATTCGTAGCATCAATAGGTAATAACTGAGTTGGAATTCCATGGTGCCGACTTAATTTGGAACACCCTGTATAACATATGAATATACCTATGGACAATGTATAAAAAATAAATGAACAAACAATTTATAATATTTGAATAAACAAGCAAATGAAAGAATAAAACAGGTAAATACTATCTGGTATTGATAATGCAAAGGGTCATTTGAGGGTACTTTTTCTGACGTCAGTCATTTAAAAAACTACGGACTGTCTTCTGTGTGATGGTACAGTCGGTTTCCTCCTAGTATTTTTGTTACGAAAAAATCCTCCATTGATTCGCCTAATAGTTTTCCGCTGCAATCTGAGAGCAAGTCACAAAATTAACTGTATATAATTTTACTGCAGGTGATTCGCGAAAATTGGAATCTGAAATACAGTGCTTGCTTCGTGATGTGTCTCCTAACGAACAAAACGGTGCCGACGGCTGTGAGCATCGTGGCGAGAGTGAAGGACCCCCCTTCCAACCTGTTGGCAGTCATCAATAACTACAACGAGACCGTGACGATCCCCCAGAACAAGTTCGGAGTGTGTGTCAAGCCTCTTCATTTCGACTACAATAGGGTAAGCTTGACATATATCTTGACGAAAAAGATCCTTAAATTCTTTGCATTGTGAAAAGCGGTGCTTCATTACGAGAGCGACTTTCGAAAGATCTTGGAACGATTCATATCTCCCCTTTCGCGTGTGGGTTTAGACTGAATTTGCATAATTTTATAAGAGGCGGCAGGAAATTGGTGATTTTCCACCGATGCTGAAGGCTGTAGCACGTGATATGAAGGACTAGGCACAGATATAAGGGATTTTCTAGGCATCGGTAGAATTTCCTGAAATTTTGTTACACTTAAGATATGAAAGAATAATAAATGTATCCAACTTGACCACGTTATGGGGAGCCCAACAAGAGATTTTGAGATTCACTCGAACGCGGCAGATTGACAAAAGGGAGATACCTTGCACCATGTTGAATAGATACTTTCACCATATACCGGGTGTAACAGGATCATCATGGTACACCCCCCCGTATCTCCGTTAGTTTTGAAGGTAATTGATTGAAATTTGGAATATTCCATATTTCGCCGGAAGTGGTATCAACTTTCGATTTTTGAGTAGGACACTCTGAATATTATTACATTTCTGAAATCAAACGTTAAAATTTTTGATAATTTAATTTTTAGTTTTTCATTTAAGTGTGTCATGATGGGTCCGATTTATTCCATCTGGAGGCTTTAAAAACAATGAAATCACTCCTTCAGATTGTCAAATACATATTTGATGGTATTTCGGTGTTTTTATGGTGTATTGGAAAAGTCTTTACATTTGTTGTTTTTTTTTTTGTTCAAAATAAGACTGTTTCTACAAGGCAAACAGTAAGCCAAATCTTGCACAAACAATTATACATCTTTCAAATATCAATTGCACTAGCACCTGAACGAAAAAGATTATGAACGTAGGATGGAATATTGCAATTGGATCTTGCAGAATAATGTGCAGTCAAAGAATTCTTCTTTGAGAAGGATTTTATTTTCGGACGAGTCTAGTTTCACAAATATGGGATTCTTTAACCGATTAAATACAAGGTATTAGTCACCAGAAAATCAAAATTTATTGCGTGGGGGTAACTTTCAAGTGCGGTTCGGTTTCAATGTTTGGCTTGGAATATTCGGTCGTAGAATCATTGGTCCAATATTATTTGAAGGACCCTTGACTGGAGCTAGATATTTAGGATTTACGCAAAATTGAGGACAGGTTAACTGAATTAGCTGTCCATTTATGACAGGAAATGTATCTTCAACAAGACGGAGCTCCTCCCCATAGTTCATGAAAAGTAATTGATTACCTTCAACAGGCATTCAAAGAAAACATAATTTCGACGAATTGTCCTATGCGATGACCTCCAAGGTCACCTGATTTGACACCTTTTGATTTCTTTGTTTTTGCAACCACCGTTACAACCCGCGAAGACCTGGAGTTGCGATTGAGACACGCAAATAATAGTATAACGGACTAGCAATTAGCGAACGTTCTTCAAGAAATAGCAATACGAATTCAGAAGTGCATTAACGTTGTTGGACAGCATTTCGAACAATTTCTGTAACGTTTTGTGTAAATTTTTTGTATTTCAAAGCCACCTTGGTAACTTCTTAGCATTCAATTAGAACAAAATAATTATATTTTCTTATTTTATTTTAGCTGTAATTTTGATTGTATTTATCACATTTTATTACCAGGTATGGATAAATTCGTCATTAATAGTAATAACGAATGGTACCACGGTACCAACATGGTTTCGTTTAAAAAAATTGAGTTTTACCTCAAAATCGATCACGATGAACTTCATTCGCTCATAAAAAACGCAATTTAGTATTTTTGACGGGATTTCGATTTTTCTACTATTAGACGGGTCAATTGGAATAAATCGGAACCATCATGGTACACTCAAATGGAAAAAAATTAAACTATCAAAAATTTTGAAGTTCGAAATGTCGCTTAGATGGTATCATTGGATTCAGAAAATTATGCATGTTTCAGAAATGTAATGAGATACCGGGTGTTCTATTTAGAAATCGAAAGTTGGTATCACACATTTTGTAGAGATTTTAAAAATTCTTGGCACTTTGCCATAGCTAATTTTTGTGAATTATCCTAATAAGCGAATAAAAATTATATACAAAGTATCGTACAAATTGAGCATCCCTCAACTTTTTATTTTCAAATACGGATCTGTAGAGAGTTTATGAAGAAAAAATAAAAGAATTGTGTAGGGGATGCCTTCTATTACTATTATCCTACTAGCTTAACGTGTCTAATGGAGCCAATTCTACTTATATACGATCCTGAGCGGTATTCTGGGAAATGCTGATTTTTTAACACTTTCTGTTATTATTCTCATCATTAATTATCTTTAAATTTCAGGCTCCCTAATCAGAGTCTCAGTGGATAGTTACAACAATTTTTTATAGAGTTCTTACCAATTCTTGAATTAATAATAGCAGCTAGTCCTATTCAATCGTCTGGGGAAACACTAATTTCGAATATCTGAATCCACGTTACGTTCATCATTTATCACTAACTAATGAATCTTGCACGAGTTTAAGTTAATCCGAGGCCCCCGGTGGCCTTAATACGATAAAATTCTGTTAACCCCGATTATCTGTAGCTATTCGATAAAAATCCGATATATTCGTCAACGATGCACAGCACTAACTCTTCAACCTCCCTTGTCCAAGAGGATTTTTCTATTCTCCTGGCCAGATTGGGAAACATTTCTATTCTCGGAAATGAAGCCTGTCTCATTGGTCAATTCCATAATTCATTGGTTTTTTTGATAAAATATGTACCGCCCATACCAGAATGGCCGTATGGTAATTTTGTAATATTCACAAAATTTCTGTTGAGTTTCAAAACGTATCTCAGACCAATAGATCCCCCGAGTCAAAATATGTATCAATCTGTCACCAATGCCGATTTGACGGTTTCTAAGTCTGTCTGAAAGTAAATATTCATATCGAACTGGGTTGAGTTAATACCTATTTGTATAAAAAGTCTATTCAATTTCGTACCGGATTTTGCTTAGCCGGATACATCAAATCACAATGAGTCAAGAAATATTAATTTTTATCACAGACGAAATATTCTTTCGCTACAGTCAATAATAACATGCAGTCATTTATCGCTTTGCGTTGTTGCAGGACCGTCTTCAACAATTTATTATTATTAAATTGCTATAGTAATCATTGGATCGTGTTGAGCCGATGGACAATTTTGAAAAGATAATCAAATTCTGAAACACATCTTTTGAAGACATTTAACCAAAGCCCATTTTTCAAAGGAGAAGTTTATTTCTTATGAATGATTACGAAACTGACTGTTTCAGCTGCATTTGAATTTCATTTTCAATGCTCAATTCCTCCTTCCGGGCCTCAACCACCCACGCATGCATGGTGGGCTTTCTTCATTTAATTCATATGAGAATGTGTCACGCTACACACCGATTAACTTGCGCCGTAATGCTCGAAAAATGTACTCGTTTCACTTGAAATAATTTAAAACCATTCACTTGACAATGTAAATAATTGTAGATATAGTGGAGTGTGCGTTTCATTTTTCATTGAAAACGCTTTCACGAAACTTATCATTTTTGTAGATTATCGAAAGTTCCATAAATCTTGTTTTATGACGGTTTCCTTTGAATTTTATTTATGTGGAACTTCATATTAATGAATTTGCCAACATAAGTAACTACTCCGAAAAACAGTTATGAATTCGCTTCATTCTCAGGAGAAGGCATATCTGAGATTGCTTTAATTTTGGAATAATCAGCTGTGAAACCTGACCGTGATATTTTATGACCCTCATACATAATTTGTTCTACACAAATTTTACTCTTATTTTTGTTTCATTTTGTTATGTTTCGTCGCAGTTTATAACACTGCCTAAAGGTTGATCGTGCTCTTTTTCATTCGACATTTCTTCACCTGTGATTTCAAGAATTTATTTGAATTTCTCATGAAAAACTTTTGCGTTGAAATGTGAAAGTACACAAATCTGAGCATCTACTTAGTTTAATTTTCCAAAACCTAGACATTGCATCCAGTATCGAAAAATACCTAGAACCTAGCAAAAGAGGATGTTAAAAATGCTCTGTGCGAATGTTTCCGTTAAAATATTATGGATCGAAACCCAGGGGGGCAGAGGTGATTCAGCAGTCGTATATTAATGTTGGATAATTTTCTGTTCGATGTTTGCCGACAAAACTCTTATTGTGTAGAAAAATTGCGAAAGGTTGGATTAAACAAATCGAATTTGTTATATGAAAGATAAAATTTTCAATCTATCGGCTCAAAAGTCTTGAATATTATACTCGACTTTGAAGCAACGCTATCGTTATATCAGGCACTGGTTGAACCACATCTTCTGTACAATATACCGTTTGACACAGACTCATGGTACACGCCTTGTTTTTTTCGATCTAGAGAGCCATGAACTCCCTAAAATTATTTCAAATAATCAAAATAATGTTACACTATCTTAATTTCGATTCAAAAAGTATCGTGGTTCGAAATACGAGACAAAAAAGTAAACGAAAACCCTTTTTTCACTCGAATTTCAAATGGTACCATAATGGTACTCTGACGTCATTCGAAAGTACCATCGATGGGGTATCAATCCATGTTAACATGAACTCCCTAAAATTATTTCAAATAATCAAAATAATGTTACACTATCTTAATTTCGATTCAAAAAGTATCGTGGTTCGAAATACGAGACAAAAAAGTAAACGAAAACCCTTTTTTCACTCGAATTTCAAATGGTACCATAATGGTACTCTGACGTCATTCGAAAGTACCATCGATGGGGTATCAATCCATGTTAACTTTTTTCTGTATAACCAATATGAACACGATAATCTCTAATTGTCAGTTAGTCACTGAATACATTATTGAATTGATCGGATTAATAATAGAAATAAGTTAAGAATGCCACCAGTTTATAATAGAAACGAAAAGGTGAATATGCTATCAGTGTATGGGGAATGTCGGCAAAATCCAGTTGTTGCTCAACAGCTGTACTCGGCTCGAAATTATTTCAAGTGTCTTGAAGAGCAGTTCAGAAGAGAGCCTGATGTTGGTACTAAGCATAATATTGTGAAGACATGGAGATAAATGTTCTCATGAGAGTGGAAATCAACAAAACAGTATCTCATAGGGAGATTGCTTCCGAGTTGGATACCAGTCGAGAAAGTGTCAGAAGAATTTTGAATCAGCATTTCTTGAGGCAGGGTAATTTCCAAGAACGTTTTGAATTTAATGTATGGCTGGGAGTAGTTGGAGATCGAATAACTGATCCCATAATATTTGATGTAACTCTGAATGGTGGTAGAAACCTAAGTTTCCTCAGAAATGAAATTGAAGATTATTCAGAAGATTTATCGCTAAATCTGGAAAATCGACTGTTCCTTCAGCAGGATGGTGCACCTCCGCACAATAATATGATCGTGACGGATCATTTTCGTGACCGATTTGGGGAAAAGTGGATCGGAACACATGGTCCTGTAAGGTGGCCTGCAAGATCACCTGACTTAATCCCTTTATATTTTTTTATTTGGGGTCACTTGAAAACATCGTTTACAAAATATACCCAACGACCCTAGAATTACGAGCCATTCAAAGTATAACGCCTCAACAATTTTACGATGCTACTCGAAATACCGCCAAATGAGCTCGAAAATGTTTGGATGTTGGTGGTAGATATTTCGAACAGCTATTATAAGATTTCTCTTTTTCATTATATTTCGTTATTAATTAAATTGTGTGAGAAAACCTAACTGTTACTACTTACTCACATTTGAACCAAGGCTTAGAGCCTTCGAGATATAGAAGCTTTATGGGATGAAATATTGACTAGATCTCCGTGAAAGTTTGTGTTCCATAGTCACCATGATAAATTATTGTTATTGAGCCGAGAAGATACTTAAACTTGCCTAAACTCCATTATCGTGTTCGTATTGGTTATACAGAAAAAAAGTTAATATGGACGGATACCCCATCGATGATACCTACTTTCGAATGATGTCTGAGTAACATTATGGTACCATTTGAAATTCGAGTAAAAAAAGGGTTTTGGTTTACTTTTTTGGCTCGTATTTCGAACCACGATACTTTTTAAATCGAAATTACGATAGTGTAACATTATTTTGATTATTTGAAATAATTTTAGGAAGTTCATGGCTCTCTAGATCGAAAATTGATGATATTTCCGGAAAAAACAGAAGTTGGATTTTTTATTTTCCAAATATGTCAAAAAGTGCCCTATAGTGAGCATATTCAATGTTCAAAATTTCTGAAATATAGTATAGCTACAGAAACAAAGAAGGAAAGGGCGTGTACCATGAGCCTGTGTCACACGGTATTAGCATGGGGAGAGGTAAGTAAGTCCCAGCCAAATGAAGGATAATCAAATGTTTAACTTCAAGATACGCACTTGCAATTGTGTCTTCTTGGAAGAACGTCGCACAAATATCTGTCTGATGTAATTCAATGTCCGTCGTGGTATTAGCCAGGAAAGTGTTTGTTTTCTGACTAATGTTTGCCTCATTTTTCCACTTGGTGGAAATGTGTGGAGAGAAAGGGTACTTCGACTTGGTCGATTGTATTCGATTCATTATCGTGATAATCTCCAGCACATATTTTCGAACTTTATTCGAATTAATACAGTTAACTCTTACTCTGTGCTTTTCGAGGCGTGTGTTTCTTGATTTTTAATGCGGATGGCGCTACGATCAACTTATTTGTGGTCAGTGGCTTCATCTGTGGGGAAATATTAGTTAAATTCAATGAAAGAGTTGTATTTCGTGTTAGTAAATTTATTACAATCGCAAATCGCTTTCGGCTGTTAAGCCATCATCAGTGCCATACCTGCAATTAAGTAATAATGATAGAATAGGAAGGTTAAGAAATTTTAAATTACTCACTCGTCAAGTATTTATACAGGAGCACTATAAAAAGTCAACATAACCATGGTTAACATTGGTTTGATCGGACATACATACAACATGTTAAAACTTTTGATTAATTTTTTTTCCGAATTGCATTTTTCAAAATATGCAAATGCCTGCTCCTGCTGTACTATCAGCACAAGCAGGCATTTGCATTTTCTGACAGAACTAGTATGCAAATAGATAACTAGTTGTTACATGAAGCATTGCAAAGTACGTTCTTGTAGAACAACTTTGTCAGGTGTTGTGCAGAGATGACTTGGCAGTCGTTTGGGGCTGTTTCATTATTTTCTGTTACGTTTGCCATCGGAACTTCTATAGTATAGTAAATTTGCAAAAGGCTGGATTATTTATAATCCATTTTCATTCAATGAAATTTTGGCCTCTCGCCAAGCACGCCCAATTCCACATGTGAAGCATTGAATTATTTATGATGAAAGAAAATAAATAAATTATAGATATTTGATTATTTGCATTTTCCGATGAGAAATCAATGAAAATACAGTAATCGACTGCAAATTCATTAAAATACGACTTGTTTACAATTTCGCAAACGGGCGGACACAAATAACTATCAAATTTCAGGTGTTGTTAACAATTGAAAACCCTCGTCACTCAATTCTCGTTGGGTTCGACGTTAATGAACATGGCGAAACTGGAGTTATTGTATCCAGAATTTCCATTTTCATGTTTACCAGTTACTGAAAAATGTTTTGTTTCTGTTTAGCAGTGCCAAACACGATATGTGATTAAAATTTTAGCGAAATGGTGCTTTGTTTGGGAGCCACGGTGAAAGTCGTTATGTATGGGATTATTTTTTAATTTTCTGTCGAATTCATAGATTGCCTATTGCTGACTGGAGAGTGGAATAACTAAAACAGATATACCGGGGTTTTCAAACTAAAAACACCGAAAGGGTTCAGGGTCCTTCACGTATCCATGCTTCAGGAGTTTCTTAATATGTCCCGTTTAATTTGAATAATTACACACCTAGAATGTACCAAGAGTCCATACTATCTGCCCACCCGGATAATCTATGTTATATCGTGGTGTTGATAAAATTAATTCGCTATTGGTATTGTTTAATATATTCAATAAATCTCTTGACGTAGAGATTCACAACCAGAGTAATTGATTGAAGATACTATCGATCCTCTTATAACTCAAGAGCTAAAAATTCAAACTGATACGGAAGGTAATGAAATTTTGCAAGAGGATCTGTTACAGCAGGATGGAGCTCCAACTAATTTTTTTCTTCCCGTCCGCGACAGTGGTTAAACGATAGATTTCCAGATAGGTGGATTGGCAGAAGGGGAGCAGTTCAATGGCCTCCGAGATCACCGGATTTAATTCCCTCAGATTTCTTTTTTAGGGGCATCTTAAAACCTTCTGATATTGAAGAACTTGAAAGACAAATTACAGCAACTTGTCAGTCAATTTTTAGTGAAATTTCCCGTAATGCTAAAGGGGAGTTTGAAAACAGAATTTATTACTGTTTAGAGCAAAATGGACGATATCTCGAACAGTTTATAAGATACGCGTAAGTAGATTTAATATTTGCAATATCTTTCTCGCAAATTAAATTTTATTTTGTAAAAGGAAAATAACCAACAAATAAAACATCCCACGCGTAATAAATTTATTTCTATCATTCAAGGGTTGAAAGGGTGCTACCTACTCTTCTAACCATTTTTACTGAAAGGAGTTGATACAATAATGCATCTCAGAACAGGCAAATTCTAATTACATCTGTAAGTTTAGAACCATATTTTTTGGAAACGTCTCAATAAAAATAAAAAGTCAGGGTATCATTGAAAAAAGAATTGAACGACAATCAAAATGATGTGCCACTTGACCCCCTTTCCAATTTAAGATTCTAAGGGTAACATCTACCCCTCCTAGTGGGTTGAACCACGAGGGCTACAAATATTCCTTGAAAGTGTCCCCCTTGAAAATAAAATTAACCTGTTTTTTTTTTCGATTCCTTATATTATTTACTGGAAGGAAGATTTTATTGCATTTTTTTCTCTTTCAGTTGAAACACCCTTGTATGTAATTGTTTGCATTCTGTCAAGGAATTATTGATTCATTACATTTTTCTCGCATCTAGTGCCGACTTGCGTTTAACGATTGTTGAACGAATATAATCGACACAGTCAAAATACCCTTCTCTCCACATGTTTCCACCAAGTACAAAAGTAAGTTGTTCGTAACGAACATAGATGGTAATGTTCGATGATCGTTGGTAGGACCATTCCTGTGACCTACAAAGTATCCAGATACGTACTCTGTTAGTTTTTAATATTTGAAGTATTTCACAAGAGTTCGTTTATTCTTCCCAAGTTTTCAACAACCACATTCAGATTAAAACAGGATTTTTATAGTTTACATAATGGAATATTTTAATGAAAATTGTGTGCTCATATTGAACATTTTTACTAAAGATCAATGAACTAACAACAATATGTTTAGTTTTCCCCTTCTTTCTTCAAATGATGATTGAAAACAATTGAAATACGTTTGATGTTGTCATTTTGACGGCGATGAAAAAGATGTAAAATTGATTTATTCATATTGTTATACCCAATACCTCGTAAATTTCTACAGGTGGCGAATTTTATAGTGAAATTTCATATGCTCGAAACTGTGAAAAGTTCTCATATGTTGTGCTTCAGAATCCGAAGGCAAATCAAACGAAATGAAAACAATCGTAGGGTTGATTTGAAATAAAAACGTTGGTATGGACTTCTGATATTTGTATAAACGGTGATATAGAAGAAATTTAGCTAATATGAAATTCAAATTGTCTAAACCACCTACAAGTTCAAAACGTCAATCACCCTGTATACATTTAAAATACATGCTGCTCTGTCAATGAGCGTGTATAAAGAGCTCATATTTTTCATTCTGCTCCAATTTAAAATAAATAATCCACAAGGGACGTGTCAATGGGAGTGTGTGAAAACATCACGATTGCGTGATATTCTGTATTATTGAAAATAGTTGGGAGGTTTTCGAATGATCACATATTTATTCAGGTTTTAATGATTCAGTACATTCCATTGTGGTTAATTTTCCATATTTAACCCCGTAATAATAATAAAATTCTTTCATAGATTGATAGAAATATGAAAATATGATGAAATATGCATTAATGAATCATGCTTTCGATAAGTACATCATCCAAACTCATAATATCTATAGTCCAATTAAAGACCAATCAATAGGGACATTTGTGTGGAAAAAATCACGATTCGCTGAAATTCTGGATTCGACTAACTAAAAGTAGAAAGTACTTACACGATGGATAATAGTTATTATCCTAACAAGTACGGAAAGAGTACTATTCCCGCATGAGACTGCCGTTACCCGAACGAAGCAAAGCGGAGTTCGGGTAAGCAGTCGAGTGCGGGATAGTATCTTTCCGTATGAGTAAGGATCAAGATTTTTTCTACAAGAGCATTGAAACATCTTATGTGATGCTCTTGAACAAACTTTCACGTGCGGGAAAAATTATTACCGCACTAGTGCGGGAAAAACTCACTTGAAGTGACATTAGCGTGCGGGAAAATTTTTCCCGCACTAGTGCGGGAATATGACACCTCTCAAACTAAATTGCGTGCGGGAATAGGGCGGAACACGCACGCTTGTAGAAAAAAGTTATATCCGTTCTCTGCATAAATGGGCAGGAATTATTTGAAAATGATTTTGATTTTCTCTGTTTGGCGCAATATTAGTACTAATAATCTTGCTAATAGTGGCCACAAAAAATCTCAGCTTGCACATGGAAAAATTCATGAACATGCCCAGAAAGGAAAAAATCATCCAAAAATCTTCTAGTGCATGTCGATGAGATTATTCACAGTGTAATAAAAATACATCAAACTATGCTTCACTGATTTATTCAGACTTGTGCAATATAACCTATAATTTATTTCAACCAAATACAGTATATAATACAGGTTGTTAATTAAGTACGTTGACAAACTTCGAGAGGTGATTCTTTGAAAGATTGCAGGATGAAAAGTTCATATAAATATATGTCCCAAATGACTTGGTTTCCGACGTACAAGGTGATGAAATTTTTTTTAAATATTTTTATAAGTTTACTTCAACATTTTTGACAATAGAAAGTTCAAATTAGGCAAATACGATCCATTCAACAGTACGCACGTTACAAAATAATTCTTTTTTCAAAAAATTCACAGGGTCCTCCTTTTTTCAGAGTCGAGCCTTGTTCAACCCCTCAGAATTTTTTTTCCGCCACCACTGATAGATTGTGAAAAAAGAATATTCAGTGTTATTTCATATAGCATATTTTTGTTCTCTTGGTATTTTTCATTTACTCTTACGGTTCAGGAGCTATAATGAAAATAGTAAGGCAAACATTTTCCAGTATCGCAAAACGTAAAGAAATGTGAGGAACAAATATTCTCACAAAATTCGTAGCGTGATTCTTTGAAACATTTCAAGACGAAAAGTTCATATAAACATATGTCCCAAACGAGATACAGGGTGATGAAGATACATTTTTCAACCCTTCAGGATTTTTTTCCCCCACCACTGAGAGGTTGTGAGAGAGGAATAATCAGTGTTTATATCGCCTAATTTGAACTTTCTATTATCAAAAATGTCGAAGTAAACTTAAAAAAATCTTTAAAAAATGGATTTTCATCACCCTGTACCTCGAAAACCAAGCCATTTGGGACATATATTTATAAGAACTTTTCGTACTGAAATCTTTTAAAGAATCACCTCTCGAAGTTTGTCAACATACTTAATTAACACCCTGTATAACTAAGAAACAAGTAATCAACAGTAACAGCAGTACACACACTTATGTGGGACATTGTCGATGGCTTTGAAAGTGGTTCACACACTGTGTCGACATTGTGATCTCAGTGAGGCTTTCAACTGTGTCTCACAAATAACTTCTAGAGTTACTAAATTTCTATGAAATACGCGGTGTTTGTTGCGCAATGGAATTCTTCAAATCATATCTATTCAGCAGAAATCAGATAGTAGAGATAGTAAATTATGGCGTACACCAGGGAGTCATCCTCGGGCCCTTATTATTTATTATATATGTAAACAACATTTTTAACTACATTAGTCCACTAAAATATATATGCTATGCCGATGACGACTCTACGTTGAATCAATCTAATACGGATGCTACCATCCTAAAGCAACTGTCCAACCTCTTCAAATTGAATAAAGATGAAACCTTCAATATAACTTCCTCCATGCACAAATATTTATGTTGCGAAGAGCCATGAGGTTAAACTTCTTGGCTTCATGATCGTCGATCAATTGGAATGGAGTGAACATATTGAATAGTTATGCAGCAATTGACACAAGGGAGATAGAAAATGCAATATTACAGCTCGAGAATAATAAGGCAACAGGGTGTGATGATTTAAAATCCGAAACTATAAAACTGATTTCAAATTACAGTGTAGATCCGCTAATTAAAATTCTCAATCGATGTGTGGAAGACGGAATGATCCCTACCGACTTCAAAAAATCTATTATTATACCACTTCTGAAAAAGAGTGGATACATCGATTATTAAAAATTATCATCCAATATCTTTAGTTTCCAATCTATCGAAAATATTCGAATCGATCATTAGCAAGAGGCTTGATTAATTCCTCAATAAATATAAGTAAGTAAGTAATTGAGAATGTAGAGCAAATAACTGATCAACTCGATATATTCAACCAAAATCACACCCTTTGAAGCAGTTATATGAGAATTCTTTTTCTAACAATTTGAATATTTAAACATAACTTTCGATTCTGAACAACACTTCTCCATGATATATTGTTACATTTCCATAATTCAGCTTGTCTACTTCAATCTTGATCGATTTTTCGTCTGTCTTTCTGAAACTCACTGATGCTTTTATAATACTCACGACATGCACCAACTTTTGATAGTGAAATCATTTGAATATTGAACTTTATTCAGAAAAATCTCTCATTTTCCATATGTAACATATTTCTTCAGCTACGCTAGATATAAACAAGAATAAAAATTTCCCAGTTGAAGGAAGAATTTCAAAATAAATACAGAAGATTCATTTAAAGGGAGACCAAGAATACGCTGGACGACAAACTTAAATATAGATTACACTATAAAAAAATATAGAAGAACGAAAATAGACAACAATCTCAAGAAAACAGGAAAAAATAAATGGAATGTTCCTGCATGAGAAGTTACTGCATTACTTGACAGTAGAGTGTAAACTAATCAGGAGAATGATTTATGGATAATCCAAATTTTCTCATAAACCGTTACCATAAGTATCTTTATCGGCAAGTCTCAAACAGAAAACAACTACTGCCCCCTACAATCGTTGAATTATATTCGTACGGTTCTTGGAACCTAGAGATTGCGTTGTATATATGTTTCTAATATTAATCACCTAATCCAAAGCTCTTCCACGATTCAATTAGGTGAGGTTTATTTCAAGGGTTGTAGACGATGAGGTAATTTGATTAAATTCATATCGGATTTCCATAGAGATTACCAGCCATCAAAACAAATCAAACAATCCACTAATTAAGATTACCAGGTATGTAAACTCTGGAAAGCCTTTGGAAACTTGTCAGTATTCACCAGATGACGACTGCGGATGAAAGCAGTTGAAACGTTGTGATTATACAAATTAGAAAACGGTGGAAATCCGAAATGAATGTATCCAATTAGGTGATATTGTTAAAAAATTAAATTGTTACAACATACTTCATGAGAATTTCATCACAAAGAAACAGGGTTTTGGGCAATTTCAAAATGCATACCATACCTTTATATATTATGTACCGAAATGTGTACCACTTCTTCCATCGTATGAATAAATTCGCAATAAAATCTCATTACGAAATCAAGGTTACGCTACAAGCGTAAAATATATCTTTAACTTTTAGGAACTTAGGATAATTATGACGTGTGTTTTATTTTGAAAAATAGTTAAATCAAGCTGAATCAATCAACCTCTTCCTACATTCTTCCTACAGATGCTCATCATGGAATATCCTGTATTCAACGAACCATACCACGATAAGATCATCAAGAAAATAGTTGAAATAGTCCCTAGGGCTTTATAAACAGGAACGACAGCCATCTGACAGCGTATGCGTCTGACAAACTTCCTCAAGCTCGCTTTTGATGTTTTCCCCAGAGTGTGGGAGATTAGGGAATTCAGAATTAAATTAGCTAGCTTCTTATGTGATAGACAGAGAATGCCTTAGTTATGTGTTGTGGATACATGAGAAATTCAGAGATTCGTAACAAATTGGTGGGTAATTTTGAAATTCCCATAATAGATAATGGCAAGTTTTCACAAATTGATATAGTTCAAAACACTACTTCAGTTTGAAAACTAGAAGACATGTAAGAACTTTTTAGAAAGTGTGAGGAAAGGCTCAAGGATTACAAGGATTATTTTTCCAGAGAAAGACTCTGCGATGTAGGCAATGACGGATCCGCAAGAATTGGAATTATAAGTAATCCATTCACATTTAGGATCCTATATGTTCTGAAAGTTTGAATGGTTTAGAATCCTTCAGTTGTACAAAAATTCAGTTTCAAGATCATTGTGAGAATTTTCGAAAAAGAGAAGATACTAAAAAAATAAAATTTAAAAACAGCACTTTTTAATTATAGAAGTATATTTTATTTTTGTAAGGTGAAAATCCTTGAAATATCACTCTTTCTACACCTTTTCCAGTGGTATTTCAGAAAGCGTCGTTTGAATTTCAGAATAGTCACTTATATTTCGGAAAGTATCAATTGTATTTCAGATTAGTGAGTTAATTTTCGGAAAGCTTCAATTGTATTTCAGAATAGTAAGTCGGATATCAAATAGCATCAGTTGAATTTCGAAAAAGTCAATTTCATTTCAGAAAGCATCAATTGCATTTCAGAATTATCAACTTGATTTCAAAAACCATCATTTGAATTTCAGAATAGTCAATTGGATTTCGGAAAGTGTCATTTGTATTTCAGAGAACGTAATAATAATTTCAGAAAGCATGATTTCTAAAATACAGAAATCACAAAGTTGAATTTGTGTGGCTCGATTCGGTAAATAATGGAGGTGATTGTGCAGCACAACTTCAACCAGATACCATGAGGCTGCAATAGCTACTGAAGATATGCCAGTTGGGCATTAAATTCGCTCGATATATCACAAATCATTGGTGATTAGAATAATCGGTACAAAAAAAACCTACGGCAGATGATATTCAATATTCAATTAATATATTATTTTGTTGATATTGTCAATAAGTAATAAAACTTCAGTTGATGATAGTATCTACAAAAATTGAATTTCAATTTCACTAGAATCATTTCAGAGAAACTTATTTGAATTTTGTAAAAAGTAATAGATATTGATGAATTCCGAAATACATTTTATATTTTCTGAAATATTTAATATTGCGCATCCAATTGACTATTCTGAAATTCAAATGATGGTTTCTGAAATCAAATTGATTATTCTCAAATACAATTGATGCTTTCTGAAATCAAACTTACTATTCTGAAATACAACTGACGCTTTCCGAAAATAAACTCATTAATCTGAAAATCAATTGACGCTTTCTGAAATTCAAGTCACTATTATGAAATACAATTGATACTTACCGAAATATAAGTAACTATTCTGATATTCAACTGATGCTTTCTGACATGAAGTTGACGCTTTCTGAAATAGAACTGGAAAAGGTGTGGTTAGTTAGCATTTGAGTAAAACTTTCCAAGGCGAAACGTTCAAGCGAGTTCACCTTTACAGGCCCTGTAGTCCTTGAAATTTTACCGATAATAGCTGTACTTTTTGAATTGGGGAAGCTATCGTTAAAAAAATTATTGCGTTCTCTCGATGATAATTATAGGAATTGTTTTGGAATATTTATTAATACATTTAAACGTATATTTTTTTATCCCGAAGGTCTTGTGATGATGTACATAATTTCGATGAAAAAGCACAATGGGTTAAGTGTAGCAAATGCTTTTACTATAGATTCATCTTTCTCGTACCTCTGCAATTCTGATAATAATAATCCGATATTGCCCAACAGGTAACGCCCAATTACAGGACATAATAATAAATAATCAGTTATACAGGATTGTGTATTGAAACTTCTTATGGTGAACGATAAAAAAAAAAAGGTGATAACAGAGTTCCTTATTTTCATAGCTACTATTTTATGATTTCCAGAGAACAGGTATTGATATCGCAAATACTGCATATCGAGTTAAGTTTATTGCATATATTTTTCATGAAGAGGGGCTACACTACTTGACGAAAGACCATTAAACTAATTTTTCACTGTATCTTTCATCTCATGCAGGGTGGGCACGCTTGTATCTGAATCGGCATTAAAGGCAGTGAAAACTGCATCGGGATTATTTGAAACATTCAAATAGCATTACTTCAGCATTGACAAAATTATACCAAAACCAAATAAAATACAGGGTTTCGATTTCTTATATTTTTTTTGCCAAACGGACCATTTAAGACTATCGTCCAAAATTATTCTTATTCATACAGGGTGCATCATTGAAGCGTGGCCGACCAAAGTTGGTCTTTTTCAAATGAAACACCCAGTATATTTTCATATATTCCGATCCGCTGTTTCATTGACTGCTCAACGATTTTTTCAATTTTGGAATCCGTTGCGGCGTTGCCAAGTTATCTAAAAAATATTCATTTAGCAGACTTCTCTTTGGAAAATCTCCTATTACACGTTTCGAAATATTTAGTGGAGATAATTCGGGATTAGATAGTCGAAATGGTGAAATTATACAGGATATTATACAGGATATTCGGTACAACAATACAAACTTGGCCATTTTCAAATATCAATATTTTGATTTTTTCAAATGGAACACCCTGTATATTATCATTTATATCAACTCCTTTTTAATGACTCTTCAATTTTTATTTTTTATGTCATGTACCTAAAACAACCCGTTCCCGAGATATTGTGGTTTTTAAAGGAATTGTTCAATGGCAAATCAACAATCCTGCATATTTTTCACCTACACGTTTCTTTACAGAAAATACTGACACTCAATACCGATTTAATTATTTTATTCTTCTTCAAGAGCATTCTTGAAAAATTATGAATAACTAGCATAACACAAGAAATTTTGTAAAGTAACTATTTTTTGTAGTTTAGTTATCCATGACTACCTCTGAAAAAAATGACTATCGGCATTTGTAAATAGAGCTATTAGAAAACTAAAACCTAAAAAAGCAGCGGGAATCGATGGTATACCTCCATATATATTGAAAGGGTGTAACGAACGGTTAAAAGAACCATTACTACATATTTACAACTTGATAATAACGACCAGTATTTTCCCACAATTTTGGAAAACTTCTATCACTACAGCAATTCATAGGTCGGGAAACAGAGCTGAAATTGAAAACTACAGGGGGGGTATCTATTATGTGAACCCCTTCAAAACTATTCGAGCAAATTATTTATTCAAAGCTTTACTTTTAGTAAATGTATAGCACCTGAGCAACATGGGTTTATGTCAAGGAGATCGATTAACACAAACCTATTAACATTTAGTAACAATAAATCAATAAATCAGAAGAAATAAATTTCACAATGTTGAAAATATTTTTTTGTATTTTTTCAGAGTGCGAACGTTGTAATATTAAATTAGAAATAATAATATGAATAGTAAGAGGATTTTTGTAAAATTTTCCCATGTTTTCGCAAAAAAACTCTCAAAAGAAGAGCTTGTGAAAGCAAGGGAGATCTGGGACCTACAGCTCATGCACAAGTGGATTCCGAACCACTTTAGCTCAGTGGAAGGCGGTGGGGATTGAACCCGGGCATGGGTGAGAGACAAACGCCAGATCACTTCGACCAACAAACAAGTTTATGTTGTTGAAATTCAATTATTGTCAATTTCGTGATAATAGGGGTTTTCAAGGGTTGAAACATTACAACAGATCATAAAATTCATTCACTAATATAAAAGAATTGTTCTTTATATATTTCAAAATTATTTTAATTTTTTTTGTGAACGCTGAAAATAAAAACCGCACATTCACATCAGGAATATATATTATAACCTTCGGAGAGGTAGATCATCATAGTGAAAACCCCTCTGACTATACTAATACCCACAATGCACTCAAAATACTTTATTGTTGTGTTACACAAACACGTTTTTCCGTTTTAGAACAACATTCGGTAAATAATGCTAATTTTTTAAATTGCTGCTCTTCATCAGTACAAAGAAAACAATCACGAATTGCCTTTGTGTCTATGTGTATGCGGGGCTATCAATGGTTCATTAGTTTTGATGTATTCGCAGTAAAATAAAGTATAGCGTGATGATATTTCAACGTTTAATGAACTCAGGGGTTGACCTAGCAGGTAAAAAGGGAATCATGCTCATCTGAGATTCGTGCTTTGATGTCTTAATATCTTATAAACAAGAGTTCTTCTTTCTAGCGCGAGAGATTAGGCTACATGGCACATTTATTATTCTCATAAATATCTAATAACAGTTCATTTCATTAAAAATTAATAATTACCCAATTTGCTTTTATATTGCAAGCGCCGGCAACGCTGTTCAAGGCTCAGTGTGACGGAATACGTTTCTGCTGCCTTCACTATCTGATACGATCCGAATATTATTCGGGCTGATTATCGGTCGACAGAAATTTTTGGGTATTTTGAGATATTCGTTTTCTGAAACATCAAATGGAGAATGCATAAATTTGAGAATTTTTATTACTTCAAAATTCAATTTTTTTCACTCATTTATTATAGACTTGTAACACCTAGGTTCTAATTTATTTCAACAAAATACAATAACTATTGCTGAGCCAGCTCTGTCTATTTGTAAACTCTGATTATAACTAAATGTAAACTGTGTAACTGCACTCGAGATTTCTGTATTCATACCGGCAATAGGCTTCAACTGGAACATTCCAGAAACGACGAAAGATTTCGCCGCCATTTACAACGGTTTAGAACACTCGGTGACTAGATGTTTCTTATATGGCTTGCGTTCCTACTTAGATGTGATTAGAGTATTCGAGAGTAATGATGTCATGCATTATCAACAAGTCAAGCTGGCCAGGTCCGACTCTAGGATCCTTGCAATATTTTCAATAGTGACGTGTTGTTTATCATGTGATGTTATCCAAGAAACAGGTTGCGATATCATCAAATAGGTACAGATGTTAATTCAAATCAATATTACTTCCGTTGGTTTGTCAAATTACTGTGCATACTCCATGGATTAGACGATTGCCAGAAATAATTTTTTTCCCATAAGGCATATCCCAGTCAGGCCCTGTCTCTGGAGCTCCGATACAACCGGAGAGCGCACTGGTGTGTCATTAATCCCGGTAAACACTAGGTTTTCTGCCGCATCACGGCAAGCCGGTATGATTTTCATATTCGAGAGCAGCGTGTCCATCATTCCGCCAAGTACCCCTATGATCAGAATCACCATTTTGACAGAATGATCTGTGGAGTTCAAGGAGTAGATCCCAATATTTAGTCCGTTTCTCCTCCTCTTTTCTGATGATGTTCGTTTCGGTAGGAGCCGAAAACTCTATGACGAAAGTCGTCCTACTTTAATGGTCGAGGAGGACTACATCAGGCTCATTGGCTTGTATTTGCCTGAGGGTGGGAAATGAATAGTTCCAATAGATTCGTCACTTCTCATTCTCCACAATGGACCCAATATCCCCCGGAGCATAAGGCAACACCGGTGTCAGGAACTTCTAGACCCATCACGCGACTACGAAAGGCGAGGGTGTTGAAGGCACCTTCCTGGCAGGCCATTATGAATCCTTCGGTTTCCGACTTCAGCCCACTTGACCTGAGAAAAGCAAATGTCAGGTATCTGGATAAGCCAAGGTCTTCAATGTTCTTGAAGAAGATCCCATGCATTGGCTTATCCTTATGTAGCTCACACTCCTCAGCTTTGACGTGGGCTTTCTACTGAACGGGTTCCAAGGGTTCCAACTCGGTGACAGAGTTTAGAATCGTCCGTTCAGAGTACGTTCAGAGTCGAGACCGAGTTCATTGGCTGCACGGGTGGCTGCCTTGAAGAGAAATGCTCCAGTCCCTGCTTTTTCATGATCGCATACTAAGCAGAGAAGGGAATCTGAATTCCTGATGACTTTACAGGCTCCATCCAATTCCATTCTGTTATGTAGACACTCCAAACTCAAAGGTCCACGGCCTTCCCGTTGTCTGGGGAAGTATAACTGTGGAACAGACCATTGGGGATGCAAGCTCCTATGAACATGCATCATTTTGCGAGTTTTTTGGTCGAGTTGTCGCAGCTCTTCCTGAGTGCATTTCATTACTCCAAAGGAGTAAATTAGAATCGTAACGGCAAGCATATTAGTTGCAGCAAATTTGTTCTTCCCCGACAGTTCTAATGACCAGATCTGTTGGAGTTTGTGCTGATACTTGCCACGGAGAGAGTTTTTGACAGTAGCTACCCCTTGGGTGTGGCATTGTTCCACTCCTAAGTAGGAATACGTCTCTCCGGCATCCAGATGATGTAGGATGCTTCCGTCTACGAGCTGAACGTCCTCTCCGTATTCCTCGCATCGTCGTTTTTTGAGATGAACCATGGCACATTTGTAGATCCCAAATTCCATTCCGATAGCATGCGTGTACTCTTGCACCACCCTTAAGGGCTGATGAAGGTCCTTTTCTCCGAAGGCATAAAGTTTGAGGTCATCCATGTAAAACAGATGGGTGATCTTATGCCTCCGGTTGCTGGGTGTACCGCAGTTGTAGCCGCGGATTTTCCGTAGTGCAACGGACAATGGCAGTAGCGAGATGTGGAAGAGAAAAGGAGTGAAATAAATATAATTATTCTCATTATAATCATGTAATTTTGTTGCTTGGAATCAATTCAAATCGTAAACTGAATTTTTCAAATGATATGGACATTTTGCTTTCATATCCATATTCATAATGTTCCCATTCAATTCTTAGGCTATTAATTTTTTCAGGAAATGCAAGTGCTCGAATTCATCGAACTGAACAGACTGATGGGCGTCGACCACTTCACCTTCTACAACCACACCATCGGCGATCAGGTCGAGTGTCTACTGAAGAACTACGTCGACCGAGGGCTCGTCACTGTTCTGCCTTGGGACTTGAACATGGCGTCGCAAAAAGAAATCCGCACGGAGGGCCTGTTCGCCGCTCTCAACGACTGT
This sequence comes from Chrysolina americana, assembly GCA_958502065.1. Taxonomy (NCBI): domain Eukaryota; kingdom Metazoa; phylum Arthropoda; class Insecta; order Coleoptera; family Chrysomelidae; genus Chrysolina; species Chrysolina americana. The sequence goes on from OY293412.1 coordinate 10,109,178, forward strand.
CTCTACAGGTCCATGTACAAGTACTCGCATATTCTGCTCATCGATCTGGACGAGTATATCGTGCCCAAGTACAACGATACTTTGCCGCAACTGATTGAGTGAGTATGCAGTGGATAATCCATACATGTACCAAATTATTCATGCAGCCGTGCGATGAATGCGGTTTCAAATACGGCTTCAGATATCACCTATGCGGCAATGAAAAATGTATGGAGAACATACGAAATGAAGCTATTATTATTCAGCAACAGCTATTAGTATGAACAGTGTTGAATTGTATGAATTCGAACAAAAACTTTTGACGCACTATTTTTTCTGATTCTGCGACGAGAAGTCTTCTATGGATATAAATCCACTGCTGTTGCTGGAAGGAACAATGAAAAGCACTGTCCCAAATAAAATGTCTATTACTAAGAAAATCCTTGTGGAGGGTCTCGTACCCCATCAAGCAATTTTGGTTCACTTAGCAAAAGTACCATTGTCGTAGAAGATCGAAATAATAGAGCAAGCTTCCAAGGCTCCAGACGTAACTTATATTCTCACGAAAGGAATTTATTGGATAGAGAAGTGTTAGTATAGACTTTAAGTGTGTGCATCTCTTCTAACTTTTGCAGGTACCAGGTGCTAAGGGTGGATGAAAACATTTCTCGAAGTTCAGTGTTGATTTTTACATATGTTTTGAAAAATATTGTCAAGAATGGCGCTGATCCAAAACCTTATTTATTTTGTATGGTAACAAAATCCACTGTCATGATTCATATTTCATAATTTGTTGAATTACTTGATGATAGATGATGATAGATGGCAATGAGAGAGAGGGTCGGCAGTCGGCAGGCGAACCCAGAGCGGGTTTGCGACACTGTCGAACCCATAGCCAGTCTACGGCGGTAAAGCCTTCTTGATGAACCTCTGAGAATGATGTCCTTAAGCGAGTATTTATAGTGTCCATTTGGTAAGAAACGTTTGTATATAATATACTGATTGATATGTGTTGACTTGTCCCGTTTGGAGAATATATGAATATAGGGCTTTGTTGTGTCCTGGTTATTGTGTCCATTAAAATATACCTGTTGGTATCTTGTGAATTTGCGAATTGTTTTATTTGTCAATAGGAAGCCAAGAAGAAACGAAGTTTGTTCTTCCTGACTACATCCCAAGCGATAGGGCTTATAGCTTCACTAAAGGCCCTAGTCGCGACAATATAGTTGAAAATTGATAACCAATACTGCCAGACACTTTCCATCAGTGGAAACTGTTACTGGACCCTTTAAAGCTCAAAAAATATCATGTTATTTTACCCATAATCTCAGCCTTGATTTTTATATATGATACTCGGTGAACTATTTCAATATTTTTTTTATGTAGCCAGACCAATCGGATGAACTGAACTTCCCCCAGACACACCAAAAGGGTCGCTATGCGTATGAGCGCAAGGTCATTTTTCGTCTACTTGAGCCTGTGAGAGATATCTATGAGCATTATTCTTTCTTACCATCTATTCTCCTCTACCCTCAGTGCAGCGGTCATTTCAGTGATAACGTGTTCGAGTAAAATATAAATATTTGCAGTTAAATATTATGGCAGAATCATTGAACTGTGTTTGTGTGAAAATTCTGACGTGAATTCAATATTGTTAACGGAAGAGACCTTGAAAAAGTGTCTAACAGTACTAAAACATCGAAAGGAACATAACCTGAAATTTGAAGATGTTATTATTTCACTAAATTGGTTGCTATTTATAAATTTCCTGAATATCATCAATAAAACACATTCTGTATAAGCCTTCCATTTGACTATTCATAACATAAGTTTCATGATGCTTTTTCATAATAGTTATTTCCCGCTGCCGACAACATCCTCGTAAGCGACAAACAAGCCTCGGCTTTGCCTCGGCTCGTACTCGCTTGAATGTTAACACGTCTTTACATTCCTTATTACTTAATAGTTATTACACTCCGTGATACTCATTACTTTTTTCCCGCTGCTTGTTGACATTTCTCAAAATTTGCCTGAATTGAAGTTTATTTTCTTACCCTTCCTTCATGATTGTTCGTTCCGCTATTTCATTCTAAGTTGCTTGTACGCGTAACTAAGTTACCGAATAAAGATACAACAATAATATTCAATAAGTCTCATAACCTAAAAATTGATATAAATAAAGCTGAAGGTATTAATTGTCAAAGTCAAAGTCATTATTACCCTAGACATGTAAATGACACTATTTACATTCCGTTGTCAAGGTGAATTAATAAACGAATGATATAGGCCATTTTCCTGTTTTGTTGCTAAGCATGTATGGAATATTTACATTGGCAGCAAGAAACACTATATAATTATCATGCTCGCGCCCATATGCATAGCGACCCTTTTGGTATGTCTGGGAGGATATTTGGCGCATCCGACTGGTCTCGCTGCATTCAAAAAGTAGGTAATGAAATAATTCACCAAGTATCGTATATAAAAATCAAGAGTGAGATTATAAACTATAAGTAATTAAATTATTTTTTGATAACTTCAAAGCGTCTAGTAACAGTTTCCGTCGATGGAAAGTGCCTGGTAATATTATGAGTATTAATTTTAGACAATATTTTCTAAAAAATACGTAAAATCAACACTGCGACTTTAAGAAATGTGAATTTTGCTTTTACCTAACTTTAGCACCTTGTACCTGTAAATAGGAGGCCGTCGTTTATACTAATACTACTTTATCCCATATCTTTCATTTGTGATAATATGAGTTATGTCTAGGGCCCTTGGATTATATAAGGAAATCGTTCAGATTAATGGAAATAAAAATTTGGAAAATCTTCGCTTAGAGTGAGCATCGAAATTTCCAAAAGAAACTGTAGAACTTACGTATTTCGGTCTCCTGTATAAAAAAAATCCAAATGACATTGTTGGCGGTCACGACTAGTATTGAAGATACAGGCCCGTTTCGTTCTGGAACTTCACCATGTGACAGCTTGAATTTCTTATTGAAATCACACAAAATACACCCTCCTTTACATCGACACTTTTTTCAGACGTTAATTTACCTAATTTCACCACCACTAGCACCAAAAACAACCGTTTCACACAAAAATGTTACCTCCTCATTACCACAAACATAACCTTCTCTTTTTATTAACTTTCTCACGGTAAGTTTAAGCTGGTCACTTGGAATATGCGCCGCCAGCTACTCATGGAAGACGTCAACGTCTACATACTTCATATACTTTTCATTATTTTTCAACGTCACCAAAGCGTTCGACTCGAAAAACTGTATTTCATAGGTATTCTGTCATTTATGAGCTCCAGAAGTATACTCGTAGAACTGAGGGATAGCAAATCAGATTTGTACCAAATGGGCCTTGGAGACAAGAATCAGTTCTGAGACCGCAATATTTCTTTTTTTTATTGAAGATATGTCATCTCATGTCAGTTCTGAATGTTTAGTGGTATTCTATTTTTATTGAAGATATGTCATCTCATGTAAGTTCTGAATGTTTAGTGGTATTTGCTGACGATACAACCATAGCTGAAGAAGCTGATAACCTATCAGATCTACAAATGAGGGAAGACGGGCAATCAGAGGCTTCCAGATATTGGGAAGTCTACGTCCGCCGTCACAGGTATTGAGGCAATTGGGGCGCTTCTCTATATCCAGGGCTACACGAATGATCCTTGCTTGAAGAGTTTCTCGGTCGCAATTGAAGGGGCAAGTGGAAGAAGGGGTCAAGTAACATTTTCTGAAAATATTCGGTTGTCATGGAAGCAGGTGTTATGTGCATATGTAACTTGCCCCGTCAGAATTTCCTTCTATTCTTCATATCTAAGCAGATATACATATTTGTAACATAACTCCTTCTTCCACTTGCCCCTTCAATTGTCTTGGTGGTTTTGGATTTTTGGAAATTTGGATGCTTACTCTAACAGAAGATTTACTCTCAAATGTTCTCATCAACTGAGGATGCAATTGTTGATTTGACATCAGTCGAGACCAGCAATGTGGATCTTCCTCGATCTGACCAAGGCATTTGATACTATACTCACTCAGGACTGCTGGAAATACTGGAATCAATGGGTATCTATGTCCGGCGTATAAACTGATGTGCAGCTACCTGTCTGAAAGATCCCAAACAACTTTGATTGATGATGTTACCAGTTCTCCAAGAGATATTACTAAAATAGAATACTGAAAATTATTTATGGAAAGAATAATCTTTTTTTAAGTGACGAGTTATATGATCTTGCCAAACTTCTTGAAATCATCGTAAAAATAAAATATGTCAACAATGAACACAGATACAGTACAAAAAAGACGTATACACTTAATGTACCAAGGACAAAGATGTCACACCTAACTAGGCCCTAAAATATATAATACCCTTGTGATAAAATCAAACAAATGAATTCAATTGCACTTTTTATAACGGAAATAATATTTTGGATATTTCTTCAATCGAGGAAAAGAATTCATGAGCTTGTCGACATTAAAAATATCTCAATACATCGAATGACGAAACAAATTATTTGACAAATCTGCTCTGTTCATCTCTCTTCTCCATCTTTTCATTCGTTATTAATCTCACATTTCAGTTCATTTTCTTCACTCCTATTTCAAATCAGAACCAAAATTTGTGAAATTATTCGTTATAGTCTTGTATCCTATTTCTACCAAAAAATACTTCGACTTGGTAACTGAAAAATCACACCGAAATCAGTCAGTAGATGATAAACCTGCCTAAGTTAGATGAACAGATGTAATTCAGTGTACATAATGGGAAGTCGTTGTTTTCTGTTGCATAGTTGACTCGCATCCTACACTGTAAAATTTCTTACCTGTGATACAAGGATATTGCGACTTGTTTGAAAACTTCTTTGCTCATCAATCATATTTTTTTATGTTTCATGGATCAGTCGTGGATTATAATACTAAAGTTTTCCATCTAGTTTAATTTATCTATTTCTGGAAATACCATCTCAAGATATCTCCAAAGGATCATCTGTACTCTTCAGTCCTGATGAGATACGGGAGTTTGCAGTTTGTTTGCCAAGAGGAAACTTTGAATGCTCAGAGAAATTGTTAAAATAATCACGGGAGCGTGAAACATTTGTCGCTTTCTTCTGGGTTTTATTCGGTGTATTAAAAATTCAATTTGCGCAAATGTAGAGTTAGTAGATTACAGCACGACTCGATGGCAAGCCAAACGATTGTTCTCGTTTCAAAGAACATTCTGTTTCCTTGTAGTTTCAATTTGGCTGCTGTGTTAGATTTTGAATTGACATAGGTACCGAGATTCACTCAATTCCTTGTGCACCAATTTATGACATTTTATTGAAAAACGTCAAGTTTGCTGTGATTCGATGATAGGACGATGTTTGGTACACTAAAATACTACACTTGTAGTCAAGCAATATATTACTAACGATACGTTACTTCTGGAGAGCATAAATAGAATGAATAAAAATCTGACCACCATCTCACTGACGTATTCCCTATGACGGTATCAACAGTCGGCCATCCTGGTGTTCGTTCGCCCAATTTCTTACCGGAAAAATCGCTAGCATATTTTTTGGATTTTCGACTTTGAAAAAAAAATCGAAGTATAACAACAACTGAGTATCAGCATATCTATATCCGTTTTTCGGGTATCACGACTTTTCTCATCTGTTCATATATGCGTTTGCATTGACGATGTTATTATTAAGGCATTGATATATATTCTGTATATTTATCCCAGGTCTTCATACCCGAAACACGTAATCAAGCATCTCAAATGAGCTTTCAGTACATTTCTCTGTTTCTTAATCAGGAATTTGATCTTCCATCTGCCTTTATACCTGTTGGTATTGATCAGGACATAAAAAGGTCAGAGCTAATAAGGTGGTAACAATATAAACGAGGTCAAACAGCTCGGGAGTAAAGAAAGAGAAGATAAAACTCTTTTACCCTGACTTTCACCATGCCTCTTATGACTTTTTCCAAGAACTTTAACCTGTACATATTTGTAACAACAGCCTGGACATATTTTCTCGTAGTTTTTTTTTTTCACGGAATTTTTTTTAATATTTTTTTCCGGACTTTTTTTCTTAACAAGCCAATATTACTAACGTAAAATGTTAAAATGTTTTCATAGCCTGATCAATCCCTGCAGTTTGGCAATAACTTCTTTGATAAAAAAAATATCCGAAAATAACCACGATATCAAAAAAAATAAGGTAGGAACATATTATCTTGAATGTGACTACTTAAGAAGAAACTATCTGCTGAGCTCTCGTGTTGCTTTTCATTCGTATTTTATATGGCTAATAAGACACCCATACAAAATATAACTATCACAAATACGTATGTCGGCAATGTTTTGTGAATCACGTTCTATTTTCATATTTTAATATCTATTGACTAGCCATTTTTTGTGCATACTATAATTTTATTCGGTGTTATCATAAATTTCAATAAAGGAAGAGTTCGCTTATTCAGATTATTCCTCATGGTTTTATATTTTGGGTGTATTGTCAGCAGAACTCATTACTCCAACGACCTAGAAGGCATCGGAAATAATCAAGAGATTTTTCACAAAGCTTAGAGCCTCTTGTTTTCCCACAATAATGAAGAATTTATCTTTTTCTGTGAACCTAAAGATGAAAAAGACCCTTTAGGTTTTCCCGGCGGTTGGCATATTGATCTCCTTCCTGCATTATACTCTTAGCATTAAGCTAACTGGTTTGTCCGTCACAATTCAGCATTCGTTTGACACAATGAAATACTCGTCATAACTTTATGAATGGAAGCGAAGGAGCCCTTCACTGTTTCTGAGTTCATAATTAGAATTATATAGTTTTCCGAGACATCAAAATGTGCCGCATTGCGAACTTTGTCTTTCGTCAAATTTTTTTTGCCTCTGTTTCTATCAACGTTAATTTTCTTTGATGTAGTTCAAGTCCCCAGTTATGAAGCGAAAAACTTTCCGTAATTTCTTCAGAAAATAAATATAGGTTTATTGTAAATTTATGACATACAATGAAATTATGTTTGAAACTGCCTTGTATCTAATTTAATTTTTTCATCCCTCAAAAATCAAATGGAAATTTTCGGAAAGACAAAAATAATGATGATAATAAAAAAGAACGACGACTCATCTAGACAAGAAATGATGCAATCGCAGCAAAAAGTACCAGCCCAAACTCAGACATCAGAAGTGATTAGGAAGGGACAACATTGCTGCAACCAAAATGCTTGCCATTCCGATCATACTCTACCCAATTGGATCGGTGAAATTGACTCAAGAAGATCTGCGACTCTTCTAAAAAATTGTAAAATGATGCATTTCCATTGGAATATGCATTCTAAATTATCTATTCCACTGAAACATTCCTTCAAACCTCCGAACAACAAAATGACCGAACAACAAAATGTTACTGGATGGAGCCTGAAAAGTCAACCATGAAAGAGCAGAGATTGTAGCATTCCTTTTCCGGGCAGCGGCTTGTGCGACCGATGAACTCGACCTTGAAAGGGGTAAACCGAACTCTTTTACCAAGTTGAAACCTGTTCTGTTAAATATCACATAAAAGCTGCAGATACCAAGTGTGTCAGGGTAGATGGAACATAAAAGGATCAGAAAAACGGAACGACATTTCGATTAATTTGTGATCATAGTTGATCAAACATGCTCTAGCATTTCCATTTGTACCGTGTATCAGGAAGTAATAGATACTCTGTTATTTCAATTATGTTATTTAATTTTCTGAATCCTCATAGAATGCTTCAAAACTTTCTCTGAGATTCACAAAATATTGCAAAGGACCCCGCACATTTCTTATGGGAAATGGCTTTCCGTGAATTTGGCTGAATTTTTGGTATATCGTAGTTCTTGATGAGCTGATCAAAAGTATTCACAGCCACAAAGAGGTAAAAATTCCAAGATCTTCTCTACTTCTTTCCATGCTACAAGATAACGCTAGAATCATTTATATTTTCGGAAAATGTCATATTTTGGGTATTTTTCGAAGAGAGGTCGTGATATTTCATCCTAAATATATCTAATATCCAATAATATGAAATATGTTCATAACAGGCTCAGCGAGCTGTAAGGGGGGAAAACGAAGAAATATTAATCATATATCCGCAGAGATAACAATTGTGATCACTATTCATGTAATTCAAATATGATGTCATTTATTTTTCACAAATCTCGATAATCTGACAATGGGGTGCCAAGACATTTTCCTCAGAATGGCTCGAAATGGATGATAGCATCTCAAAGCCAAACGAATCCGTGAAAATGTCTACATCTTTGACACTTGATAGTACTTTTCAGATAGAATGAAAAGTTCAGGTGTTGGAAGCAAATTATGGATGGAACTTTTGATATTCACACCTGAATTCCTGAAAATATCAACTCTTTTATAAAAGTTGCGTTGAGTTTCCACATATATAAACGACTATCTATTCATATGATTATGCAAAATAAATAAGTGGATCAATCAAAACCGATAAAAGGAGTAACATTGAAAATGATACTAATAATAATATTAGACAAAAACAATAAAAAACTATGTCAGCATCGCAAAAAATCATTTGAAATATTATGAGTCAAATCGAGGGCAAAATGAATTATTTGGTAACATGAAACTATCACTCATCATAAAATATAAATATTAATAAATATTGAATATAATGGGCTCTTGTTCATCATCGCGGAGAAGATACATTCGACGCGGAGCAAATCTCATATTGTTAATTATTGAACATTCAACCCGGTATTGATAACATGATAAGTGACGTGCCATGAGAATCAAAGTTGTTGCTTTTGGGTTCTGACATCAGTTGCAGATCGGTATTCAACTTGTTGATTGTTTTGTTGATGAAAGAAATGAGAGTAGACGATGTTCTATAGATATTCATTCAATCCATGCTAGTGACATATATTAATTTCTTTGTTTGCAATTCTAATATAGCATTTTGCTTGTTAGAGGGCGATTATTACAACCGTACATGTTTGTGACACATCATTTTTGTTCGGCTGGAAACAATTGGTCGTGCAATCTCTCAGATATTATTTTTGTAAGAATTTTATACATATTATTGAGGCAGGTAAACGGTCTGTAGTTCTCAGCTAATTCTGTGTTTTAATTTTTGGGTATTAGGTATGTGCTTTCATTTGTCAGCCAATCCAGAATGCTTGGTTATTGTTAATCATTCTGTTATTAATTAATTCTCATGAGTTGCATGTGATTTTTCAGCCAAAAATTGGTCATGCCTTCAAAACCTGGCGATTTCTAATTGACTGAATTTCCAATAGCTGCTTTTACTTTGTTTTCGTCGATGTTCTTTATTATTATTATTGTTATTATTATGAATGTTATTCTTACTAATATATTGTTTTCGATTCATCCACTTATTCATTTTGTAACAATCATATGAATAAACAGTTATTTATATTTGTAAACTTCAATGTAACATTTATAAAAAAGAATTTTTGTGTGAATATCGAAAGTTCCATTCATAGCTTGCTTCCAACACCTGAACTACTCCATTCTACCTGGAAAGTACTATCACATAGCAAAGATGCCGACATTTTCACGGATTCATTTGACTGTGATGAGCTATTATCCATTTCGAGCCATTCTGAGGAAAATGTCTTGGCACTCTATTGTTTATCATGGAGATTTGTGAGAAGCAAATCACATATAATATGTAAATGACATCAATAATGATAACAATTGTTATCTCTGAGGACACATGATTAGGATTTTTTCATTTTCCCTCATTACAGATCGCTGGGCCTCGTTATGAACATTTTGGAAAACACATTAGATATTATTGGACATCAGATATATTTGGAATCGGATATTATCGTAGTAGATAACGGCGAAGGATCTTGGTTATCTTCCAATATTTCCTGTAAAAATTCTTGAACAATTTAGGTGTCTTAGGTACTTATTTCATACCAACTAAATGATTCAAATGTCCTTTGTAACTCGTTACCCTCCTAAGCGCGCCACACAACAAGATTTGAATAGATTTGATTGTCGGCGATATGCAAATTCCCGATCTTCACCGCGAAGTATTGCGAACACGACGTTGCGTTGCGAGAAAAACACTTGATAATCGACACGACAGCGATCTTGAATCTCTCTCCGCTTAATGGTATCAATCATACGGAGAAAAACCGGCCTTGATGAAATTTGGCGAATTCGCATCGGCACCTTCAGCAATGCATTGTAGGAAATGGCGGAGGAACAGTTCATCCCTATGAATCTTTTGAATAGTAGAAAATGGCGAAGGAAATCCACCGAGCCAACCATGTGATGCAATAAAACGCGTAAAGTAACATCACATTGTGACGTGAGTCACAAGCATGTATCCAATATATTGAGTCATGTGAAAATGTCCTCAAGAAAAGTCATTGTGATTATTTCAAATAAGAAATGCGAAGTCACTAACGGATCTTATACAATTCCACATTTTAAATCACAAATTGATCAAACTGTGATATCAGCTGTTTATACATATTTTTTTTCATAGTTTCCATGATCTCTACTCGCTGAAATAGGTAAGTCCAGATTGTTAACTACATCTGGTGTGCGTATACATACATATTTGATACAACCACTCTGAACTTCGAAAACAATCTACAGGGTAATAATTTCGGATTTCCTACAGATTTTCATCTACCTCCAAACTTCTGATAGGTTCATCCGAAATTCCACGAAAATATAAAACTAATAGAGAGAAATGCTGGATTACTTTATCTATACCTTCCACAAAAAAACTATACGATAGGTTTTATCGTCAGCAAGTATCCAAAAGAAAACAACCACTGCCCCCTACGATCTTGCATAATATCTGTTTAATACTTGGCAAAGTTTTCTACAAGAACTACTTTGCAATGTGTTTTGAATATCAAAGCTGGAATTATTTTTCGATTTGATTGGGGGAACACCTCCGTACCGGTTTCATGGTCCTTGCCAATCATCAGCGAGGCTAGTTCGACCCAATTGAATCGAAAAGTCCTTTCAGCTGGATTGGGAATCCCTAAGAGAAATACTGAAGTATGTTTTCGGCGCCATCTCTCTCATATACAATTCAACGGTCGTAGGGGGCAATAGTTATTTTCTGTTGGATACTTGCCTGCGACAATACCTGTTATAAAGTGGTTTATTGGAACACTTTGAAATTATTCTTGAATTCCATTGAACACTTCAATACTCAATACTTCAATACTCATTCGACAAAAATATTATTGATAATTATAATATACCTAGAAGGAAACATATTATGCGTGGTGTAAATATTTTCGAATAATTTTTATCATTTGGTTTTTATTAGATTTCCGGCACCCCTCCAAATCTTTCTTTTATTCATGCTCTTTTAATTCACTATTTTCGTATTATTTGATGATAATACTACGGATTTAGAGGCACTACCGAAATGACCAGCCTTGCTTTGTGTGACAAGGGTGTACCCATCATTCGCATTTCAAATGATTTTAATATATTCGGATTATATGTGTCATTATCCATTATAATGCATCAAGTTTCCCTATTCCAGAAACCAACCGTTTTCGAGTTTGGATTTTTTCCAAATTTCGGAGTTTGCACTCATTATTTTTTAAATGCTTCAAACCTAAGAAAGGCCAACTCACATTGATGGCGAAGTTGTTAGACATTTTTCAACCGATCGAATGTTCTGGAAGTGAGCCTAAAGCACAGAGTTCTCATGGAAAGTCATTTGTAAAGAAAAAGCTTAAACCTACATCAATCAATAACAAATGCTCGTTGTAAATAGGGAGCAGAATTTTGTTTTGATTCGGACAAGGGGACCACTTTTCGAATAGTTTCGAGGTATTGCTTCTCATCAGTGCAAGGGGAGGTCAATACAGACAGCTCTGAAGCTATCTGTTCCCCTTCCGAATCATCTCATCACTCTGTCTAGTCAGTCAACATGGGCAAGAAAAAGGGTTTAAGCTATTTCATCACAGACAACCTCCCGTAAGAACTCCAAGCTTCGAGCTCATTTTCAAAATAATTCTCTCAACTAGGAGCGTTTCTTGTTCTGCTCGCGAGGTGGAGCGGCCCAGACCCCACTTCATTGCATGAGTTCAGGTTGACTAAATATCCAGGGTGATGTGATGATTCGGACGGGGAATAGATAGCTTCAGAGCTGTCTGTATTTACCTAGCCTTGCACTGATGAGGAGCAATACCTCGAAACTAGTCTGCAAGTGGTCCCCCTGTTCGAATCAAAACAAAATTCTGTCCCCTTGTTACAACGAGGTTGATTCTCCTACATTGAGTACCCAAGTATAAGTTGGGTATAATTCAATACCCATCGTAGCATTAGCCAGGGGAGTAGTTGTTTTCTGACAGGTATTTGTCATAATCAGCCTACGATGTAGGTATATATGGGAGAGAAAAGGAGTTCAAGAATTTTCATTACGATCAAAAAATCATTTCATCAAACATTTCAACATGTTAATGTGTATCAGATGTATAATCCAGTTCTTCAAAATGCTGCCTTTTTCAAGAACGCATAGTAGTATGAACAGTGTGTGAAAATTAAATTCCTACAAGCGTGTATGATTCACCCTATTCCCGCACGCAATTTAGTTTTCCCGCACGCTAAAGTCACTTCAAGTGAATTTTTCCCGCACTAGTTCGGGAAGAATTTTTCTCGAACGCGAAAATTTGTTCAAGAGCGCTACATGAGATGTTTTAATGCGCTTGTAGAAAACATTCTGATCCTAACTCATACGGAAAGGTACTCTCCCGCATTCGACTGCTTATCCAATCTCCGCTTTGCGTCGTTCGGGTAACGGCACTGGCATGCAAGAAAGGTACTCTTTCGGTACGTGTTACGATAATAATTATTTCGTAATCCCGTACTCTTATTTTGATTTAACGGTATTCAGATGACACTTGAAAAGTTAATGTTAACAGCCTCCGTCCGTTAAGATTTTCTAACGACCGGTGGCCGTTAAGAAATCACTTGTTCAATTATTTTATCATGATGTTGAGATTTTTCTGTAGAGTTACGAGGTACGTGGTTTGTTCTTTCCTCGGAATCCAAATTGAATCTTTCAACGGGATTACGAAAAGTCTTGAACGACACACGGCCGATACGCAAATAACGGATTCGGCTGCGCCTCGGATTACAATACTCAACCTCATCCGTTATTTGCTACATATCGGCCTTGTAACGTTAATTACTATATCGCACAGTTGATTTTTACGCACTTGTGCTGTATATATTTTTTTCTACAAGCGTGCGTGTTCCGCCCTATTCCCGCACGCAATTTAGTTTGAGAGGTGTAATATTCCCGCACTAGGGCGGGAAAAATTTTCCCGCACGCTGATGTCACTTCAAGTGAGTTTTTCCCGCACTAGTGCGGTAATAATTTTTCAAGCACGTGAAAGTTTGTTCAAGAGCATCACATAAGATGTTTCAATGCTCTTGTAGAAAAAATCTTGATCCTTACTCATACGGAAAGGTACTATCCCGCACTCGACTGCTTACCCGAACTCCGCTTTGCGTCGTTCGGGTAACGGCAGTCTCATGCGGGAATAGTACTCTTTCCGTACTTGTTAGGATAATAACTATTACGAAACAAAGGTATAAGATAAAAGTTACTCACTTCTCCTGGGCGGCTTTTTGGAATATGATTGAAATAGCTTTCAAATAGTTTTTCTTTAATAACATTAATACTTGACAGCAAGCAAAAATCACAGCTGAACAAATAATCTAATTTCCAATGATAAGTCTCTATAGTCAAGTTGAAATTCTGATTCCAATCTTTTTGTTACAGCTACCTTACTCATCGACTCAACACTCGAGCAACGGGTTCCTTCTCGTTCCAGAACGCTTTCTTCTACCTCCAGTGGAGCGACGACGACTCTGTATTCGACTTCGAAGACCCGGTGTCTACTAATCTCGTCACGCTAAAGAAAACACGCCGAAGGAGCAAGCTGCACCCCCACAAGCAACGCTCAAAATACATTTGTCGGCCCGAATTAACTGTCGAGGCCGGCAACCACTTCGTGTGGGAGTTTATCCCAGGTCACGGGACGCTCAACGTCCCGGCGGACGCCGCCATTTTGCACCACTACAGGATCTGCGAGTTCGGTGGCGACGACTGCATAAAGACATCCTCGGTCGTCGATAAGACTGCTTATCGCTACAAAAACGTTTTAACCAGTGCTGTGAAACAACAATACGAACGTTTGAGGCAAAAATGCAACTTGGCCGAGCTGAGCTTACCAGCGGGAAAAGTGTTCAACAAACTGATGAATTTGTTGAAGCCGAGTTTAGAACGATAACAAGCCTATCGAATCAGTATTACTTGATAGTTGTATATATTTTTGTACATAGATTATTTGTGATCTGTTGATTTTGGAATGGATAATAAGAAAAAATCCAAACAGTGCTTCTTTCTTTTATTTGTACATATTCAGAGACAATATCCGAACAATGTATGAAGACAAAATGATTCACTTCTGCAAAAAAATTATCCCAACAAGGAAAGACACTGGTCCTTACCATAAAAACTGAAAAAATAAAATGTTGTTTTTTGGATTTTTGTCAATGTTGAAGTAATAATTCGGCCAACATCATCTGAATGAAACTGAAAGATTGTCTGTCACGTTATTATACTACGAAGAACCAGGCATATCCCTATATTCTTATTCTCTTGTGAACTCCCCAGCAACCATGTTACCTGTGAAGTTCGATCGTATTATTATGAAACCTCCAGTCCGACGATATCACTAATAATCACATGTAGTACGGCCCTGTATGTTCTTTCCCACATGTTTTCAGCAATCCCTCCACCCGCCAACTTTTTTGGGCAGAATATTAAATCTGCCCTTCAGGGCAGAAAGGAGGGTTGACATATTATCGTGGAACTGGAGGTTTCATAAAATCACGATCGAACTTCACAGGTAAGTTCGTTTGATCGATAAATTTTACTTCAACCTCCAGTTATTGATAGCACTGGTAATCAGATAACCTAATTCGCGTACGAAACTATTTGAAAATGTCTCCCCTGAAATTGAAAGTACTTGTAACTGAAGATTTATAATATCAATAATCAGTATAAATATAACACACGAATATATTGCTCAAAGGAAAAATTATCATATTTTTTCAATAACCATGGCAAATAACGCATTGTCCTTTATCGACCTGCGGTAGAACTTTGCAAAAATCAAGAATTTTTGTTACCTACTTGGATTACGCAAACTGTCAATTCTCATGAGGTAATTTATTTCCGATGTTGAATATACGCAGTGTTGGGTTATCTTTCAAAAAGTTCGGGGCTTCTAAACACGGTTGGGATCTATCGATTCCAGAGATCTTGATATGATTCGTTATAAAAAAGTGAACACCAGCAGATGACCTTTTAATGTTGTCTGTTTTAGATTCTTACAGCTGTGTGTGTAACACGTCTTCTATAAATTATGTGTCCTCTTTCGCCCTAAGAAGGTTTAAGAATATCCCATTATCTTGCAAAAGTCCCACCACATTGTGAAAGTTTTGTAGTATTGCGTTTTTTGGTGATTCGCCCCAGAAATAGGGATGCCTCTAAAGTGAAACGCCTTACTGATAATACAACTGCAGCCAGTGTAAGACTGTGGAGGTCGAACGCTTGATACATTGATTCAGTGGAGAAGAAAAAACATGGCTGAGATACCCTCGACTTCGTTCAATATTATTTTCTCCGTGCCCCCTAGAGCCATGGAAAAAGGTGAAAACGCATAGAAGAAACAGAAATTTTAATAGAATATGTGGGTCTGGAAACCACGAAATATATTCAGAGGATTTTTGATGAATGCAGGAAGCAAACAGATGTATGTCAGGCTGATCAAACCTTTCAACAATCTCAGAAGATGCGAATGGCTCCAAGAGTCATTCCGCCTCTGTATATACTGTGAGGACCAAAAGTCCGTCGCCCCCCCCCCCCGTAACTTCTTCATTTTCCATATTACAAAAAAATGTTAAATACATAAGTTGTAGGGTTTCATTCGATCTCTTTAATGGTTTAAGTTTCATTCATACAGAGTGTCTCAAAAAAGCACGGTGACTTAGAAGTATTTCATTGCATTATTACATTCTACGTTGAATTCTGAACAAGTTTGATAAATGGTTTTCTATCAAAAAAGTTAATAGTTTTGGACTTATGAACACTTGTAAATAATTATTTCGACTACTTTTGCGCCAGTTCAATGAGAAAATCGTAACAAATGGATCACAATGTATTCCACTTTCCTATCCTAACTTTTTGAAAGCTATCCAATGTTGCAAACTGCTGATAGCTCCATGTGTAACTTACCTCGTTGTACCATTTTACAATTGTTAGAGTTGCTGAATCTCACGAAAAACTAGTACAAATGAAGTTGAAACATTTTATTAACAAATAAGGTAGTCCATAAATACAGATCAAGAATCATTGAAAACTGAAGAGATATTTTAATTTATAACTAAAAACGGTGAGTTTTTATCTATTTTAAAAGATGTTCGACATGTCCCCCATGCATTTCTTGAAACATAAATAGTCGGGTTGTAAACTCTTCCCTAACATTAATCAAGGTTTGAGGTATTATTTCTGAACACACTTCAATAATTCGACGGAGCAGTTCATCTAACGACCCACAAACTGTCTTAAAAACTACAAATTTCACATAGCCCCAGAGAAAGAAATCAAGCGGTGAGAGGTCCGGTGAGCGAGCTGGCCACTCTGTTGTACCTCGACGTCCAATCCACCTACCAGGATACCTTTCATCTAAGTAATTTCTCACCTTCCGAAAATAGTGTGGTGGCGCTCCATCTTGCTGAAATGTTACATCCAAGTAAAATTCATGTGGGTTTTGCGCAACGATCTCATCGATACTGGGACTTATTGTGTCTTGCAGCATTTGGAGGTATCTGGGACCATTTAAATTTTCTTCCAAGATTATGGGACCTACAATGTGGTTACCTAAAATACCAGCCCAAACATTAATTTTCTGGGGAAATTGAGTATGCCCCTCGCGGAATTCATGGGGATTCTCATCACTCCAATATCTACAATTCTGGGTATTCACATTTCCATTTAGGTAAAAAGTGCTTTCATCACTAAAGCAGATGTGATGCAAATAAAGTCGATTTGCAACAATTCTTTCTGCCATGGTAACGCAAAATTCAAGTCGCCGGTCTGGATCATCTTCAACCAATTGGTGCAAAATTTTTATTTTGTAAGGATGGAATTTATTTTGTCTTAAAATCCTCTTTACTGATGTTTTAGAAACATCACATGTCTCAGCTACTTGCTTAGTTGATTGTTGTGGGTTATTTACCATTTCGGCTAGTACTTGAATTTCAACATCTTCCGTAATTATTTTCGGCCTCCCAGATCTCGGAGCATCTTTCACGGTGCCAGTTTGGTTAAATTTTGCCACCAATTTCTGCAGATATTTTCGACACATCGGACGTTCTTGAAACCGTTCATTGAAAATGCGAATAGCAGCGTGGTAATTTCGGTTAGCTTCACCAAATATGATAACGGCTTCAACTTTGTCTGCTACTGAACGAGCCATATTAATCAACAAGAGAAATTGAAAACCGTTTGAAACAAAGTTTTGAAAACCTACAAAATTTGGCATTTGGCAAAAACAGATAAGAGTTTTTTTTCGTTTTCATGGATAAAATAAACGCGCCTAGCGTGCATAGCCTACCTCATCAATTTATTCGTGAACTGGTGCAAAAGTAGTCGAAATAATTATTTACAAGTGTTTACAAGTCCAAAACTATTAACTTTTTTGATAGAAAACCATTTATCAAACTTGTTCAGAATTCAACGTAGAATGTAATAATGCAATGAAATACAGGGTGTCCCATTTAAAAAAATTAACTTCTAAGTCACCGTGCTTTTTTGAGACACTCTGTATGAATGAAACTTAAACCATTAAAGAGATCGAATGAAACCCTACAACTTATGTATTTAACATTTTTTTGTAATATGTAGAATAAAGAAGTTACAGGGGGGCGACGGACTTTTGGTCCTCACTGTATAAAACGAGAATGCTTATTGTCAACTCTCCAATTGCTTTTACTGATTACGATGCGAATAAAAACCATTTTTGCTATTTTCTTTTTGCATGTCACTGAGTTGGTTTCATATGCCCCCATATACTATATATGAATCTCTTAAAGACCTAGCGAAGTCGTCGTGGTGTCAGAGGATTTGCCTCTCACCCGCCAGATTGTCGTTGATTAACAAGATGCTTGTTAATAAACAAATAACCAGACCCACAATGACGTACGCCTATCCGGTATTTTGCAATCTCAAAAAGACTCGGATAGTGAGAGGGTGCAAAACGAGGTTCCGACTTCGTATAATCACTAATACTGACAGGTACATCCAGCTGGACAGATTGAGAGAAATTACTCAAGTTGAACTATAGGAAACTACATCAATATATTCTCGTTTGAGTTCTACGAAAGTGTTTCGTGACCAAATGCCCTTTAACCAGAGATATCACTAGGATTAGAGACTACCACAAAGAACCGCGTAAGTACGGGGGCTTTTACATTAGAGGCTCAACATTTTCTATGAACGCCACCAGGCACGTCGATGAGATTTTTTCATGGGGTAGTACTTTACTTCCTAGGGGGCGTACTCGATACCGGAATTCATTACAAATTGGTGTTGGCTAGTACTACATACAGTACCCTCCCCTTATCAACACTGATGAATGCCACAAAGATTGAGTAACCAAGGCGCTCCTGATGGCGTCAAACACAAGCCGAAACTAGGGTTTTTCTATATTTTACCTAGATGTATACATAAAAAAATAATTAACGGCATGCAAGCAAGAAAATATCATATGACGTGGAATCAAATTACTCTTAGCACCAAACAGAAAACCAAATTTATAAGAGGCACTGCCCTAATTACACCGTTCACTATGAAATCGGCCCTTCTCTCTTTTCTTCTCCGGTTTCACGAGCTCTTCACGACTTCTTTTGCGAGGCAAGCCTCGCAAAGTATGTACCCATCTTTAGAACGACTGAAAAATTAAAAATTTAATTTATAAGAAAGCAAGAGAACAAGAACTGCTGCAGAAACTGTTCAACTATCAGGTAAATAAGTGAGGTAACTAAAACATGATAAGAATGGAAACGAGAACGGGCCCGCGACTTCAGAAACTTTTGAAACAACAGAACTATCTCAAGAAACAGCAACAGGAAAACAATATGCAAATCCAGTTCGAGAAAGTTTTATTGTAAAGTAAATCTATGAAGCAAGAAATTAAATAATGAAATCATTAAATCAGACTTTAGTTTTAATCAATAAAAACTCTGAAACAAACTTGGAGATATACATATAATCATTATACAAAGAATCTAGTAACACTTTCTACTAAATCTATTAGGCATTTACCTGTTTCACCTTATACACATTTACATGGAAGTATATGAACGGTACAATTTAAGGTTTTGTCATGAGTATTGAAATTATTGAAATATATGAGCAACATATGAATTATGAATTTCCTGACCGAACATAATAGAAGGGTTAAAAGCCGAAAGGTGCCATAGAAACTATATTGAATACAGTTATTTCAAGTTTCTTAATAGACCCATTGTGAGAATATTAGGTTCCTGGGTATCGGCATTGAACTCTGCACATTTGGAAACTGACTAAAAAAATTGTCCAGACTGTGGTGATCGTGAGATTCATATATCTTTTTTTTGGGTAAGTATTCCAGAAATAATGAGGGGTATCCATATACCTATTGTTAACACACTAAAATATAAGGCTTACAGGAGGTAAGTTTTCTAAACCGTTAGTATAGTTTACATCTGAATGAGACCAAAAATATATTACCTCCCTGGACTACCCCAGTAGAGACATTGCAGGGATTTGTAAACAATGGTGGGATGAAATATGGGTGACTGGTATTCTTTTCTGAACAAAATTTAAAAAAAACTGGTAACCAGAAACCTAAAAATTATTTTTAGTATAACACAAGTACACTTGGATTAAGTTACTCATTCGATCGTAGAACTAAAATGTTTCATAGTGTGCTTACTTATACTATCAATGCTGAAGTTTGCTGAAAGACCTCATAGCATGACATAATAGTATAAAATCAGTACTCACAAATTTCACCATTATGATTCTCTGGTAGAAAAAATGTCTAGTAATTCTCAAAGTTCATGAAACTGTTTCACCGAGTATTAATTCAGTGAATATGTATTTTCATCACCTACCATGTAATTAGTTGATTCAAAAAAACAGTACATTAAATAAAGGTTTTTCAAGTAGGCATAGCATTCCCAAAAACTCAACTCATGACAAAACCCAGAGTGAATCAATCAAAAATCACCATCACTTCATTTCAAACATCAAAAACAGGCACACAAGAAACCAACTAATAAGTTCTTCACTCCGTTTTATTTCATAACATATTTACAATACATCTAGTAAAATACTTCAAATTACTTCAAAATAGAAAATCAGATTAGAACATATCGAATAACCGTTAATTTTGTTCCATAAACCAGCATTCCAGGTAAATAAAAATTAAAAACTATTACCTAATCTAACTTGTGATAAATTGTATGACGTCATAACTTTGCCGAATCAACAACAATGTTACGACGTAATAAAATTTAGACCCTCACAGCTGCTTCCTCCAAAATTGCTTAATAAAAATACATAAAATATAGTTCTAGCATAATCTGACCAAATTCTTGGGTACTGCAGATGTGAGACAGCCTCAAAAATTTTGCGGAGACCCACAAAAAAACGATTTTTTGTAAATCGCATATTTTCCAAGTCGACGTGACAAATAGAGATATACGAAGTCTCAGCGTTTAGGTAAAACTTTTTTTTCTAGTGGGCCCGAGGACTATAACGAATTTTACCTTGAGCGAGACTTGTAGTGGAGAAAAAAATTCAATTACTTGAAGACACATGAAAAACCATTACTTGTACAATATCATAAAACAAAACTAATCAGAATTGTTTACTTGAAACATTCTGAACATTGTCAAAGTTAAACATAACAACAACATTGATTGAAATAAAAACCACTTCAACATCAGTTGAAAAATAACTCCACCAAGTTGATTTTTTTGTACTATTGTTCTTTCGCCACATCCATTCGGAGTAGCTTATTCAATAATCTGAACCTTCGTTGAATTTATGATTCAAACAAGTATAAAGAGGTGATACCGAAAACTTCTTAATACTCCAGGCCATAGTAAGAAAATCCATTACACACAGTCAACAGAAGGCTTGAAATCAAATCACCCACTTCCATGTAGGCGATTTGCATAGACAAATCAGAACTATCCCCGCCTTGGCAGTATATTTAAAACTATGCTAACGGCGATGAATTCGAATCACAGATATTTTCACAACACACAGTTTTTGTCGACGATAAAAAGATTACCGACAGGTACATGACCTGGCCATTGGGATTTTTAGAAACTGAGCGTTTTAAAATTTTTCAATACAAAAAATTGTTCATTTTATTTACAACTGCCATGGATATCAAGAATAACTAGAACAGGTCGCCCTTACAGCGTTGACAAATTTCTTCACCAAAGCTCGAAGTATTAATAAGGCTGCGATGATACATCTGAATGCTACAACTCTTTCATTTGACAGTTGACATGTTGCAATTGTGATGCCATCTAATGGGATCAACACCACCCATCAGCTTCTAGGAATATACTTGGGTGGGAGTCAATTATTGAATGATTGATTTATTTCTTGACCACCTCAGAGCATAAGTATTAACTCAAAATTAATAATTTTATTAGTTTACCACATAATTTTCAGTAAAATGTGAATATAAAGAAATTATGAAACGATTTCACATTTTTTATTTCAGAAACTTGGGACTGAAGAAACAACCAAGAAGTTTAAAAGTTCAATAGACAAATTGGTTATACCTACTACAAATCCTATCAAAGTAGAGGGAGTGCAATGAACCATAAAAACTGAAATCATCCCCACAGCATTGAAGAGATGTCTTTGAGTTTCAATAGTTCATTAAATGATGTCATACTCATAAATATTTCAAATAGCAAACTGATTTATTCTGAAATTAGTTTTCCTTTATAAAAATTCAGATAAGAAGACATCAACCTGAGAAAGAGTGGGTGTAAATCTATTACAGTTCCTGTCTACCAATTTTTCACAACTTTTGTATGAGGGTTAACAAAACTATGAAGCTTTCACTGTGACATGGGAGAAATACAACTTTAAATTTACTAAAAAATATTCAAAATTTTCAAGACTCCATAAGTTCACGTATAGTACAGGAGTTGGAATATTTGAAAACTGAAGTAACTGAAAAAAAAATTCAAGAAGCTGTGAAATACCTCCAAAATGTTTACTCAAACATTCTTCTCAGTGCCTAAAAAAATTGGTGTCAATTTAAAAAAAAAGGACATGACGTACTTTTCGAGATCAAGAAAAACAGACGATGGTTTACTTGAAAGAAGTCAAAGCTAAACTACTGCAGTTGTTTCAGTAAAATGTATTACTATGAATATCTGAGTTTGAGTATACATTTTATCGTTTCAAAGCGGAGCATATATGCAGTTTATGACAATTAACGAAGTTTGGAAAAAACACTTTCTGAGCTTGGGTTTTATCAAAATTTTAGCTGTTACTTCAATTTCCATAATTCGTCATCCTAGTTCACTGAAATAAACAGCCAGAATAATTTTCAACTCAACATTGGAATACATAATTAATAGATTGAGACCTATCCATAACCATATGAGAATAATCAAGCAGGATAGTGGTTAAGATATGGGATATTCCTCTATCATCTATGTTAAAAGTTACAAGGTAAATAAGATTAGTTGAGATCGGTGGTGTATGCGTATCCCTGCTTCTGAAGCACCAACATTCGTTTTTCAACAGCCTCTTTATCTAAAAAAAAAAATCCGTATGGTAAAAAAAATTCCACATCGCATTGGATTCGAAGAAGGGAATATTCCATTCGTCTCTCTTCCTCAGACATCTTGCCCAAAACTATCAACCTTCACACGCCCTACACTGGGTTCGGAATGAAACTCACCTATGTAGGGCAAATGAATGTTGGTTTACCGATGGTTCCAAAACTCTGGAAGGCGTCGGAGCCGGAATATACGGGATGAACCCAGTAGTGAAATTAATTACGGTATTCCAAACAGAGGTATATGCCATTGAAATGTGTGCAAGGGAGCTTAAAAATCGACACCACACACGAAAAACAATAAAAATATTTTCAGATAGTCAAGCAGCACTGGAAGCGCTTGAATTCAACTGCTTTAAATCCAGAGCAGTATGGAACTGCAGAGAAACCTTAAACGCAACAATGTTAACCTAGTCTGGATACCAGGTCACACGGGCCTAGAAGGGAACGAAACAGCGGGCGCCCTAGCAAAAGGGGGGGGCAAAATAACGTTCACTGGGCCATAACCGATAATCAGTAAAGCACATAGCTCTGTCAAAAATGTTATAACATCCTGGGCAGACGATACATGACTCGAGTATTGGCGTAGTCTACCGGAACTAGCCCATTCCAAAGCATTCATTGCTTGTACAAGGAAAAAACAGGACTCCGACAAACTGCTGGAAACTCAGTAGAGCACATATCAGTTATAATAGGTTTGCTCACTGGCCACTGCAAACTTGAACACCACATGCATAAAATCGCACAAGATGCAGAGTACCGTCTATGCATGGAGGAGGATGAAACGGCTAAACACATTTTATGTACATGCCCCGCAGCGGCCAGAACCAGATTCTCAACATTTGGCAATACAACAGTAACGCCAGAGAACCTGGAAAATTGTTCTCCCAATACACTCCTTAATTTCGTTAAGAGATTGGATATACTGGGAGAAATATATCCATAGTGTGAGCCACAATAGGCCATGGGCCGCTGTGGAGGGTCTGATATGGGCCCACTCACGTTCAAAACTAACGTAACCATCGTCTCATATTTTGTATAATCACAACGTTTCAACTGCTTCTCTCCGCAGTGTCGTCTTCTGGTGAATATTAACAAGTTTTCAAAGGCTTGCAAGAATTTATATACCTGTTTATCTTTCTCAAGTAAGTATGATTGGGTTAGCTTAATTACACGTTTCTAGTTTTTCTACCTGCACCTGACCATTGTAATCAGGGCGACCTTCTCTTCGGTTCACGCAAAAACCATCAATAAGTGGTGTCCAAACGTTCTTGATTCCTACGCTGGGCTGACTGAAGGCTCTGTTGATATAAACAGCCTCTTTAAATTTACTTCTAAACCAGTGTTCCCCCCTAAGTATTACTCCGGCATTTTTCCACTGAATTTGGTGATGTTTGTGGACATCAAATTACAACCTGGGGATCGTTTCGTCAGCTTTGATAGAAAACCTATACACTGATGTGCCCATAAAGGAATCCATCGATATAATCAATGGATGGAAGAGCAAGTCCTGGCTGTGTTTTTTGAAGCACAGTCAGAAATTGAATCCTGCCATTTGATAGGATGTATTAACTATAATCTAAATTGTTTTCTTTTCTGTATATGTTTTTTTCCTATAAATAAAATTTATTATTATTATTATCATTGAAAATAAAATGACTTTGAAATATCTTGGCGTTTATCTGGATAATTTGTTGAAATTTGAAGAGCATTTTAAAATTTTGTGTAAAAAACTCTCTTCGGGTTGCTACGCATTGGGAGTTGTCTCGAATGAATCAGGATTTTCAGTTTCTAAACCAGTTTATCATTCCCTTATTGAATCTCATCTACGATATGGTATTGCATTTTGGGGAGTTTGCTTTAGTCATCATTTACAGACTGTCCTAATTTTACAAAAAAACGTGCTCTGCGATATTTATGCAAAGTGAGATATCGGGATTCATGCCGACCTCTCTTTCTTAAACATAAAATTCTTACAGTTATTGCGATTTTCATACTTGAAACTGTTTGTTTGATAAACAAACATAAATCAAAGTTCACTATTGGCAATTCTCCTGATCATAATACCAAACAGAGTAATGATTTTAAACTTCCAAATCCTAAAAGTATACTCATCAAAACCTCGATATTTTATAATGGATGTAAGATGTTTAATCACCTTCCAATAAATATCAAAAGTATCACATCACTTTATCGTTTCAGAAAAGACGTGAAAAATGTATTATCCAGAAAAAGCTTATTACAGTCTACAAGAGTTTTATGATGATAATATCTAAAAATTAATTTTTTTTTATCATGAATCGAGCATAGTAAGGGTTAGCATTTTTTTGTTCCTTTGCTATTGATCGTTTTTACGTCATCCACAATTTGATTAACTTTTTTTCTGCTTTCATGTACATACTCTTCATCTGTTCATAAACTGGAGATCACAGGCTGGTGTCGCAGAGAGAGGCAGAGATGAAGAAGTCCTTGGTGTAATGATGGATGGGCATGTTTTGTATTTTGTTTCATTCCCTCATTAGCTAAGGACTAAATGGTGGTACTGTAGGTTTTTGCGGGTTTTTCCTGCAGTTGAAATAACAAATGCGCCATCAAATTTTCAAGTCGCGCCGGACTTACTTCCCTTCTGGGACGCAAAAGTTGGGAAAAGAAGCGATTCCATCCACACATCGGTTTATAAAAAGAAGACTCACACCGGCCTTTGACTCTAACCACCCGAATTCAACGAAGAAAGGCATCCGTATGAACACTCGACAAGAGAGCGGAGACAATATGCAGTGATCAAGAAGCACTCCAAGCTGAATTGACTAATATAAGGAGTGATTTGCGCCAAAACTGATATCAGAAGAAACTTTGGGGGGATGTTAGAAGAGAAGCCACTATCCAAACCAACTGAGGAGGAACAACCGGGGCTAGTTGTTTACCTACCGTACATCAAAGGAATTTCCGAAAAGGTCAAAAGGATTGGGAACAAGTTCAATATTAAAAGCTCCTTCAAATCCGGAAACACGTTAAGGGGTTTTCTCACGAAAACCAAACCAGAAAATCTTAACACCTCCACCAAGGACTGTATTTGTGAGGTCCCATGCGAATTCGGTTTTTCATACATCGGTGAGACCAAGGGACCTCTGAGACCAGATGAACACAAACGCTTCACGCAGCGAGGTGACACGTTCAAATCCGGTATCGCAGACCATTTATGGAATGAACAGCATCAAATTCAGTGGAATACCCGCCATCAAAACAAACAAACAATTAATTAAGATTACCAGATATATAAACTAATGCAATCCTTCAAAAACTTGTCAATATTGACCAGAATACGGCTGCGGATAGAATCAGTTGAAACGTTGTGATTATACGAATTATAAGACGATGAAATTCCAAAATGAATGAACTTATATTTTGATGAACATAATCAACTGTCCACTGATGAATTTTCCATCAAGCATAGATAGAAATGCTGCATTAATTAGTCCAATTTCTCGTATCAGGAGCATGCAAAATATTATAAACTTTTTTGCTTATTTGATGTCTTGTTTCATACCTATTTTATAGTAGGTATCAAGTTCATTACACTTCTCAATAATGTAGACTCTATGTAAAACAAATACTGTAAAATGGTTCTGCCGTTAATGAATTTCAGAATGCTCAAGGCCTCTGGGACTTTATGAGTGATGCATCAACAAAATAAAAATTGCAAATTTCTTGAAAAAAAATGGAAAAAATTCAGAGTTTACTACTTGGCTGAATACTCACAGCTTGAGAGAAGTTCTTTATCTTTCTGGCTCGGGACCCACTGACAGAGGCTGTGGAACAAAATCTGAGCAGTCTGATACCTTGGAAAACATTCTTCTGGTTGTTTCAAATGTAGCTCGTCCAGAGCTGCAGACTGGCTCTAAAATCATAGAACGGTAATATAAACAATAAAAATTACATGAGAACTGCAGTACAATTGATATAGCATGATTATACAAAATCCTTTCCGCGGCAAACTTTTTGTTTTCGTATCTCTTGAACACTCCTGCGGCAAAGCGTTGCTTAGATTCCTGCAGCAGTTTTCCAAATTGCTCCTTCATTGGTAGTAACACTGAAACAAAATAAAAAATTAAAATTTTGAGAATAACAAAATTCTCTAATTTCTGATAATAGCAATCAAGAGAATGAAATTTTTGAAAAAAAAAACATAATAATTCGTTAACTATGACCACCCACGGAAAATGCTACCAGGTAGAAACATACCTCCGAAATTTCAGAACAATCTGTGCTGATTTATATAATTTTTTGTTTGCTATTCTCTGGAGATGCGCTACTGATTCAAACATCTATGTTTAGACTCTCTGTCTACCAGCTCTCAATGTTCTATGTCTACGATTGACCGTGGTTCATTTTTATTTCATTACGGTGTTTATCGATCGTTCTGAAGGCATTGATACCTATGGCACGAATGTAATTTGTTCTCGAAATAACATTGTGTTCGCGTACAGGGAAATCCTCCGATCAAGTAACACAACCTAGATGAACTCGCCGCTCACGCCTTAAACTTGGTTTGTAAGGGACATCTTCTGAAAGAGAGACCTATTATAGACGAAGATAAAAATAGCCTTTTCCCTAGCCGGCAGTGTCATGCGTTGATTACAGAAATATTAAGGTTCAATAAAATAGAAATAATGAAATCCCAATATGGAATAGAAACCCAAAATTAACATAGAACAATCTCCACATGATTTTGAGAATAGCTGATGCTCTAATTGACATGTTTTTTCATAATTTATTCATTTTACTCTTTTTCAACTCGGTTTCCCTTTCTCGAGAGTTACGACACTGGTAGCTTACCTATGAAATGATAAATTTTGATTACCACCTTCAAATGGTCTTTTCACATTTCACAATGCTTCAGAATTGCTCAATAATAATAACTAATGATAATTTAACACAAATTAAGTAAGAATTTGAGTATGCCAACCACTCGTGTTGTCGAAACTTCGAGTCAAACTAGCAATTAACGTCGGCCTTACATCCCGAAAAGTCTTCATGTAAGTACTATTTATTTTTACGCTATTAGTAAAAAACTGACCCAAATTATTCAAATACAAATTTCAGAAAAGAAATAAATAAATATCAAGATGTATCATTTAAAATAAATATTTTCCCGACGCCAAGTCAGAATAACATACTTACCATCTTTCAATTCTTTTTTCTTCTGCAACTCGCCAGATTCAAGCTTTCTCTTCGCGAGTTTCAATCCAGCACTCAGATACTCCATAGCCTTCATTTTCAAAACCAGATTTTCACCCTGTCGAGTTACCTCATCAAGCACCTGTTTCTGCTGCACATTCATTATAGACACCAAAGGACTAAATCTTTGAGCGGCCACTTCCAACACGCAATTAGCCAAAGCATTTGCGAAGTTTATTTTGGCCATAATCTCGTTGTGTCCTTTCTGTAAAAAATGAAAGGAATTCCAGAAACTGAGAACAATCTACCGAAGTTATTTAATAATATCATTATTATTCCTAGTAGATAATCCCTAGTGTTCGCCATCAATACCCTAAAATATTAATCCTTCTTTTGGTAATTTATATCCACATGGATGTATCACATAAAATAATATATTAAATCGAACAAAGCTCAAAACGTGTGAGAGTATCAATTGAGTGAAACAAATATTTTCAACAAAGTTGAAATACCCTTCTCTCCACACTAGAAAACAACCAGACAAATATTTGACAGAAAACAACTATGTCCCCTTACAGGTATTGATTTATATTTGACATCCATTTGTGGAAAGTGCTAACAGTAATAAAATAATAATGATAAAACATAAAGTTTGATATAACACTGGGT
This sequence comes from Chrysolina americana, assembly GCA_958502065.1. Lineage (NCBI taxonomy): Eukaryota > Metazoa > Arthropoda > Insecta > Coleoptera > Chrysomelidae > Chrysolina > Chrysolina americana. Next base: position 10,137,971 of record OY293412.1, read on the forward strand.
TCAATATAAGCGGGTTTCTTGATTAAGTTAAAAACAAACGTTAGCCAAGTATTTTGATTCATTTAAATAGCTATTTGTGTTTCAAGAGCGCGAAGTAATACTTTGCCGCTTGAGAAAACAGTTTGGCATGAAGCGTAGCGCGGCAATGTTTTGAAAGCGGCAGAGTTTTTCCGCTCGAACTACACACAAGATTTTTTCTACAACCGCAGGTTTTACAAAAATATTTGTCAAAAATTAATTATTATTGATAACCCCAAACTTGACAGCTCAGATTTTAAAACGTGCGAGCATCACTTCGCGCTACACATGCTTGAGCATTTTTTGGCAGAGTGCACGAATGCAAATGGAAACGAGGTCTGCACTGATGACCGGCACAGCCGTGAAACTAAACCGTGAAATTAGCATACCACCAGTTTTTACAGAGAGCATTGCAAAGTGTATTCTTGTAGAAAAAAGTGTTGGGCAAGGGGTGATTTGGCAGTCATAAGGGGCTGTTGGATTATTTTCTGGAAATGGGATAATTTTTCTTTTTCATAGGAGTCGATAGGCAATGTAATTTGTCTAGATGCCAATCCCGACGTCTGGTGCTTGCTTAGAGTGTGCACCGACCACCCTACAGTTTTCCGGGTTTTCCTACATCTGAAAAGTGAATACGCCACCAAAAATCAGTAAGTCGTCTCGGAACGCCACAGCAAATAATAATAATAAAGGCCGTCCACTGCCCGCAAAGGCTATGAGTATTTACGAGGAAGTATCATTATATTATTATTATTGTTATATTATACCCAATTACACATGATGAATTATTTATTTATTCCACATGCTGAAATGTGTATCAATATGTAAGGAAGATGTTATCAATCAGTCACCCCTCGTCCTAAGCACGACATATGTCACACTTGATATTTCAAGCAGTTAGAGAGCACAACTGTGAGTAATGTGGTTTCAAATTTGGATAATTGTTGTGTACTTCAGTTTTAATATTAATCGTCAATTTACAGTTGTTCACTGAAACTGGCAGTAGTTAGAAGAATCATAAACAGTTTGGCAAGGATTTTAATTGAATTCCTTCAATTTGGCCAGTTCTAGTATTCATTAAAAGATTTTTTTCTTAGACACCCTCTAATAACTTTTCGTGAAATATCAAGGGTCATATCGTTGAACTGATATCGAATGGAAGAACCAAAAAATTAAATGATATATAGGTAGTCGCATTTGAGAAACCAAAGAAACTATTAAAAATAATAAATCCGGCGACAGTGCATAAAACCAAACCTAAATGGCAGGCATGGACGATATCGCTCCCGCCAGAGAGCGGTAGTGTGAGTGGAGGTCATGAGTGACAGTAATAACAAGTAATAATAGACAATAACACTTCAATTAGTTGTTGTTATGGAGAAATACGGCCCTTTAAGTGCAAAAAGCCTCATTTATGAATTGAAAAAAGGAAAAGCAAAAACTTCCAGCCGTAAAGAACAGTTGATACGAAAATGAGTGGATGGAATCGGTGCATAAACGTCAGTTTGTAGGTTAACTTGTCTATATTTGGTGAAATTTATTTACTGGCTATAAATCTTATTCTTTCAGATTACTCGATTATGATAGGAATAAACTTTTCATGTCCGTTATGCACTTATCAACTACTCCAATCTGACCTCCACTAACAATTGCGCCATCTACGTTAAGCTTGCCAGAATACATGCCAATGACATGTCCTTAAACTCTCAAACAGTTATTTTCCTATCAAGTGCGGAAAGTGATAATGTCCCGCACGCGACTGCCGTTGACCCAAATGACACGAAGCGAAATTCGGGCAAGTAGTCAAGGGCGGGAAAGAAACTTTACGCATGAATTAGGAACATTAATTTTTCTACGACCGCTTAAAGATCCAAAAAGCACATTGAAAATATATATTTAATTTCAACATACAAAACTTTTAATTATCATAAATTCTGCAAATGAGTCAGAATAGCAGGCCCAAAGTAGTTAGTTGATGGTAATTGGCTGTTAAGAGTAACACTCGTAGATTGCAAAGTGCATGAGGATGACGGAGATGGCATCGGTTGCAAGTTGTCAGTACATGTAATAATTTTATTCGAGATGGTTCAATAATAACCTTCAGCAACAGCAATTGACTTCCAGCCTACAAGACGTTTTATGTTGGGTATCCCTTCGCCTGAATCTGCTAGAAACGTAGCTGAGGATCGTCCAAAACTGTGACCTCTGTAACGATCTGGGTTGAGTAGGCCTAAGTAGGTAGCGATCTCTGTGGGCATTTCACCAAATGTGTTCACGCCTATGCACTGAACAGAGCATTCGCCTTTTTCATAATTCATAAAAAACGACGATGCGTGGTGTTAGCAGGCCGTAAATTTGCATACTTTGTATTAGCTTCAAAAAGGTTCTGTTATTAATTTATGTCTTCAGATATAACAAAATATCTTGAAGTATGGTTTTTCGAATCGGAAATGTTTACAATAATTGGATTTTATGTTGAATATTGTCAAGCGTGATTTTCATAAGCTCCGCTCTGCGAAGAGCACCGGCTAGAGCAAAATTGGTACCTACTTTAATCATAAGATAACCAACATTTTCCTTTTTTAGAAACGATGTCAACTCATGAAACTTGCTTATTTCCAGGTTTTGTATTATTTTAACTAAACATTTCACCAACGAGTAAAGCGACCATAGGGTATTGCATTACAGTATCTCACTCAGGTCGGAAAAATTCGCCGAAAAAACTGTTCACTGAAGCTATTCACTCGTTTTTCCTTACACCAGTTTAAAAATTAGTTGTATTTTCATAGGTTATATAATGTATATATGAAGAATTCTCAACCGGTGTTTTTTGTTTTGAATGTTGCGTTTGTAGAAAAAAAATCTTGTATGCATTTTGAGCACAACGTGTCAGTGCCACTCTTCAAACTCTCTCTATCACTTTGTACTCTAAACAAATACTCTCTCAACACTCAAAATAACTGAGCTACATTACCTCCAAGAGTGTGTCATCGGACGAATTCGGCGTTGTGAATTCTATAGGAAGAGGATTGTTACTGGTAAATGTTTCTTCAGAAGGGGCCTGATAATTTCCCATTTCCGATATTTCGGGCAAGGTGACTGCGCGTGTGCCGAATACCGGGGATCTTCTTGTATTGTTGTTATCCCCGAGATTGGGACTGCTCAGAACCGGGACTCTGGCGAGTGGACCGCTGCTGAGAGGAGGCGATGTATCTGATGATGAATCTGATGAAATAAAATAAATCTTTAGGGAAGTACACTAAATCAAGATTCGTCCGGCTAATATTTCTAACATGTTGGTGATTCGAAATTATTTGAATACGTAGTTCCCCAAGGAACAGTTCTATAGCTATAATTATTCGAAATATATATTAATGGTCTTTTTGATTTGAAGGCTATCGGAGACATTCAAAATTATGCTGAAACTACTGAAAATATTTGTAATATCTGTTGAAGATTTCAACAATAAATTTTGAACAAACAGAAAATATCCCGTTCACTTCTCAAACATGTGTAAATTCAAATTTAGGACCAATTAAAATTGATAATGTCAACGAAATTCAACAAACAAATGATATTAAATATCTAGGTATAATAATTGACAGCAATCTGAAAGCAATTAACAAATGAATTCTTCAACGAGAAAATTAAGATGCTCTTTTTCAAAATTCAAGTTTTTTAAACAATTCCCGAGAGTTCCTCAACTGGAAATGCTTTATTACTCACTTATACAGATACAACTCCGCTATGGCGTTCTTGGATAGGGGAGTGTGAATGATACTTTAAGACCTTACTTTATTTAAGGCCTTTAGAAATTCTACAAAAACGGTTTCATAGAATTATTTATAAAAAATATATAAGATATTCATCTGATCTTTTATTCAAAGAAGGCCGAAAATGGATATACCAGGTTCAAAAATAACATAACAACCATAATCAGAGTAACCAAAACAATTGGTCAGAAAAATTATACAATTAATGCTCCTTATGTTTATGATTTTGTAACTGACAAAGTAAAAGTCATCGCATCAATTTTCTCCTATAAAAAGAATATGGAAATTAAGATACTGGAATATCCAAAGATAACTTTTCATAATATACTGAAGATATAAATGCATGTTTAAATACTAACTGGTAAAGTACCACAAAAAATGTTTTAGAATTATAATGAAATGAAAAGCAATCCAATGAGTAACCCACTACAAGTTTACTTCGTGGGGTTGTTTTATAGTTTATTTCTATGTCATACATCTATTATATAAGGCAATAACTTAAGAATCGAGAATAAATTTATTATTATTAATTATATTTGCGGAAGAGCTGGCTATAAATCTCCAGACACTGATGCAACCCAGGAAATAAATCGTAAGAAACTCCAACCATTTTACTGTTAGAGACCAAATACCCAATGAAAGTGTAAATTAAAACTTTAAAAACAAGATAGTTTAGTTTTATATATGTGAATATACATATATAAAACGCATTCTGCTGCTCCATGTAATCACTTCAAACACATATAAATAGTATATATTTTTCCCTTGCTTTTATTCTCTTATACAAGAAGAAATGTTTTCCTGTTTCCATAATCACTTAATGAATTACCAACTGCTCCTTTGCCAAAAATCCATATTGCATTACATTGAAAGTAAAAGTAATGGAAATGTATTGAAGAACGATCATGTAATTAATCAGTTACGTACCGGATCGTCTCAATGGTGATGACATCTTGGAACTCGAGGTCGGTGACACATACCAAATGGTTGGAGGAGTTGGAGTTCCGCCATGACTACTGCCTGAAATTGATCTTCTCCTACCAAAAGGCGGGGTACCAAGTGAGAAATGGACCTGAAAGATATTTATTTCTCTGAAATGTGAATGAATTTTTCTATGATGCCGGTAGATCAACATTTTTGGAGTAATATTGGTCAGAAATTGTTCTAGATTATAAATTCATTCGGAATAGGCGAGAATACAAGGGAGAAAATATTGGTTAAAATGAACAGTTCGATTATTATAACTTTGCCAATGCGTTATCAATTTATGATCGAAGAAATCACAAACCCTCTATCGATTATCTCTTTCTAACAACCGCTATGAGCGAATCAAAGTTCGTTAACATTTGTCTTCTAAGCTAAGAATTATGGTATTGTGATGATCGATTATAACTCAAAACAGTGAAAAGACACAACAATTATTCATAGTGTGGAAACCCTATTGAGAGAAAAAACATTACCTAAATCTATAAATACAGGTTAAAAACATTCATAATATATTTCAATTCTTTTTTAGATTATGCCTGGAACTATTTTACACTCACAAGCACAACAATTTGTGTTGAACTTGTGCGAGTATTTTGAATGGGAAAGAGCGAATGGTGGACCTATTTAAGAGGTCACAATTAAAAGCACAAAACTTTGTCATAACTTTTCTTTACTGTATTTTAGAGAGTTACAGATGCACTTAAAATATCTCGAAAACGGTGTACAAGATCAAAATAAGAAAAGAAAATAAACCCATTCCGTCAACTCCACGAAAAAGTAGACGTCGTCTCAAAAAGAATAGAGCTGATTTACCTGAAGGGCAGAAAATGACAGTACAAAATACTTTGTACGATATGTATGAAAAAAGTGAGTATACCTCCTTATTACCTGGTGAGGGAAATGAAGATAATATTGATTGTCCATTCGATGGACGTGACACTGACTAGAGAGAAAAATTTCTGAACAAATGTAACCGCCCCATTTTCATCAATCACAACTTCATCAGGAAAGCCATTGGATTTATGTATATTAGTTGAAAAGTCAAACTTTATTGTCACATCTAGTTTTCTTTTTAATTTGAAACTTCACTTCGTATGAATTTTGAAATGTACCTATATTTATTCGAATTTTTTTCTTCCAGAAAAACATGTTACCCTTCAATCCTTGAACGATGAACTGAAAAATAAGGAGATTGTTTCGATGTGCAAATCATCTTTGAATGTTTTACTGAAAGAGCTGGGATTTAAATTTAAAAAAGATGATAATCGAAGAACTTTCATGGAAAAGACTCATATTGTTTCACAAAGAGCATATTTTTTAAATACCAAGAAAACCGAAAAAGTTTATATCCACGAAAAGTGGTTTTTTGTCATCTTTGATAATAATGCACAATGCACCATACCACAGTGAAATTTTGAATAAACAGCCTACCACTTCTTCAAGAAAATCGGAAATTGTTTGTTGGCTACAGTAAAATAATATTGATTTTGATGAGAAATTAACAAAACCAGAGTTATTGCAATTGGCTAAGATGAAACGAAAGGAAAACATATATATTATACATGAACTGGTACGAGAACATAGGCATGAAGTATTAAGATTACCACCTTATCACCCAGACTTTAATGCTATTGAATTAATTTGGGCTAATTGTGAGACATACTACAACAATCATATTGGCAGAGATGGATACAGTGATAAAAAAGTATTGGGTATGTGGAATGAAGCATTAGAGAAGTGCAACACTGAAACCTGGGCAAAACGTGTAAAATACACCGAATCGCTCATTGAAAAATGGTATGAACGAGAAAAGCTCCTTTGAGATATGGTTATTGGACCCATTATCATAAACATTGGTGACAGTTCTGAATCGGAAAGTGATTAAATATATTAATTTTGTTTTTACTTTCATAAATGGTACATATTACTCACATTACATAAATAAATGTATGAATACATTTTTTGATAATAATGTGTTGAGTATTTCATTACCAAATATATTTAAAGTGGTGTTTTTTATTTCTTAGATATTCATTTATTTATCATTATACAGTGGGTCCTTGCATCCATGCACGAATAGGTAATTGAAAAGGTTTGATTACCTAAGTCTAGAAGATTCCTTTTCTGAGTTTTAGTCATGTAAGTATATGTTTATTGTACATAAGAACAATTTCTTATTGACAAACACAGCTGAATTATGAAATATAATAATATCACAGCTGCAAAATATTTAAAATTCTTAAGTACTAAAATACGAAAATATAGCCGACTAAAAGCAGTGCAGGCGTGTAGGTGTATACATAATGAATAATCATGGCTAAAAAAAAGACATGTTATCAAATAATTAGTGAAACATTAGAATGTGTCGTCAAAAAACTCTGCCATGTTTGAATGGAAACTCATTTTTTGATATCCCCGTGTGCAAAGGTTTTGAAAATATTGCATTCCAACCTAGTTTTTTGAACAACTTTTTTCGTTAACAATTACCCAGAGAACTTGCATTAATGTGGAGGTATGGATAAAACAACTTCCTTATATGAGTGTGACTGAAATTAGAATACAGTAGGGAGGTCAAAAGTTTCTAGTAAACTCACTGCCTCCATGTTTTATTATCCTATCAAACCTGGTGTCACTGAATTCGTAATAATTGGAAAACACCGTGTGCTAGGAATCGCACATTAAAAGGTAACACCTCGTTAATCCCTGGCTCACAAGTTTCGACTACTGAGGGCTGTCGTTCGTAAGGGGACGACAGCTGGTAAACGGAAAAAAACAATTTAAAAGTTTCATTCCTTTTCGCCTTTGTATCTCCAGCAATATTTTTTAAATTTGGAACATTGAATATGCTCACTGAACGACACTTTTTGACATATTTGGAAAATAAAGGAAAAAAAGAAAGGAGAAAAGGAAGGTGTTCCCATGAGTGCGTCACACGGTATTCTGTTGGAATTTAAAAAACACTCTCTCTCGTTGTCGGTGGTTCGCCATTTCCATGAATTTGAAAATGTTAGTTCAGTAATTCATTATCCTATCTTATTACCTACACGTTGTAATTTTATCGGGATATTAGCCACGGCATTCTACGTCATTTGGCTTAAACGTCTCGACTTAATTCATATGCATAACTTGATGACGCGCGGGTAAAGCTATAATAATCGAACTGTACATTATACAATAATCCATCATTAAAACAAAATATATTCGTAGTTTTCGAAAAATGTCGAGCTTTTTTACATGAACAATCACCTCTTGAAAACCTCACATAAACTTGGAACATTCAAAAAGGTCAACTTTAACAATAGTACTTGATGTCATATATTCTCGCATATAACTTTTTCAGATGTTCTATTTTGGAAAAAAAGTTTTCAAAATGTTGATAAACCCTCGTCGTGGGGAAATTCGAGATCACCTTAAATAACATAAGGAAACTGATTATTTTCTCTCATTCCTTATCCTTATGACAACGTGAAGAGAATTTGAATGCATTTTCAACCGAAAAAAGTCATCAACATCGGCTTTACATAAATGTATAAAGAGAAAATGCAATAGGGTATATCCCTCAAATTGTAGAGCAACCTTAGACACGTGTTACGTGTAACTGTCTCCATGATGGTCGGTGGCATTGCGATAGTCGGTTCGAGCCCGATGTAGTACAGGAGAATTTTTCTCAACTACTTTATATCGGATCGATAGGCGACCGCATGCCTTGTTGAAAAGCAAGTGTATTATGAGTTGTCTAGATGCCAATCTCGTCTAGTGCTAGCTTGGAGTGCTCACCGACCCCCCGAGGTGGTGCCGTAGGTTTTCCGGGTTTTCCTACAGCTGAAAAGTGAATACGCCACTAAAAATCAGTCGCCCTGGAGCGCCACGGCAAATAATAATAATAGCCGTCCTCTACCCGCACAGGCTATGCCTTTGGGTACACTCAACGAGTGTTTATGAGGGAGTATTATTATTATAGTTGTTGCTTTGTAAAAACACAGGGTCTTCTAACCACAAATGTCCGGTTGGCTTCCCGTTGTTGACTCCGTTTGTTTCCCACTTTGCAACCAAGTCTTTTTATAACCAATAGTCTGAAACAAGTGTCTTTGAATGCTCTAAAATTTGAGACTAATAATTTAATTATACAATATAATAGTTCAGAGCATACTTACAGATGGTGGTGAAATAGAGCCAACATCGATTTCTGTGCTTCCTTTCCTTTCGGATCTCTTCTTCATAGTAATCGGTTGTGATCTTGGAACACTTCCAGTCGCCGTATTCTGAAATTTTACATCAATATTCAAGTTATGATTTCTAAGTGAAAACATACCAAGCAACTTTCTTTGAAAATTCAATCTGAGGAATGATTACTTAATGAATCAAAATCGGTATGATGAAACAAAAGATCTTGGCAATGATTCAACTAAAAATTAATCCTTTTCAACACAGCATTGGCAGCTGAAAGAAAGGATGCATCCAATGTTGCTTTAAATGTAAACCTACATATATGACATTCACGGAATTCCTTCTTGAAAATTGTTTTCACAGTATAGTCGAGTATCTCATCCCAGCCAGTTCGCCGAGGATCTTTCCACAGTTTTGGAGAAACTATCTACTTTTTTATTCGGGCTCATGTCAACAAAAAAACAACGAATATTTTTCTACATTAATAATAATAATAGATTTTATTGACAGGAATAGTTATATAACAATTAAAATTCAAGTACAGCGATGAAACTGGGAAATCTTATAAAATGGCAGGATTCAATGTATGACCATGGTAGATTACCATGATCAGACCTTGCTCTTCCATCCAACCATAAAATATCATTTGATTAGCCTAACTGATCTTCAGGTAATTTACCACAACACAAGATCATCAACAACTAAAAATAATGGTTCACTACAGGCAAGATATTACAAATTCAGGCAAACGATACAAAGAGAACTAACGAGATCAAACAAAATTGGATGTCTTTGTAGAACTAACCAATGATTTATTTTGAAATTGTCATGGAACAAAATTCTTCAATTCAATAAAAACTGCTTCCAAGAAATCAGAATATTCAAGTTTAGCTACCTAGTTAGGATAAGATACGACACAAGTAATATATCAATTTTCCTTTATCAAGTAGGCCTTTTTATGTAGCGTATATACACATGTTCAGTTTTAGAATACCTTGCCTGTTATAGTTCACTAGTAGTAGAAAAGTGTTGCAACAAGAAACACAACATGTTTTGTTGATGAAACAATGGGTCACCCTGTTGGGCGCCTTGTTCAGGTGAAAATTGGCACAAGAAAGTATTTCCCACTTTTCTTTAGAGTGTGTTTGAGTTGGATAAATTGTTCAAAATATATTGACAAAGTCGGTCACGTTGCTGATCCTCTACCCCACAATATATATGCATTTTTTTAATGCAAAGAAGAACGAGAATAATTTAGGAATTACTATTATTATCCTTCCTTCCCTTCGTATTCACAAGAGAATGAGAAACATTCAACAAACCTTTGATGATGGTGATTCTTCCTTTTCTTCCTTGTCTTCTTTCTTTGCTTTACCATGTAACCTCATAAAAGTTTCACGTTGGCTAGGAACTGGTATAAGTTCCGATATTGGTAAGAAGCTGGGTCTTGTTGGACTAGCGACTGGTCCTCGCATCATAGGAGATGACCTCACAGGTAGCCTATATCTTATAGAAATGTTATATCGTATCAAAACAGAAGCACTGTGTTTCAATCCTTTCTAGATTCAACTACGGTATTATGACCAATAATAATGTACTGAGTTTATAAGTGTCAATCAAATCTCATATTAGTTAATATTATTAATTCACAAGTGGAATTTTAGTTGTACAAATTCATCTAACTCTGGGAAAAACCAAAATATTTCAGGTTAAAGTAGCTACAAAACTTCTTGGTCATTCGTTGTTGAGAATTGAAACAAAAATGTAGGTCCAGAAGAACTTGAAAATATAGTTATTGAAGTTACAAGGCCGATATGTAGCAAATAACGGATGAGGTTGAATAACCGAATCCGTTATTTGCGTATCGGCCGTGTGTCATTCAAGACTTTCCGTAATCCCGCTGAAAGATTATATTTTGATTCCGAGGAAAGAACAAACGACGTACCTCGTAATGCTACAGAAAAATCTCAACATCGTGTTAAAATATTTGAACAAGTGATTTCTTAACGGCCTCCGGCCGTTAAAAAATCTTAACGGACGGAGGCTGTTAACATCAACTTTTCAATTGTCATCTGAATACCGTTAAATCAAAATAACAGTATGGAATTACGAAAAATAAATAAACAACTAACGTGTGGAAAGTAGATGAGATTTTCATTTGTTCCATTGTTTGGTTATCCAAATCGCACTTGATAGTTGGGGAGAAAATAGGAGAAATTAAAAAACATATATAACTTACGTGGCCTTCTCTTTCTCTGCTTTTTCGTTACTACTTTCTACCGAAGGATCCATATGCATCAGGATGTTTTGAGAAACTATAACATAATCATCTTCAGCACTTGAACTGAGTGCGTTTCTTGTTGATCGCGGTGATTCTACGAGCAATAAGCAAGGAGATGAAAGAACTGATGAAACAGAAGTTAGTAAGTAGCAAGAACAATATAGACCTCTCATATAAGAACTACCAAACAGGTTCAACTTTGATATCCTTGTACTTCTATTGAACTTCGTATAGTATGTGAGGTATATTTTGTTTTGTTTTGAATTATCTCAAGAAAACCTGAAAATAATTGGAAACATTGATGTAAGGGAATGGAATGATTTAGTTCATTTATTAGATCAGCAGAATTTATTAATTGTTAACTGAGTTGTACACATCATATAGTCGAATTCGAAATACATTTGAAGGATGCACGTCAAATGAGACCCATAATAAGCAATGAGTCAGGAAGACTGTGGAGATGGAAAACGATGAGCTTCACTTAGGCTAATTGTTTTTTTGTAGTCGAAATTGAATTACAAATACAGACAAATGTTTATTAGAAATGCAGTAGTCAATTTCCAATATTTTTAACACGATTTATCAGCCTTCCAATCAAACGAAAAAGTTTGACCCAAGTTTGCTAACTGGATAGGTAACTGTAAAAATTCGAACGAGTTCGGATAGGTAACCTCAAACCAATTCGTGAGACGTATGGCATTGGCGTCCACGTCCGGTAGGGGAACTTCGTCTCAGGGGTCGGTGAGGACGGGGAGAACAGAGAGAAAGGAGAGAAAGGAGAGAACGGAGGAGAAAGGAGAGAACGGAGGAGAAAGGAGAGAACGGAGGAGAAAGGAGAGAACGAAGAGAACGGAGATAAAGGAGAGAACGGAGAGAAAAGAGAGAACGGAGAGAAAGGAGAGAACGGAGAGAACGGAGAGAAAGGAGAGAACGGAGAGAAATGAGCGAACGGAGAGAAAGGAGAGAACGGAGAGAAAGGATAGAACGGAGAGAAAGGATAGAACGGAGAGAAATGAGCGAACGGAGAGAAAGGAGAGAACGGAGAGAAAAGAGAGAACGGAGGAGAAAGGAGAGAACGGAGGAGAAAGGAGAGAACGGAGGAGAAAGGAGAGAACGAAGAGAACGGAGATAAAGGAGAGAAAGGAGAGAACGGAGAGAAAGGAGAGAAAGGAGAGAACGGAGAGAAAGGAGAGAACGGAGAGAAATGAGCGAACGGAGAGAAAGGAGAGAACGGAGAGAAAGGATAGAACGGAGAGAAATGAGCGAACGGGGAGAAAGGAGAGAACGGAGAGAAAAGAGAGAACGGAGAGAAAGGAGAGAACGGAGAGAAAGGAGAGAACGGAGATACAGAAGAGAACGCAGAGACCGAAGAGAAAAGAGAGAACGGTGACACATTAAAGGTCGGAGAGAGGAGGGGCAGCAGAGGAGGGGCAGGAAAGGGAGGGAGGGGAGCGGGATATAGGAGGGGAGAGAGTTGAAGGTGAGGGGAGATAGTAGGAACAATCCGAAGCAGTCTATAGCAAAATGAATAAGAATGGAAAAACTTTTCAATTAAAAATAAAAAAATTTGGTAGGCACTTATTAGCCAAGCATTCTATTCAATAAATGATGTTTTTGATACAGTTTTGAGCCAGTTAAAAAAAGAAGAAAAACGCAGTTATATGTTTAGTTATTCTAAATGTGAGTTAGTTAATGTTCTGAATGTAGTTTAGGAAACTTGTATTTGTATTGTTTTGAGTTTTTTTACGTGTTTAAACATACTTTGTTGTCAATGAATTCTATCAAATTGAAGTAAAATCACAACTAGAAGTATCAGAATTCGTATTTGATCATTGTTGAGATTTCATAAAATTTTGGTGTATTTTTTATTATTCAATGTCTTAAAAATGATTGGTAGAATATAAGTTTCTGAAATAGTCTTTTTTTCTCCTTCTTGATGATCTTTTGAGCGTAATACATGTCAGTTATTGCAATGTACTCATGATGCAGGTTATCGTGAAATAAATGACTGTTTACAAAACATAGTTAGATTAAGCAGGCTGCTGTCACATGTGCCGATCGCCGAGTGCAGAATAGAAGATAATCAATTATAGTCGTTGTACAGTTTGTTCAATTTATCTTTGTTATACACCTTTTGCACAACGACTACCCACTGCTTGTGTAGATACAAAGAAAATCATACTACGACCCAACCCGTACAAACATTTGATAAGCATTGGCAATCTCACACGTCCATACATGTCAGCATCGGTGTATTGATTGAAAGTTTAATTTTGCAATACGGTGTACAGTGATTGTATTTTGACTTTTATCCTAAATAATTTTTGGTTAGTGTTCGTAGTTCACCGTGTATATAAAAATGAGAGCATTAAAAATTAAATTCTAATGTTTTCTACTCTTTATCAGCGACAGAAGACCTTGTTGTGGATCTTCGGCAACGCCATGGCTAACGAGAATGAAGATTATTTACACTTTCACCTTTTATTTTCCTGTGATTATCCAAATGCCCTTTTTGCCAATAAGCAGTTTTCATAGTTAATGATCCAAACCAACATGCCAAAATGAAACATTTCACACAATACTTCTTACCTGGTTGGGATTTGGTGGGGGTGGCAACTTTTATAGGTGTGGAAGGTCTAGGCGATGCTCTCAACAAAGTATTTTCTACACCCACGGTCGGTGGCGGTAGCTCTAAAACAAAATAATAAGTTTTATTATAACGGGTGGTTTATAAAATTAACTTAATATGTTTCAGTTACTATGCAAGAGGTCATATAACCCACAAAAAACAACAAAGCCAAGGTCATCAATATTCTTGAAGAAGACCCCATGCATTAGCTTATCCTTATGTAGCTGTAGGAGACTCCCACTCTCCGCAGCTTTGAAAAGGCAGACAGGGTTTCTTGCTGAACGAGTTCCAACTCAGAGTTTGGGTTCCTTCGTTCAGTGTTGAATACGAGACCGAGTTCATCGGTTGCTGCACTGAAAAGAAATGATCCAATCCCTGCCTTTTCATGTTCGGAGACTAAGCAGAGAAGTGGAAACTGAACTGATGACTTTACAGGCTCCATCCAGTACATTCCACTAGTGTTATGTAGCACAAACTACCACGGCTTCCCCGTTGTATGGGGAAGTATAACCGTGGAACAGATGTATTAGGATGCAAGCTCCAATAAAGAAGCATCGTTATGCGAGTTTTTACGTCGACTTGTCGCAGCTTTTCCTGAGTCTATTTCATCACTTCAAAGGAGTAGAGTATATAATCATAGTGGCAAGCAACTTTGTTCTGCCCCGACAGTTCTAATGAGCAGATCTGTCGGAGTTTATGTTAATACTTGCCGCGGAGAGACCGTCAACAGTGGCGACGTTGTTTCACCCCTATGTTAGTATACGTCTCTCCGGTACCAAGATGATGTAGGATGCTTTAGTCTTCGAGCTGAACCTTCTCTTCGTATTCCTCGCATCGTCCTCTTGAGATGAACAGTGACACATTTGTCGATTCCAAACTCCAACCCGATAGCATGCGTGTACTCTCGCACTACCCTCAGTGACTGATGAAGACCCTTTTCTCCCGAGGCATATAGTGTGGGGACAGCCATGTTAAACAGATGGGTGACCTTATGCCTTCGGTTGCTGGGGGTGCTGCAGTTGCAACGGACAATGGCAATTGCAATAGGGAGAGCTGAGGAAGTCTCCCTGAAACACACACGCCCCTTCTAAAGATAACCCACCCTGTTTGGACTCTAACTTGACGAGATCTCATGGTGAAGCGAGTCCTCCAGAACGGTATCAGCTGTCCAATACATCTCACGATTTGATCGGGTACCGCAAGGCATCTGAGCTCATGCGATGTTGTATCGAACGCCTTTTGAGAATAGATCCAGGCCATTGAATCATTATCATTATCATCGAAGTCATACAAAGTGTCGTTTTGTCCACACAACGAATTAAATATCTGTACTCCAACCAATCAAGATGGAAAAATAATACAATGTTGCCAGCTTTTTAATCAAAACAACAGGCCAGCGTTAGAAAACATTTATTGTTCAAAACAGTGGGACAAATTTCATCTTAAATTCAACTGGACTACTATTCCCCTTCCTGCAAACTGTTTGCTCTGAGAAATAATTTAAAATTTGTATCTTTTGTTACTTCCTGAACGAGAGCATTTTATATTCCGCCAATAACCTCTTTAATTTTCATTCATTATGGACTTACTGATGGCGCTGCTGCGACTGCGATTGATAGACTGACGCTAACACGAAAATTTGTTGAATACTTGATTCTCCATTGTGTACTTTTGTTATATTTTGTACTGGACGACTGGCTACAGAAACTGTCAATGAAACATATTGGGAATGTTATATGCCGATAATATTTTACCACATCTGTATGAGAGCAATAAAATTCAAAAAAGAAATACTACTAAATGCGAATTGGGCAGTCAACATTATAATCTCAGATTACAACACCAATATGATTAAAATTTTCGTTCCTATGGTTCCTGTGGTACATGCTCAGTTCTAAATCTATGCATATCATATCTACGAAGACATTTTTATTCAAGTATATACCTAACTCCATTTTAAAATATATAATTTTGCCTTGAGAATAATACTAAGAGTGAGTCTTTATACCTCTATCAACGTAATGTTGAATTAATTACAATGGCTATCAATTCCAAAATGGTTGAATTTGAAATAACTGATTTGACTATGATGAAAATGTCACACTCTTGCTCAGGTGACCAATAATAAAAATAAAAAATATTCAACTTTATCATTTGAACCCGAAATTTTAAGGAAACAAGCTTACCTGGTAATGGGCTTGATGATCGGGAAGGGGATTCAGACTTCTTGAGGAACTTATGATCGAAAAATTTATCGAAATCCATTCGTTCTCGAGAATTTCTCTTGAGCAACCCCAACAACAGATCACTAAATTCCGGACTTGTTTTAACAGGAATTCTGAAAAGAAGAATTAAGAATTTTTTGCAGATGACTACGAAATTGGAGACAAAGATTATGAAATATGGCATATACCAGATGTTTAGTAAAAGTTTGATAAATGTCTGTCTTTTCTTAGGATGTGAAAGGGGCCTGAGAATCCTCTCACCAAAGAATATCTCAGATGTTGAGTTAGAGGAGTGCTTCTTGCTCTGCTCTTAACACGGAGCGGCATAAGACCCCGTATGGACCCCCAGTCCCAATCAAAACAAAATTATGCTAGTTCGTTACAGGGAACACTTGCAAGAGGGTCCTCTGCAATGAGGAACATTGCACAAATATCTGTTATAATTCAATGCCCGCCATGGCATTAGCCAGGAAAGTAGTTATTTTCTGGTGGGTATTCGTCATAATGTCCTACACTGTAGTAGGTGTATGAGAGTAAAAAGGGTGAGACTAAACGATCTCCCACAAGGAATCTGAGCTTTGTGCTCACTGTCAGAAACATAATTCAGCTGACGCTACTGACAACAAATCTCACTGAACTACAAAGGATACAAAATGTACAAACATTTGCCAAAAAACTTCAAAATCTGTCTATTGAAAATGTATGAAGAGGCTTTGAAATCTGGATACACCCTACTATACAGTATCGCTGAATTTTCAATATTCATGTATTCTGATTCTGTTGATTTCATGTTAATCCTTTCATTTGATTCATTTCAGTAGTTTTCAACCAAACTTTGTTTATTTAAGAAAGAAGATATTCTTTAGTGTCTAAAGTTTAAAACTACATAAAATGAATACATTACTAATGTCACCACTCTCAGAACTGTGAATTTCTTATTATTTCACTTTCTTCAAGCTTTCGTCAAAAAAAAATGACCATGAGAATCCTGACCAACGCAAAGTTTAAGTTTAAAGATACGTGAATACTGCTATTTAAAAAAATCACTCATGCTGATTACGCAGGCAAATATTCAAGATTAAAAAAAAGCAAATATGAATAAAAATCCAGATATCAACTGCAGAGACAAGTAGTCAGATATTTTCAGTTCAATTTAAAATATCAAGAACAAAATTTGGACTGGCCACGCCCTAGTACGATGCCATAGTAAATAACCTGAAAAACTCACTTTGGTATCAAATTGGCATTCTTTTCATATAACTGCTTCAATGCCTGTGGTGTGGTAGCTTGGAATGGTGCTTTTCCAGTCAAACATTGAAACAATATAGTACCCAAACTCCATAGGTCAGCTTTTGCGTCATACTGTAAGGACATTATCACTTCCGGTGCCTGAAAAGCAAGTTAGTTTACTGGAAACGAAAACAAACTCGATATGAAATTATTTTACCATATACATAGGACTTCCGCAAAGGGTAGCTGCCATAACACCATCTTGCAAAAATCTTGCAAAACCGAAATCAGCTAAAACGATTTGAAGATTAAATAATTGAAAGTGACAGTCTATAGTCTTATGGGTTTGGGAATATTCTGTTTTGTTTTTTTTTTTTTTTCTATCTAATTCAGTCTATAAAATATATCTCTGCTTTAGAAAGAATTCCGAATAAATTTTCAAGATTCTGATCTTAAAAACTATATTAACCTGTCGAAAATCATCAACACTCATCTATACTTTATAATGTGAATATATCCAAGTTAGAGAAAAGAACAACTACTTTTGATTTCCGTTTTATCTTCAAGTTACTAAATGGTTTGATTGTTTGCAATGAGCTTCTTGCGCTTATTAAACTGAATATTCTAATAAACAACTAAGAAATTCGAATATCTTTTTGATGAATGTTCACAGTTCACATTGAAAAGTTGCCGGTAATATATGGTTTATCATGTCAAAGACCTTTGAGTACTCTAGCATAATTACCATTATAAGCGGGTGCAATTAAAAACCCTTATTACATTTTGTCAGGACCTTTTTATGGGGTTGAATTCTATGAATTGAAAGTTTGTGTCCTGTTTTTTCCTCAAAATTAATAAACTACTCGACACTAATTTCTTCGCACCCCAAAATTTGGTCCTGTTAAAATCTAAATAACATTTTTCTGCTTTGAACAATTCGAATTCTGTTGACACTATTCGCTAGCCCAATCCTTCAGCTATAATCTCGTACTTCTTCAAAACCTAAGGTCGTTCACATAAAATCGCAACAGGTTGTTACCTGTAACTGAGCAAAATTTCGGAATTTTCAAAAGAAAAACTTTTTTTTTTCAAATTTGACAGCAAATATATGAAGATGATCTCATCACCTTGAGATATTGTCCGAATTGTCTTCTTATCTCTTTTATTTACAGGGTGATCTCAGTAAATTAACTCTTTGGTTTTGCAGTCATAACTTTTTTCCTCATCAACCGATTTTCAAAATTTCAGCCTCATTTTGAAGCTGAAACTTTAGATGAAGAGATATGAAGATCAGAATTGACTCAAGATAAAGATTAAAAATCAAGGATTTCCTCAAAGGTGATCCAAATTTGAAACACCCTCGTAATCCCGGTTGGGAGGAGAATTAAATGAAAATTAAGTTGTTTTCGGTAGGATCATTCATTCTGGATGCGTCCAGATCTTTCTTGCTTTCAGTAGTTAAGAATTGTGTGTGAGAAATCCCAATTGAAACAGCATAATTTTGAAAAAAAGAAAAAGAGAAAAAAATCTGCCAGTTGTTTACCTGAAAGGCATGGCTCGTAACCAACGTAATAAGAATCACAATAAGTGACAGACAATCCCGACCAGCCAAGGCTCATTCCACAATAGCGGTTTTATTCTCAATTGTGAAGCACTTATCGTTAAGTAAGCAAGAACAAGTAAACAAGTTTCATTGAATTTATATCGAACAACAAAGAGAATGGGTAACTTGGGCAAAATGTTTATGAAATTCAGAATTTAGTGGGTCCTCTCCTATTGGCAATCACTTCATCGACCCTTTCCGTCATGCTGTCTATCAGACTATCAATAAATTCTTGATAAACCGCATTCACCAAGTCATCTAAACTTCAATTCGTCCTTCCCTTTCTATTAATTTCAAATGACTCCAGACATGCTCCATCGGATTCAAATCCAGAAAGAAACATCCATCCGCTCAAAAACTCGTTGACAATTAGAGCCCTATGGGGTCTCGCATTTTCATCAACGAGAAATAAGTTGTCGCCGATATTTGCGGCGTAGTAGTAGTACTTTATTATTATCCCAAGACACAATTTTATTTATAATAGGGATATAAAAAAATAATTACGAAATAATTATCCACGATATGTCTTACACACTTATATCTAAACCTCTCACCGTTCATACTGTCTCCTCTCAGAGTCCACCCCACCCAGTCACTCCTCCACCTCCAAGAGCCACCCTTGCCTCCATATTTCCTTCCAAAAATCTTTACTTCCTCCCTCTCCATACCAACACACGCCCATCCTTTCGACGAAACAAGTTGAACCTGCTCTCATCCGCAAACATACACCTTTTTTAGTCTGCGATTCCCCAGTTTTGATGTCCTTCCCCCTTAATCGCTTGCTCCTCCATAAACAGGATTAAGTAAGGGGCAGGCTGCTTGTCTCTTTGCGTGTAATCCAAGATCGTGGATCCGGTGTCGGTGTCTGACTTGAAACCTGAATTTCAGCTTCAAAATTAGGCTGAAATTTTGAAAATCGGTTGACCAGGAAAAAAGTTATTACTGCAAAACCAAAAAGTTTATTTTTTGTGATCACCATAAGATAAGAAGACAATTCGGAAAATTTCTCCAGGTAATGATATCATCTTCATGCATTTGCTGTCAAATAAAAAAAAAGTTTTTCGTCAACCTTATGTTCTGAAGGAGTGCGAGATTACCGCTGAAGGACTGGGCTAGCGAACAATGGGAGCATAATTGAAATTGTTCAAAGCAGAAAAAAGTTATTCAGATTTTAACAGGGGCAAAATTTTGGATTGCGACGAAATTAGTGCTGAGTAGTTTAGTTTTAGAACAAAAAATACAATACAATATTGTTACGTTTTTGCTAAATAATAATGCCGAGCAACTACTAAGCTGTTTATTTTCTAACTTCACTAAAAACATACAACTACTTCACTGACTAATTAAACACTTAGATCTATACAACAATACAACTAATTAAACACTTAGATCTATACAACAATACAACTAACTAAATATTCCAAACACTTCTATACTTCTTCAAAAACTGCTTATCACTTCTTCATAAAAACTTCTTCATCCCAGTCAAATGTCTCGCGTTTATATATGTACTGAAGTGTAACCAGAATCTTCATTACCGGCAATTATCTGCCTTTTTCTAGAAAACCATATCGACGATACGCGTGCAAGTCTATCCAGCGGCGTAGCTAGGGGATTTTTATCAATCTCGTAACATTATCCCCCTCTCAATTTTGATCGTCCTGATCAAACAATTTGTAGTTGTCTCCATTATAACGTTTGAGTCTCTCTAGGTGAACGACCTTCATTTTCGCTCTCGGGCTGCGTTGAATTCTATAGACCACGTCGTTTATTCTTTTCACTATCGTATATGGTCCTTCCCAAGATGGTGTTAATTTGAGAGAAAACCCTTTCTTACGACGAGGATTGTACAGCCACACTCGACCTCCTTCTTTGAATCCACCAGTATTGGCCTTAAGGTCTATCGAGCCTTCATTCTGTCACTAGTTATCTTCAATCTCTTTCTTGCTAATTCGTGGATCCCATTCAAGCTATCTCGCAGTTCGTCTGCATAATCCTGTATCTCTTTTTCTTCAGAACTTGGTGATCCGAACACCAAGTCACAGGGCAATCGAAGTTCTCTCCCGAAGATGATGCTGGCTTGATTTTTTTTTAATGCCATCAGACTGTGGGTGGAGAGCCGTTGTTCTGGTCTTGCTAATTCCGATCAATTCACAAACTTCCTTGAATAAATTTGATTCAAAATTCCTTCCTTGATCGGAATGTAGCTCCATTGGGACTCCAAACCTTGAAAACATGTTATCCACCAGAGCTCTTGCAACTGTGGATGCTTCTTGATTAGGCAAGGCATAAGCTTCAACCCATTTGCTAAAGTAATCCATGGCAACGAGGATGTATTTGTTGCCATCATTCGTCATCGGAAACGGTCCTGCTACATCGATGGCGATTCGTTCGAAGGGAGCGCCTACATTGTATTGTTTCATCTCTCCTCTCGATCTTGTCATGGGACCTTTGCTTGCTTCACACTTCGGACATCTTTGGCACCATCTCTCTACATCTTCACTACATTGGACCCAGTAAAATCTCTGCCGTATTTTATCCAAGGTCTTATTCACTCCAAAATGTCCACCTGATTTGCTGCCATGAATCTCCTCCAAGACATCACTTATTCTTGACGTAGGCACAACCAATTGAGAAATAACTTTTCTGCCGTCGGCCGATTTCCAAGCTCTCTTCAATATACCATTCTCAACAATCAGGGAATCCCATTGTGCCCACAATGCCTTGAAAGCTTACGATCGTACGGAGATTTCCTTCCAGGTGGGTCTTTTTGCTCCGCTTTCCTTCCATCGTAGAATATCTGCAACGCTTGGATCACTTTCTTGGTCCTGTCTCATTTTCGCTGTGGTCCAATTGTCGTCAACAATTAATCTCACTTGGTTGATTCCTTTGCGACGTACAATTCGCTCAGAAGTATCCGAACCAGGTTTTCTGGACAAGGCATCTGTGTTGTTGGGCAATTCAGTTGTTCTTTGCCTCATAACTGGGATGGCCTCGGGGGCTTCATCATTGCTAGTCGGCATGCGCCCTGGTATCAATTCGGTTGTTCTTACCCTCTTCACAGGTATGACCCTGGGGGCTATATCTTTGCTAGCCGGCATGATTTGTATCAATCTCGTAACAATATTATGAATGGTAAATATATATATTTATGTATGGCATCTCTTAAGGAGTTGGACTGAGAAACTTTCTATATACAACAGACCCTACACCATTTACAACACTCCTCCTATATTTTTTTGCATAAATTCAGCAACACTCTGTGTAAATTGGCAACGATAGTTCATTTTTATAATAACCATAATTTATAATAATCAACTCTGCTGAAACGAAGTCTTTGAGATCATTAACAACTAGTATTATCAGTTATACCACCGTAGATAAGTAACTTATGTACGGTGGTTATACAGACAACTTCATGTTGAATTTACTCAAACCAAGGGTTCATAGCTTCAGTGCATTCATATTTCAAATACGGACGATGTCAACAAAAGCACGTGAACGCCAAATTAGAACAGAGACGCATTAAGCTTGTTAACCCAGTGAAATGAATTTGAAAATGTAACATCATCCAAAACCAACCAAGAACTTTACACCAAAACAAATATTTGAAATAAATAATCAATAATGTAATTAAAAACACAAAAATAAATCACCGCTGCAACTTCAAGCAAAACGCAGATTTAATAATTGTAACGCAGCCAAGCTGAATACATCTCTGCAAAAACATTTCGTTTAATGTCGTGTCAGGTTGATGTTCTATCGACCAATAGCGTTGCGAGAATTGGCGATCACAAGGTGGACATGCTGCACGCATGCATTGATCACTGTTTACATGGAGCGTATTTGAAATTTTAATACACTATAGTGAATTTAATTATCTATCAAATAGAACAACTTCAACCAGTGCAAACTTACTTCATCGAATCTAAAAACAACTTGTGAAAAATTACCTATTTTCAATCTTATCTCGTGTGGTTTAGGATCTTTCTGTTCATGGGCCAGTAAAATATTTTGTGGTTTCAAATCCCTATGGACGACTCCTTTGGCAAACAGAGCTTTCATTGCCCCAGCTGAAAAAAAAGTATCGTCATATTTATTATTTCTATTTCTCCAGTTAATGAAGTTCGACCATTTTTGGTTCATTCCTAATCCTAACAGGATTGTGAGAAAACGAAATCAAATTAGTTATGTTTTTATTAAATTTTAGATGACATATACTGATACCTGTGTTTTGGAGCTCAATTATCTGAATTGATTTGATTAAACACGTACAAATCGATAGGGTATTTGTGATCTTTATCAAGTGATGACGATGACGATGGTGACTACATTCAACACTTGAAAATTATCGAATTACTATACCGAGTAAAATGTGGTTTTTAATCAAAATGATTCAGATATTTTTTCGCAAATCCGCAGATCCTCAAATGTGAATGTCCGCTTTCATATAAAGCAAAAATGACAATGAAAAAAGATTATTCTAATGCATATATAAAACATTAATTCACTTCGCATGGTGTATCCGATCAGAATATGAGCAGAACTTGTACAGTGCTTTCGTTTTAATTTGTCCCACTTTTAAAATCCTGTAAAATATTAATTTTTTGTGGTAGAAGGTCGAATAACGGAAGAAATTGTAGTGTTTTTTTTAATTTTTATGCTGTTCAATAAAAAATTCTAAAATTGTCAATGTCGAAATTATTAACACAACTTACTTTTTTTAAATTGGTACACCCTATATTTCATTCAATATTTGAAAATACTTCTTTTTTTACGAAAATATGCCACACTTGCCCTTTCTTGCCATTATTTCAGAGCAAATTGGTGTGAATATGATAAAAATTGTAATTTTTCTAGATCATCAAGATACCCGCGTTCATTATTTTGTTTCCAAGAATTGTCATGGCTTTTATAGTTGTAGTTTTTGGGCATTTATTATGATATAGATGATTTTCTGGTCTGTTAACTCACTCGCCAAGTAAATTACTCAAGTCTAAGAGCAACAAATTTATTACAAAATAAAATAAATCCAATTTAAAAATAGCAAAAAAATTTAAACAATTACAACTATTGTTAGCACTGATACGTGATGCTCCACTTGACTTCCTTCATTCTCAATGCACGTAATATATACTTTTTCTATATGTCCCATAATTTTTAACAAAGGGTCTCTGTTGTGTTGCACCTGTCGAATGGTATTCCTATTCCTGATTCTTATCTTTAGATCGTCCAAAGAATAGTAAGGCGTAGATTAGACAATATTTTCAACGTGACCCCATAAGAAAAGATCACACGGTGTTAGATCGTGGCTATTAGGAGGCCATCTAATAGAACCCGAATTTCCAATCCAAGAAACATTTGATGGCTTCACTATTCGTTTTCCAAACTTCAAAATATTTGGTTTTATTTTTCCGAGCTTGAAACCAATCACTGATGATGAATCACATTTTGTCATAAGTACGTTTAAAGTAATTCGAAGAAGAAATAAATACCCTGCAAACTTCTAGTAAACCATCATAGCAAATTTCTGGCTTATAAGATTCAAACTTCCTGATTGAAGAGAATGCTGCTTACCTAATTGTACTAGAAATAAACGTATAGTCTCTTCATCAAGGGTTCCCTTCTCTGAAAATAAAAAAAAATGTTAATACAAGACCGATCTTTAGCGACCGTAATATCAACTCACTGGCCAAATAGTCCGCTAGGTCACCCCCATTACAGAACTGAAAAAAAGATATCATAAAATTGAAAATTTCAACTCTTTACAAATATTGAAAACAAAAAAAATCTCCCAATTTCCAAATATTAATTGAAGTAAAGCACCACTTCATCCACTAGTGCAATATTGAAAAAAAACAATCTTGGATCAATCACATTTTTCTTATTTATTATTAACATCAACATTAACTATTGATAGTGAGGAAGTTTCGACCTTATATATCTATAATTGTAGCGGATTGTTGGGGTTAGGTCGTCTAAAAGAGAACCTGTATTTTTCAACAGGACAATGTTTCGGCGATATATTTCACCATCCTTAGGGCTCTAAAATATAAAATTATGGACATGACATAGGAAATAAATCGAACAAAGTTCGAAAAGTGCGTATACAGAGAGGATCATATAAATCAAAATAAATAATTCTGACCACGATCGGAAATCCCTTCTCTCCACACATTTTCACATAGTGGAACAATGAGGAAAATATCTGATAGAAAACAACTTCCCCCTACGGATATTGAATTACATCTGCCATACATTTGTGCAACGGTCCTCAAGGACAACACTATTTGCAAGTGCTGATTGTAATAACGCCATTGATTATCATCCTTCATTTTGTTTGAAATAACCACCTGCATACATGCATGTTTCGAGGTTATTTCCTCTAATCAGTGCTAGGATTGAAAGGTTAGGCAACCATAGAGTCGTATTGTTCCAGAAAATGAACAATAATATTCAAGAGCCCCATAGTATTCCCCTACAAAAGAGTGTAGTTTTATTGATATAAGCATATTCACAATACGTCGTAATGATGACCGGTACACACTACTGATTACTATGTCGTTATTCATTTAAAGTATTCTATATATTATTCTCATGCTAATTACATGACATAGATGACTTTTCTCATTAGTTTCATAATAAAACTGGATTTTCATAATGGACTAGAGTTCGTTTTATCGACCAAATTATTAATTGACCAGTCACTGAATTCCATTATTTTTAATAAATTTTTGGTGTTGTAGTAATGAAAAATACGTCATAGTACTGAATATCTGATGCCAATCACGAGAAGTGATTGATATCAGGCTCATTTTTTTTCTGCGAATCCATGCAAAATTTTAGTAAAAAAGATAACAATCATCAATGAATCATCAATAGTATCTATTTATATTGGGTACTATTCCCTATTTACCATATTTCGACAATAAAATTTTTGCTCCTGTCAGATGAATTTTTTTTCTACCGACTGATCAAATATCAGTAAAATAGATAGTTGCCCGGAATTTTTGCTTTAGGTAAAAGAAGTATACCTAAGTATAAAAACGAAAACATTTTTAAACAAATGTACTTAAGTTATACACTTAAGTGTGCAGCCATATGTGTTATAGAGAGCAAGGATTTTTCAATCTTCTTATTCATTCATCTTAGAATGCATTTTTTAGATTACATATAATCCATAAAAAAGGTAAAATATAGATCTGAAATAGACTATGATTTAAAACTATCGAACCAACAAAGTTCACTAACGATTTTATGGAGAATCTAACTAGATAGGAAATAATTTCACAGAAATGGAAAAGAATTGAAAAATAACTTTGTTAAACCAAAACATTACAATAACCAATTTTCATCAAAAACGAATTATCTTAAAATCAGAAATGATTACATCAGACTTTTGAAGAACCAAAACTTGATGAACTGGAAAATCACAAAACGGTTTATCTGTAATACCATAAAATGAGAATAAACACAATTGTTAAGACGGATATTCGATAAACCCGTCAAATTACAGAAACAATATCTTATAAAAATGATAAAATATAATAACAGAATATTGTAAGTCTGCAAAGCGTAATGTTCCAAAGTCAAACGAACTAAAATTTGTCGAATCAGTAAACCACAAGACCTAAAATTGACATATCGAAAATCATCTGACGAATAAATGCAAACACCGAAAAGTAAAGAACCAGAAATTTTCAGAAATTAGTGAGGTTATAGCGTAGCGAAACGCTGGTTGATCTATTCTCTCAGAGATGGCGTAGCGTGCGGTTAATATACTTAAATAAATTCTCAGATCCCCATTGAATTCCTTCTCATTTCTGTTTCACCACCTGATATTACTAAAATGCCAAGGCTCACATTACATTTTATCACAAGTATTAGGTATCACCAAAACAATATGATTCCGCCTCCAAATTTTTTGTGGATTGAGCGTCCTTATGGTAGGTAGGTAGTAGGTAGATTTTGCCGATATATGAATAATAATTGACATCTGACATATTGCTAAGGTTGATCGTAGCATGATGGGATTATGAGTTCAGTGAAATTCAATAAATAACATTGGCTGTTTTCTTCGATATTATTGAAAATCACCACCCAACAATTGAATTCTCGGAAAGGAACAAACAAATGAACGATCAATATGAGTCCGAACCAGATGATTCGATTCGTTCCACTAGAAGTTAGCGCCATCTAAGAGCTAATAGAGCAAGTTTCTACCAAACTGGTATATTATTCGCTAACATTTCTGCGGGATTTCGATTCTGATCGTTTTATATCTTACAAATTTCCTTTTGTTGGATTTTTCGATACTACATTTTTTTGGATAATTTGTTGGTTTTACGTTTTTAGATACTATTAAATATTTTTTCGATGAAATTATGCTTTGTTAGTTTTTCAATTTGACAGTTTTATATGTTATTGAGATTTGCGGTTATTTAGTTATATAATTTCAGTCACTTTCGTTTATTAACAAATTCAGATCTATGAATAATATTTCTTACCGTTTTCGCGTTTGATGCTTTATTAGTTCTCATACATACACATTAGATGGATTTCTTTTCGGAACAAAAATCAGTTCTATACATTTCATTCTGCTATATTTAAGTTTTTTATGAAGTTATTCTGATAAATGATTAATTCTTCATTTTATTGGTTTTACGTATTTACAGTTTTCTCATTTATTGTTATTTCGAAATAAATTCTAGTATTCTTTGGCCCACCATTTTTCATCCATAGGATACGTGAATATAACATTGACTGATCATTGGACGATCACCAAATAAGTGAAACGTCCGGCATCAGAATTCATGGAAAACGCAACTTCTCAGTGAAGGAACACGATGTTATCCCAAAATAGAATCAACTTCGAATGCGTTTCAATGTATCAAACACAAAACACAATTGAATACCTACGAATAAATATGAATAGGCATATCTTATCTTATCTCAGGTAATATATTGGCCAACCGACACATCATTCAGTGTGTCTTTTCGTATGTAAGCCGGGCATCACATGTTACTTGATTCAGCACGGAACATCGATAATTCAAGTAAAAATGCAAAAAGTCTTCGGCATAGTGTTGTTCATAGGTTTGTGTAATGGGTAAGTCAAGTGACTGAATAAATAATGTGTCAGCGCCGTATGCCAATTCGTGAATTTATTATGTGCACCATTTCATTCATCTGTTTTATATGCTAAAACATATTTGCACTTGCAACGCCTTAAAGAAAATTCTTGGGAACGTAAATCTCGATCCTGCGAAATCAGCTAAAAAAAATTACGAAAATGTGACACTGAAATATAACAAGTAGGTATTAGGTAGGCTAAATATTATTTATCTGAAATCATAAGTTCGTGATCAATAATTACATAACAGAAAAAGTCCACAATATACAACAGATAAAGGAAATAATTCACTTTATTGGGAAATAGACGTTGCAAAGATATTCTGATATTGGGAAAGATATGCAGCACCTAAATATCTGTTCGAATAAAAATGTTTCATCGTACTGACCTCATCATGGAAGGAATAAAACAAAATTCAAATTTCATGCCACAAAAATGTTCATGAATCATCACCTATACTCGAGTAAAGAGAAAATTAAGATTGAAAGTGAATGTACCGGGTCCTTCTAATTCAAGGGCCATCACTAGATTCTCGGAAACTAAAGGAGATATAATCCAGTAACAAACTTAACATCATGCTGAAAGGTGAAACCGATATACGGAAAATTTAATGATTCTTCATTTATGATTTTACCAATATTTCATGATAATTTTATGTTGCTTTCAAATATTTGTATTTTATGATTTTTATGGCGGTGATTACCGCTGTTAGTGAGGAACCGAGCTGAAGACCCAACATACTTTAATGAATTTTGATATTTTATCAAAGTCGAACCTTGTTGGACTGACATTAGATTGTTGCGTTTTTGATGCAGTTATTTGCTAAGTTCTAGTTTCTAATCATTACAAATAGATGTATGGGTAATTTATTGATATATACTGATAAGTGATATCGCGCCGAATATTCCTTATTAGTCATAATTCAATGTTTCATTTTTCATTTCCTCGAATTGTTTTGCCATTGAAAATATGATTATTTCCATAATTGTTGTATAGGATCATGTTGTATGAAGAAAGTTCAGACTTGTTTTCCTGTTTTCAATATGAGAGTTTCCTGGTGCGATTTGTTCTCACAAACCCATGTACGTGGTAACTTTGGCGACAGATAATTCAAAAAGCGGCCATTGAAGGTAAATGATATGGATGATGTCGACTGGAATATAATCACTAAACTGATGTAAAATCAAAGAATTTAACCGATGAAATTTTAAAATATCAATAAAAAACCAAACCATACTTTGGAATTTTATTTTGCTTATTTGTTTCGAATCACTCGGTGGATTTTTCCAAATTGATACATATTCAGAATTGCTTTTCTATAGAAATCGTACCCATTTCGAAATATATATAGTATGACTAAAAAATACTGAGACATTTATGATCAAAATCGCCCGGTATGAGATTACAAGTTGTGAATTATTTTCGATGAAGATCATATTCTGATATATGTTTCAATGAAAAATATTATCGATGGTCTTAAAAATATTGGTAATCGATTAGGTTTATTTTACTATGAAGATTACCCTGTAGATAATTGAAAAATAGGTCTCATTCAAGTATCAGAATGCTGTTTGGGATTAAATGAATGGTTTCTGCCAGAAAAAATTACTGAATCTTCTAATGACGTACAAAATAATGAAATAAAAATGGTCACTTTGAACTTCAACACCCCATATTTCGAAAACTAGTCATAGAATCGTGTTGAGTCAATGGACACTTTTTAGAAGGTGATCGGATACTACAGCATACTGAAATTTTAAGGAATTTTACCGAATGCCATTTTCCATAAGAGAAGTGCGGGGTCCTTTGGGATGTAATAGTATATTACATTACTAGTGCGGAAAGTGACATTTTTCACACGAGTGGGAAATATTGTGGCACGAGGCGTAAGCCAAGTGCGGCAATCACACGAGTGTGAAAAATCACTTTCGCACGAGTAATCTACACTATTTTTCCTACGACCACATAATAATTGTACCAAATAATTTATAAAAAAATTTTGACGTTTCACATACATTTCTCAAAGCCTGCTTCTTATATACAATAAATAACTAACAAGACGATTACAAGACTGACTAAAGTAGGGATTTGATATATGAAACTATTTAACGAAAATAAACATGAATTTTGAAAATTCCCTGCTTTATTTAGATGATTCAGAATGATTTTGAGTGGATATTTGTTTAAATCAAGAAAATCGAATGAATAGTCCGACTGAGAACCATTCCGACTTCATTTATTTTCAATAATTAATTTAAAAACAAAATATTTTCTTTATGATATAATACCGACAAGATCAAAATCATAATTAAACATCTTTTATTTTTGATAATAATTACTAATCAAGATACACTTTAATACAATATATTTTCTTCTCATAATGTATGTCCAATAGCTTAGTTGGTAGGCAGCGGGACTCGACGTGACTTCTGACGAAGAGTACGCGAGTTACACTTCTCAAATAGATTGCTTCAAGATTTTGTTGGTAGGATTTTCAGAGAGGATATTTTTGCTGCTTCCACGCACAATTAATACACCTAACATTCACTACATACTCAAAATAACTTTTGACGTTTGATATAAATTGTTCAAAGCCTGCTTTTTATATATAATAAATACTTAGAAAGATCATCACATTATTGCCTGACTAGTTACAGGGAATTGATATATGAAACTATTTAACGAAAATTTCTTGCTTTGTTTAGATGATTCAGAATTTTTTGAAGTGGATATTTCGTGGGCTTAGTGCAAGAAGTTACTATCTTACAATCTAATGTACAAGAAAATTTAATGAATAGTCCGACTGAGAACCATTCTGACTTCATTTATTTTTAATAATTACTTTTAAATACAAAATATTTGAAGCAATCAATTTGAAAAGAGTAACTTTTTTCAATTTTATAATGAAAAAAAGTATCAGCGGGCGAGGATCGAACCCGCGTACTCTTCGTCATAAGTCAATACGTCTCGCTGCTTTACGAACCGAGCTATATGCGGAAATATTTCGCACGCTTGTGATATAAGCTTCTTTCCGTATAACTCTATACGTTACTTTCCCATGTGGTAGTAGGAAATAGTATTATCCTAACAAGTACGACAAGAATACCTTTCTCGCATGAGTTAGGATCAATATTTTTTCTACAAGCGAATTAAAAAAATTTATGTAGCAGGCTTGAACAAACTTTCGCGTGCGGGAAAAATTTTAGCCGGAACTTGAAGTGACTTATGCGTGCGGGAATTTTTTTCCCGCACTAGTGCGACCTCTCAAACTAAATTGCGTACGGGTATAGGGTGAATCACGCATGCTTGTAAGAAAAATATTTTTCAGAATTCCTGTAGTATCCTTTAGCTTTTTTGTATCTTATTTAATTTTTTAATTTTAATTACAATAATTTAAATTCGAAAAGGTCGTTGTCATATTAAAAATGTAAATAATCTTTCAATTATCCATTAAATTATAGTAGGTTACTTTAACTTGGATTTGATGTAAAAATGAAAATATTCATTTCAATTCCACCGTTTCGCAGTGGCGGATTATCCATAAGGCAAACTAGGCACGTGCCTAGGGGCGCCATGTTTCACAGGGGCGCGTTCGAATGTTTGATTGTGGGAAACCTCACAGACCACGAATTTCCACAATCTATCCCTCTTGTTTTCTTCACGCTCATCACATTTTCCATTCACACCAATCTGTTTTCAGTAGAAACATTCGGCAATGGTGGAGGACTGATGGCGTACTCGGTCTAAAGTCAAGTTAATGTGTGTGACTGATATAATGTTTGATTTCCAAATATATAATAATGTGTGTGAAAATTTATAATTTGCTCTCTACGCTGGTATAGAGGCCAGATGACAACGGATTTGTCGGAGTGAGGAGGAATACCTGATCTGGAGAAATTGTTTCCGTTAAGGAGACAGAAATCCAATAAACTAAACAAACCAACCAACCAACACCAATCTGTTGAGGGTACACATGTCCTAGCGTCCTAGCCTACCTAATAACTTTGCAAAATATTTGACTGCCAGAGGGGCGCCTATGAGGTGTTTGCCTAGGGCGCGCTGGACATTTGATCCGCCTCTGCCGTTTCGGGGATATATTCACGCTCAGCCTGCCCCGGTGATCTCATCTCTGTTCGTTAATGGTTCACCCATGACTCATCGTTCTATTCGCATCGAGAATGTACGGAAGCCATCCGAACAAGTCACTGTATACTCTCGATAGTTCGAGAATGGTAACAGGAATCTACTTGCAGGTATATAAGACACTCAACATCAGATAGCAGGCAGAGTCGCAGTTACGGAGATATAGTTAGTTCGAGAGTTCGCAAATAGACAGAGTAGCGACAGTGATTACTATAAAAGTTTTAAATAAATTGAGTTATTGTTTAGATTGTGTAAATAAATTAGCAAATCATAGTTGAGTGCATTTTTACTACAATACCAGTGATGATTTTCAATATGATCGTTCTCATGATCTGTAACTTAAAATGATTGATAATATCGCGTATAAATCAATCAATCTAAGAACAAAATAATTCATCAGATATAAATATGCAGAAAATACTCTAGATACTTATCGAATGACGTATTTTGGCACATCGAATGGGCGATTTAATTATGGATACCTTTCAAATTAAATGAAAATGAGAAAATAACAAATGAGTATCGCTGCAATAAATCCATACTGATTCGAACCAAGTTAACCAACATTTTAGAGAATTATCGGAGGACCAAACGAAATAGTTCAGTCTTTATCTGCAATAAATATTGGAAGGTTCTAATATGAATCGTTAACAAAACGATAGCTTGATTCTCAGACTGATTTCGATGATTCAAAATAAATATAATTAAAATAACGTTACGGTAATATTTACACTCGGCACAACAATACATGAGTGTGCGTGATTCATGAAGTGCATTTTCCAGAACCATCAGAGATAAAGTTGAGGGGGTTTGCCTGTTTTTGAGCAGGATGGCACACACCTCATTCGAACTGTTGCGAATAATCATTTCCGGGGCGATAGACAGGCGGTTATAGTTCATTATAATATCCAAAAAGTATCGCAAAAAAATCTTCAAAAAGAGGTCACCAACTTCTATAAGGTATTCTAGAAAAGGAAGAGAGTTCGTAGGCGAAGTATCACCGGTGAGACAAATTGTCTTCTTCCAATCCAAGTAGTAGCCCAAAAGAAAAAGAGAAGTTTTTGAATTTTAAGTTCTGCAATGAGCCCTGCGGGACCTTAACATGAAAGGGTATTCCACAGTCACATCCAGAGCTAGTAGAGGTTGCCCACAGGGAGGAGTTCAATCTCCTCTTCTCTGATCTATCCTGAAAATGCTAACATATAAAGGCATGAATTGCTTAGTGGAAACCCTCACAAAACCACAATGGTTACATTCACAAAAGAGGACTAATGCCACCAGTTCTGAACGGTGTTGAAATTCCAATTGCATTAGAGGCAAAGAGTCATTTTTTACCATAAGTTAACATAGAACCAATATCTCAGAAAATATCCCAAAAAATACATGATAGCCTTCAACCTGGGTACAAGAATATATTCGGGAAAAATAGGGGGCTTCAATCAAAAAGGATTCTATGGCTAGAAAACAAGGTCCTTGAGCCCACGATAGCATATCGATCGGTGGTAGGGTGGCCAAAGACCTGAAGCAAGCTCCATGCAAGTTAACTAAAACCTGTTTTGCTCTTGTTGGTCCGGAATCCGCTTGTGGTTTAGCGGAAGCTGTGATAAAAACTCACAAGAACATGTGGATGAAGATGGTGAAACAGATTCACCATTATTTCGATGGATAGCATCCATATTTTTTGTCACCTGTTGTTGTTAACCTCCGGTTCCATACTGTCGATCGTTCGCAATTGCTGAACAGTCCAGATAGTTCATGATGGCCGGTGACATTTTTCATGACCTTTGAGATTGAAGATACAATGGGAATATAGGAAGTTACTATTGTTGTTATAATTGTTATTTCTGTCAACCGACTGCAACGTTACGGGCAACCCTCAGAAGTCAGAGACTTGTGCCAGCTAGGGAAACATAGCTCTTACCTTCTGACGTGTGCTGCCATGCACGAGACCAGTGTCCATGCTGGGAATCGAACCCACGCCCCTGTGATTGAGAGGCAAGCGCTCTACCATCACGACCACCACGGCCCATACTAGATAGGATATATTTTTTCGTTTTAAGAACTGGTGATAGTTTCGTTATACTGTGGGTGTATAAGAGGTTAAATAATTCATTAATTCATTAATTTCGATGATGGATATTACCATCAAGAAATACTTTTTTTTGAGAAAACTATACGAAATCCATTGATCAACATGCCTTTCAGTTCCCGGACTATTCAGGAGCTATGAGCGATAAATCTTAGCCTGGAATACTGTGACCATAGAAATATAAAAAGGAGGAGTTTGTCTGGGCGGTGATGCCTTGCTCATAAACTCGCTTACTTCTCTGAAACACCGCAGAATATTTTGCGATCAGTCTCTCTTTTATAGATATTTGTGCTTCTTATACTGTTGGTGACCCCCCCCCTTCGGTTGGTTGGTTGTTTTTTTTTAGTTTATTGGATTTCTGTCTCCTTAAACGGAAACAATTTCTCCAGATCAGGTATTCCTTCTCACTCCGACAAATCCGTTGTCATCTGGCCTCTATACCAGCGTAGAAAGCAAAGAGGATAAATAAATTCACTATAAATTATAAATCTTCACACACATTATTATATATTTGGAAATTAAACATTATAACAGTCACACACATTAACTTGACTTTAGACCGACGACGCCATCAGTCCTCCACCATTGCCGGAAGTCGAATGTGACCCCCCTTCTTCGAAATAACATTAAAATGTGTAGACGCGGTTCCCATCTAACTGTGAATGTGATAATAATTATAATGTAAGGATAAAGGTTATTGTAACTGATATTGCAACTAATCAATTCAACAATTTGTTGCAGGTACAGTCATGAATTGGAGGAGGATATTTTGAGTTTACCGGTGTTAGATTATGTGAGTAATTCATTTTATTTATCTTTGCTGTGCTACACGTTTCACTTGAATTTTATCACATCTATTCAGTACTTCTGCATTATGCATTATCCTATCGCACAACACAAAAATGAGTTAGGTCGATATCGTATTATTTTGTTTAGTCAATTTTAGTATTAATACAGAACAAGTTTTGAAGTAATTTTAGAGTTCAAGTAAACTAACATAGAAAATGTATCTCGATTAGATAAAACGATATCTGAAATATAATCATGACGTGGTGAAAATTAATTTTTCCCCTTTTCAATTTGTAAACCTGAAATTATAATCTGAAAAATCAAAGATTATTTCTTGTTGAATGTCCTCAGAATACACAAAACTTTTTTCGATCAAACTTATTTCTGACAATATTATAACTTTTTTGCAGCGTGTTTAGTGCTTCACACCTTGATTTTAGTTAGAGACTGATGAAGTGTCACTTTCAATCGCTACGAAGTTAAAAGTATCTGCAGAAACAAACTATAACGTTCAGGCAGTACTGAAGATGCACTTAACTCGCTTGTTGCTGTTATATTAGGCGAAGTATTCTATTTTACAAAAATAAAAAAAAAAATTTTTTTTTTCGATTATTAAGGGTAATGGTAAAATGAAACCAGATACTGCGTTTTTAAGTAAAATACTATTTTTATAAAATTTTATATAATATGAAATCTTTATAATTTTTTGGAATGACTTGGATGTTACTTAATAGGAATTCATAGTTAAAAAAAAATTCATAGGTAGACACGATTAGATTTCCTCAGATTTTATTACATTCGGAAAATGTTTCGCTACAGTGTAGCTTTTTCAGAAGTGTACTGATCGCATGAGAAAGCTAATGTTTATCTTAGTGCCAAATCTTTATAAACAAAGATCATCTTTTTCAATGTTTTAGGCGGTAATCTATTTGTATCCTAAATTATACTTCTATCTTATAGAGCAACTATTTCAAAATTTGCCGCTGAAATCTGTCTTTGCAAAGTTGTCGCTACGGACTGTTACTAAAAAACTGTCACAAGTCATTGACTTGAATAATTCTGTAAATGTTCTGCATTTTTCACCATCTAAATTATTAGGACATTTACAAAACTCAAGTGCAACTTTGGTTGCTTAACTTTTCATGGTCATGTGGAACAAGGAAATAAATAAACACTCTGTACAAGTTTACAAGTTTCATCGTGGTAATAATCCAAACCTGTTTCTGAATATAACGGAAGTATACAAAGATGTTGTTGTGAAATTAGCAAAATCGTGATAAAACAAACACGTGCATACTCTAGAAACCATGTATTCAAGTAACACGACTATTCGTCAAAAATGACAAAGACAAGAACAGTTGATATACATATAAGTGCATCGATTAGAGGATAGATGGCATTAGGTACATATTTAAATACATTTTTTTTATACATTTCCAACAGATTTACTCCTATCTTTACTTAATTTGTTTACAGGATGACACAAACAATTATAATCTCTTCTGGAATGCACAATATGTAAGTATATAAGCAATCAAAAGCTAAAAAGTTCGTATCATAGAGGCGTCAGTTTACACGGTTATTCTGCCAAATATCGAAATAGTAGGGCAAAATCATTATCAAAGCTACTTTTCATTGATTTCTGCATGAAACACAATAGGGCGGTGTTATAGAGACGTTGAAGAAGAGCACCACTCCTCGAGCCATCTAAGATTTGATGGATATTTTCGAAGGTTTGGCAAAGGGTTTTTTAAGTTTGGGCGAAGGCGAGTAGAAGGACAACACGGATTGTGGCGTCAAAATACACTAGATTATAGTGAATTTTCAAAACCCTAAGACCAAAAATCACTAGATCATACTTTTGGTACCAGTGCATCCACCAAATTATCGAATCAATTTTGTATTCCAAGGCTCCAGTATAATCAACAACAGAACTGTCGCCATTTGAAGGAATATTCTATAATCAATTCACCAAATTGATTCCGATATCGCATCCTGGTGTTCGATAGATAAACCGTCGCCAATAGTAGCAGCCGCTATTTATATCCAGCACTGCTGTTGGACGTGGATCCGTAATTTCATCGTGTTCATCAGTGACGCATAGAATCCAAAGTATTGGGATACTTGGATGAGTATAAAATTCTGTTTCGGGGGCCAAACACACTGCGATAGAGGCGTTTACTCCACTGTGATTCGCTATGTTGATAAAATATTGCTTTACATAGCGATATTACACTTGAGGTGGATCTAAATTAACTGCTATCAACGCGTATACTTCTCTGTGATACGTCAAGAATTTAATTTCCTTTTAAAAGTGATACAGCATTCAGTGTGGGCATGGGTGATTTTCATTGGCCAATCTTGTCAATGCTTAGAAGCTACAACAATTTCCGACATTTTCACTTTATAAATAATTTAATGAGAACGTACGGTACCTACCTACCGATTCCTTAATTTAATTTAATATTTTATGAAATATACCACTATTCATTGTGACACTTTTTTTTAATCTCAATTCTAAATGATTTAGTTTCAATTATTTCAAAATGAGAGACATTTATTAGGTTAAATTTTTCACAAAAATATCTTAAACAATCTGTTTACATTCGACTATGGACATTAAATTTTCATAAAGCTAAAAAAGACCATTCTCAAGAACATTTCAAGGATTTTCACAAAACTTCACAAAGCAATTTCTTTGTCTTGAGAATATAATTAACAATATCCTGAAAACACCTACCAAACTGCATTCCCCTAGTGTCACATAATGTTAGGTGTAAATAAATGAAATAAAAATAATATATAGTAATTTTCGCGATGAATGGGACCGATCTAATTACTACTTGATTCGATTCCAACGCAAGAGTATCAAGGGTTGGAGGGTATTTATGGCCAACTCTCCCTAATAACGTGTATTTACTCATAAAAAATTACTGTCGATGTTGATTCAGAATCCACGATTTTTTTTGAAGATGAACCTCTTTCAAACAACAAAAATCGCCGATACCCCTCAACAAAACCATGCAGAAACACATGTTTTTTGATAATACCTTGACCCCCTAGAAACATTCGCCTACAACAAGGAAGGGAATAAAAATACAAAGCTTCAGCAAAAAGCGATACAATCTTATGTAAAGCTTGACACCCATAAGCATCCCGAATTTCTATGCAAGATTCATAATTTGATTTTTTTTTCAACGCCCTGACTACCATTACTCAAATAATTTCAGAACAAATTGCAACAAGAAAAGAACCAAGAACAAAAACGAACCGATCAAATACTCGAACAGCTGTGTGAAAATAACGTCCTGACTTTGGAAGATATTCTGATCGACTGCGAAAACATCAAAATCACACCCAAGATAAAGAAAGCCGTTATCAGGAAACGTGATGTGACCGAAGTTTTAGAGGAAGGTTCTGGAGATGGTAAGAGAAAATGCAAGAATATGTATGTGTAGAATGATCAAATGAAAAAATGTACAAGTATTCATACCATATTTCATAAAAAGAGCTCTATATTTTTTATATAATAGAGTACAACTCGGCCCCTCACTCAATTGTCTAAGTGTACCAAAAGTTCCTAGTAAAACAACCATTTGACTCCTGTTACCGAAATCTGTATTTTTCGTTACAATATGAAATTGATTTGAAACTACTTCTGCTTCTTGTAGTAGTAGACCAACGAAAAAAAAAAAGAATAGAATAAAAGCTCCAACGATATTTCATTCACTTAATACATAGATCATTTCCTCAATTCATTTCAAGTTATTTTAATTCGAATATATTCATAGTAGAGTCCAAATAGAATAGGACAAACAGCAAAATTCAAGAATGAAAAATCGAATATTATAAATATGAACACGTTAAAATGGCATAAGAATCATTCTTCTGTTGTGAATATGCATCTCTCTATCTCCGATAAACTTGAAATTTATTCATTAATGAGTATATACAGGTCTCTGCAAAAATTCCTTTATATTTTCAATGGGTTGGTAATGAATTGAACCATTCAATTGCTTTACGCAATCTACTATCTGTAACTATGGAAATGTGCTCAATAAACGCTCCTAATCTTCTTGCCATTTCCTTATTTAAGAAACTTGGAAACAATATCTTGCAACAGTTATTGTTAGCTTATGAAGACTATCAACCATAAACAGAAAAATGTTTGTATTGTTTCCTTTCCAGTAAAAGTTCGACCACTTTTTGGACGATCTCGTGAAAAACCACTCTCTCCAAATTTGTTTATAATATTCGTGATGGTATCGTGTGAAATAGAATGTCTACCTAAATATTTGTTATTGATTTACTCATACCCCTCCTTAAGTGCCCGTATTCTACAACTCTGAATTCACTTTGAAAAAATTCGAAAAAAATTTACCTGCCGCCCATTCCTTCATAATCAAAACTTCTGTTCTTTGACGTTCTATTAAATCATTCTGAATTATTTTATCATTTTAGTCCTGATTCAGGTCCATTTCAATAAACTATTTATTCAATTCAAATTCCATCAACTACAAAGTGTTCACGTTTACACTTTTTTGCTTTTTTATCCAAGGCATTCTAATAGCGTTTATATTAAATGTATCAAGTAGCTACCTTTCAGATGCAATACAAAAATGTTCAAGCACGATGTCACTGAATCGACATCATAAAACTCGTAGTGGATAGATAGTTCGAAAATATACAGTGTTTTGTATTTGAAAATGAAAATTTGGCTGTTATATCTTAGATTTACATTTCCAAAACAAAATTGAAATCCGAAGTTTCTCGTAATATACATTATATCAAGTTTCATTGATGAAAAGCAATTCCAAAGTTACCTATATGTTTACATAATTTCAGCGCGCACTATATGACCAGTTTTCTACTCGTATAGTTATAGGCCTTCACAACTTGTTTTAAGATTTACAAAAAACACCATAATATAATAATAAATTGTGAATATATTACAGATGCTCCTGAAGATCCTGAACCCGAAGAAAACAAGGAAACCGGTTCACTAAGCCTACAATCAATTTCTGTAAAATCTGCTCCGGTAGAAACAGCGCCAGTAGATTTGGCACCGGTTAAACCAACTCCCGAAGAATCGATAAAAGACAACTCGGCACCACCAGCCTCGACTTTGTTAGACTCAGCACCAATAAAAGCAGCACAAGCAACAGCTGGACCACTGAAGACAGCACCGGTAGAAGTAGTACCGGCGGAACCATCGCCGATAGAAGCAGCTCATGTGAAAGCAGCACCGATAGAAGCTGAACCGATAAAAGATGTACCGGTGAAAGAAACACCGGTAGAAGCAGCACCAGTGAAGGCAGCACCGATAGAAGTAGCAACGGTAGCAGCAGCCCCAGTAGAAGTAGCACCGGTAGAAGCAGCACCGGTAGAAGCAACACCGGTAGAAGCAGAACTGATAACACCGGTGAAAGATTTGTCGGTAGAAGCAACACCTGTAGACA
Organism: Chrysolina americana; assembly: GCA_958502065.1. Classification (NCBI taxonomy): domain Eukaryota; kingdom Metazoa; phylum Arthropoda; class Insecta; order Coleoptera; family Chrysomelidae; genus Chrysolina; species Chrysolina americana. Next base: position 10,178,497 of record OY293412.1, read on the forward strand.
CAGCATCCGTAAAAACAGCATCGGTAGAAGCAGCACCCGTAGAAGCAGCACCCGTAGAAGCAGCACCCGTAAAAGCAGCACCCGTAGAAGCAGCACCCGTAGAAGCAGCACCCGTAAAAGCAGCACCCGTAGAAGCAGCACCCGTAGGATCAGTACCGGTAGAAGCAGCACCCGTAGATGCAGCACCGGTAAACGCAGAACCGATAAACGCTACACCGGTAAAAGAATTATCGGTAGAAGCAGCACCGGTAGAAGCAACACCTGTAGACGCAGCATCCGTGAAAGCAGCACCGGTAGAAGCAGAACCCGTAAAAGCAGCACCCGTAGAAGCAGCACCCGTAGAATCAGTACCGGTAGAAGCAGCACCCGTAGATGCAGCACCGGTAAACGCAGAACCGATAAACGCTACACCGGTAAAAGAATTATCGGTAGAAGCAGCACCGGTAGAAGCAACACCTGTAGACGCAGCATCCGTGAAAGCAGCACCGGTAGAAGCAGAACCGATACAAGCAACACCGGTAAAAGAAGCACCGGTAGTAGCAACACCTATAGACGTAGCATCCGTAGATGCAGCACCGGTAGAAGTAGCACCCGTCGAAGCAACACCTGTAGACACACCTCTCGTAGATGTAGTTGCAGTGGATCCGGTGAGGCTAGGCTCGGCTCCACTAGGATCAGTCCTAGCAAAACCGGCACCAGGAGAAACTGCTGTTGCAGATCATAAATCTTCTGTTTTACCTGATAAATCAGCACCAGAGTCATCAAAAACAACTGAACCAGTCCCGAAAGCTGCAACCATAGCTACCGAGTCTATTAAGGAAACAACACAATTGTTGAACAAAGAAGTAGATAAAAAACTTGATAAAGACGAGAAGAGTTCTGGATCAAATGTAGAAGAAAACGATGAAAAAAATAAGGGGTCTGATGGCAAAAAAGGAAGAAAAGCTACGCAGGAGAATTTAAACAGTGAACAAAGTGGTGTCGCCATTTACAAAGATGATGCTGACATAAAGGAAATCGATGCAAAATTGAGTAACATGAAGCCAAACGAAAGTATGAGTGAGTATAGTTCCATTTCATAAAAAGTCTTATGGTGTATTTCAGATCAGATAGTGACTATATTCAACTACCAAATATTTCATGATAATAGGTCAAACTAGAATATTTTGCGGTTTAATTAATGTTTTTGTTCCTTTTCATTTTGAAATAAAGATTAGGAATAATTAAATCGCAATGTACTTACCAAGTAAGCGAAAATAAATATCTATTGATATAATTAGGTTTCCATATTTTAAAAAACAATGCCGGTTCTTAGAATACTGACAGTTTTACATGTATCAATGTATTCATCGTCACCGTTAACTAGTTGAAAGGAAACATCTGTGTTAAAGTGTGATATTCCACACCCAGCAATTCATCAACGAAGTTTCTGAACTGTTCAATATTACCAATCCTCAGGAAATATCTCCGTTTAATAATCTAACGAGCTCCTGGGCTTATTGATCTTACTATGGTATGACGAATATCTCAACTTTTCACTTCATCCAAATTTTCATCTCACATAAAAATAATTAGGGTACCTTTTATCCCAAGTGTTTTCTGGGAATCTCTTATGATATTGTATGTTGTGCAAAAATCACTTACAAATGTTTATCCAATGAATCGGAGTAATTCTGCGTTCATTTACAAGAAAAGGAGTGTCTTTTATGACAGTACATAATGGTTTGTATTGCAAATGATAGAAAACCTTATTGCAATATCGCTGTTAACATTGGGGCTTCAGGAAATACTTACATACAATATCCCAAAATGATAATTTCATTATCTTCAATGCCACTTACAGGTTTCACTTTTCCATCAATATGCTCAGAAACTTTCCGAAAGTTCATGAAGTTTATTTTTAGTTTTGTAAACTTTCTCCCGGATAGTTCGATAATAACTACAACTCTTTTTCAGAAACGGCATCAATTGGAGGAATCGGTGAATCAACTGAGGCAAATGTAGGTGGGAGCGACAACAAAATTCTCATCACCCTGTTCGTGGGTGTATTAGCAGTTGGGGTCGCAGCATTCTCGTACAACTACATTAAGAAGAGAAAACGCAACAACAGTACCCCGTCAAGATCAAGAAATGGAGTCGTCCAGTCCGATCCGGAAGAAGGGGCAGAAATGAAGCCTTTGGTTCGAGAACATAACCCCAATGTCGAATATAAAAACGAGAAAAAAGAAAATGTCAGCACATAAACCATTCCGTTATACCAAAGCTTCGTTCAAGTTGGAACAATGATTGAACAAAAGCATTCAGTGATTCAATTTAAAATGTAACTATGTGGTTTGAAAAATAATTAACAAAATTTCGGGACAAGCTTTCAAATAAATAGCAAGGCAAAAATCTGTGTTAACTTCAAAAAGTATTTCAATACTTTGGAGAAATTTGTTTTTAAAACGTCTCACATTTTTGTTCAAAATTTTTTTATTACAGGATTTCAAGTGGTTACTACGTCATTAGTTAAGTCTAAGATAAATATTTAAATTTGCGATAAGAATTGTGTATAAATGCAGATTAGATATAAGAATTTTTGTAAGTATTTAAGATTATGATAAATTGGTTTAGTATTCGAGGCCACCCTACAAAATTCGAAACGACCGTTTCATTCAAAATGTTAACAAGCAGAAATAACGTAATGATTTTTGTACAGAAGAAATCCAAAGATTATAAATAAGAAAACTTTGTTTCTTAGATCTAGTTTATATCTTTTCCCCCCGGAAGATGAACTGAAACACGTGTCGAGGAGTAAAAACAAAAGCGCCAGAATATAAATTTTAATATATTTCACAAAAAAAAGTTGTGGATTTAAGAAAAAAAATGTTAATGATAATACTACCTCATAAATTCTCATAGAATGTACCCAAAGGCATAGCCTGTGCGGGTAGATGACGGCTATTATTATTATTTGCTGTGGCGCACCGGGGCGACTTACTGATGTTATCGGTGGTGTATCCCTTTTCGGCTGTTGGGAACCCCGGAAAACCTACAGCTGGATTCAAATGACGTAGATATCAAGTGCTCTCTACATATAAACAAATAGTTTTTAGGATTAAAACGACTGTTGGCAAATTTTTCCTACTGGATTTTTTTTTGTTTACAAATAAGTTAATAAAATAATATCATACTTGATACAAAGTAGCTATTCCAACATCTTAGAGCAAAACCCTTCTACCCGTATTTTTTATTTTTTTTGTTTAGGAATTTCCCAGAGCCCCTATACTTCCGGAGGGCGCGCATTTATCCCAATAAGTACTCCCCACGCCGTGGGGTAAGTGACTGTTGGGTCCGAGAATCATGGGCCCTGAGCAGGCGGAGTTAACCAAGAATAACGGCCTTCTGCATTCGTCCGGCTAAGATTTCTGCCATATCACGGCAAGCCAATTTGATTTTTAAGTTTGAGAGCAGTGTGTCCATCATTCCACCAAGGACCCCTATTATCCCTATTATCAGAACCACCATTTTGACAGAATGGTTTGGATAAAGCCTGCGGAGTTCAAAGAGTAGATCTCGATATTAAGTCCGTTTTTCCTCCTCTTTTAGGACGATATTCGTTTCGCCAGGAGCTGAAAACTCAATGACGAAAATCCTCCGAGTTGATGGTCGAGGAGGACTACAACAGGCTTATTGGCTTGTATTTGCCTGAGGATGGGGAATGAGTAGTTCCAATAGATTCGGCACTTCTCATTCTCCACAACGGACTCAATATCCCCCGGAGCTTAAGGCAACACCGGTGTCTCATCTACACCGTACGAGTGTCGTAAATGGTAGTACAACAGTCGTAGATGGTAGTACAACACTCGTAGGGCCGCGTTATGCCTGTGGATATAGGCTGAGACCGCATAAGCTGGACGAGCTGACAGCAAATACATTATGGTCTCAGCTGCCCCACGACACGCTCTGCATCGAGTGTCAGGGACCTCTATACCCATCACGCGACTACGGTAGACGAGGGTGTTGAAGACACCATCCTCGCAGGTCATTATGAATCCCTCGGTTTCCGACTTCAGCCCACTTGACCTGAGAAAAGTGAAGGTCAGGTTTCTGGATAAGCCAAGGTCTTCAATGTTCTTATGTAGCTGTAGGAGCCTGTCACACTCCGCAGCTTTGACTTGGGCTTTTTGCTGAACGGGTTCCAACTCGGTGACAGAGTTTGGGTTCGTCCGTTCAGTGTCGAATACGAGATCGAGTTCATCGGCTGCACGGGTTGCTGCAAGAAATGTTCCATTCCCTGCTTTCTCGTGATCGCATACCAAGCAGAGAAGGGGATCTGAACTCCTAATGACTTTACAGGCTCCATCTAGTATCATTCTGTTGTGTAGCACTCCAAACTCAAAAGTCTACGGCCTCTCCGCTGTCTGGGGAAGTATAACCGCATCGCCCTCTTTTGAGATGAACCGTGGCACATTTATCGATCCCAAACTCCATTCCGATAGCATGCGTGTACTCTTGCACCACCCTTAAGGTCTGATGAAGGCCCTTCTCTCCGGAGGCATAAAGTTCAAAGTCATCCATGTAAAACAGATGGGTGACCTTATGCCTCCGGTTACTGGGGGTGCAGCAGTTATATCCGCGGGTTTTCCGTAGTGCAACGGACAATGGCAGTAGTGAGATGCAGAAGAGAAGAGGGCTGAGGGAGTATCCCTGAAACACGCCCCTTCTAAAGATAACCTGCTCTGTTTGAACTCTGATTTGACCAGATGTTACGGTAAAGCGAGTCCTCCAGAGCGGCATCAGCTGTTTAATGCATCTCACTATTTGATAGGGTACCGCAAGGCATCTGAGCAAATGCATGAGGAGCTCATGCGATGTTCTGTCGATCAGCAGGTTCTCCTTGCAGCCAGCGACCCCCTTCTTTGACCCTCTCTGCTCAGCTATCCGTTCATACACCGGCTCAACTGCGGATAGTATTCGCATGTATAAGATGCGTGTAAACATCTTATAACATGCGTTCAAGCATGTTATCGGTCTGTAGTTCTTCGGATCAGACAAATCTCCGATTTTGGGGATTAGCACGGTTCGCCCCTCGACAAACCAATCCGGAATCTGTTGCTCCCCATCTAGCCAAGAGTTGTCTCTACATGGTGGTGGTGGGTACATGGAATTTTTTTTCACCAATAGTTATTTAGTCCATCAGGATCTGGAGCAGCAAAGTTCTTCGAGCCTTTGAGGGCCTGTCGTCGAACTTCTTCCGGGGTTATCGGATTGAGTTCATGAGTAGAATTCGGACACTAATCATTTTTTTAAACATCCTTGTTACGAAACTCTCAAGGTTGTTTTTATTCTGGGATGCAACTTGATGTAGCGATGGTGTCGAAATTAAACTCCGACGATTCGGAGGATCACAGCGAACAGCGTTTTATTACTAGGCGACTTCATCAAGGCCAAGCTAGAAGGTTTCACAGATTTATGATGGTTCGGTGAAATTTTAACATACATTGATTTCTTTTAAAACATGAATAAAATTACTACATACAGTTCCAAAAATACTATTCGTCTCGAATTCACAGAAAATGAAGAGTAGGGTCAATCATTAGCATGTTTGGAATGGGGAATGCCACGTTTGATAAACGTTTTTTGGAAATTGAATATTATATTGGAAGAAGACATTAAAGTAATGACACCACTGAATTATTTTCTTCAGGCGATGCTTCATTATATACAATAAACAGTGTTTACTGCATTTGATTACAAAGTCAATACGGCAACGGTGCCTACTAAATTTACGGTTCGGGTTCGTTCGCGCACGCGCATAACACAATTAATCTTTTGATTTGGACAGCTGTCAGAGTGAAGTAACACAGACACGTGTGTTAGTGTCACTCGTCAGCGACCACGGAGCAAGAATTATGGTGTCAAAACTGATGGAATACATCGTTTCGGCATCCGACGTTGCCAAATGTGGTTTTACTACATATGACGTTACAATTTGATTTTTCGCTTTTTTTAACAAAGATCATGAAAAAAATTATAAAATACGAAATAAGTATCCCTTAATTTTGGAAAAGCTATACATTCATGTCGAAATCGAAATATAGTGGCATTGTCCATTGCTAATACATACCTAAAAGGCAGGCACATTCCAGAGGAGTTCTCTAAGAATTAGGAACCACGGCAATTTCAACTCGGGAAACGTCAACCTTCTCAAATAGGAATTGATAGCAAAATACACGAAGTAGGTACCTACAAATCTACCTCAGAAAAACAAGAAGCTCAGTTATTTTTTCCAACCACATATAATTCAATAGCGGAATCTCTAAAATCGTTGTGATCAGAAAACTTCAAAAACAATTGACAATAGAAGGAATGACAAGTACGGGGTCTTCTTTGGGTTAGACAAGACGGCGAAATGGCTGATTTGCTTGGACTTTACTTTCTTACGAGGTCGACATCTTTTTCAGAATCGGACAATTAGTCCTTGCTCAACAGACTCATGGTATGAACTACTGACAGTTCGTTTAAAGAATCTGGAGCTGCGACCAAGTAACTGACAGGTGATATATATCACTTTGATGATGACATATAGTTTGTCTCTCTTTGGGACCAACTTCAAAGTTGTTCTTCAAGCACTGGTAATTAGAGATCTCCTTCTGCATATGGAGTAACTTTTCCATGCTTTTCATCAGCATATTGATTTTGTAGATCTTTTTTTTATCAACACTTTCTGTGACCTCGACCTGGTGGTAACCAGAACGTAAATCTATTATGGACGTGAACGGTGTGTTTTGCGACATGTAGCAGGTCATCCATTCGAGGGGAGGATATGAATCCGGAACAGTAAATGCATTCAGTCTTTGATAATCAATGCATTGACGAATCCCCCCTCCTCTCTTTGGTACCAGTACTACAGGTCCAACAAAGACTTTCGGTTTCTTCAATGACTTTGTCTTCCAGCAACCTGTCAAGTTCAAATTCGAAATATTTTTTGCTGGAGACATATATGATAGCAGTGATATAGGTCGATGGCATATGGAGTAGGTTCACCATTTTTATCAAAACTAGCACTCTTTTCATCAAAACAATTCAATAATGGTAGTCGCTATTCACAATCAAGCTTACGGGCGCATTGTTTCGCAACTAGTTCCATTTAAATCTGTGGTGATTGCGCTTCGTTATCGTGGTTGGAATGATAAGCCCCTGGAGGAGAACATCCAGTTTAGCAAGCAAAATTTTTTGTTTTTGAGCGGCTATTGGTAAGTTTCATCGTTTTGCTTGTAAATGTTTGGTTAGTTAAGGTATGATACCATTAGAACCCAGGATGTTCACTCTTAGTAGTGGTCTACGCGATTTTCATTTGAAACTTCTGTCGACATTTGAGCACTAGCAAAATCGATCGAAGGCGCAGTGGTATTTTGCACGATGGACAGTTTGATCAGATATATCCTGGTCTTTTACAATTACAACAAATGATCCAAATTGAAACGGAAGTGGACGCCAGTGCCTGATACCCAGAAAGGTTTTTCGATGAATTTTCCACGGATTTGTCTTCATTTGTCTGTTGCCTATCCGATAACTTTCGACATTCGTCTTTTGTATGACCAATTTTATTACAAAAAGCACTGTTGGAATCTGATGAACGGACTGAGTTCGCACTAGAGTCCTCTTCAAAAGTCTCTTCCATGAGGTGAGCCTTAAAGAGATCAGTAAAACTTTCTTACGAATTTTTCATTGAATAAACCATACACCATGTCTATCTAGGTTTCCTTTAAGAGTGCCGGTTGGTAACAGCGCGAGAATAGAACGACAGTAACGTTCGATGCCCTGAAAACATCTCGCGGAGAAACCGTCTAAGAGCATTGGTAGTCCGTTTATAGTGTCACCTGACACTATCGTACGGTTTTTGAAAATTACAACCGCATTCCGAACTATCCAAACGAGACGAACATTTGAAAAGATTACCCGACTGTCGCAGGGGTTGTAGTGGATAGTCTATTCAACAATTGTTGGAACTGTTCGTTAGTAGGCGGAACATACATATTACTGTTCGTTGCTAAAGTTCGTAAACTTCCACTCCATTTATCCTTGAGAAACACGCGAATCCAGCAATATCACACGTAGGCAACAAACGAGTTGTCTTTAATAAATCCACGGGCGCAGTAAGTAAATTGGTAATAACATGTAGACACAGTTTGGCTGCCTAAATATAATCAACATTATTTCATACCAACTAGTTTGGATTCAGTGGATGTTCAGTCTGAGATTCGAATAACACCACAAAACAATTTATTCAGCGTTTGAAAGTGTCCTACACAATAGAAGCGATAATCAACCAAATAGCGTCTTTATTAATAATGAATTATGGTGGATTACGTAATCCAATCTTCCGCAAAAAACCTATACAATAGGTATGGTCGTCGGCAAGTATTCAACAGAAAACAACTACTGCCCCCTACGACCATTGAATTATATCTGTTTAATACTTGGCAAAGTTTTCTACAAGAATCACTTTGCAATGCATTTCAAATATCAAAGCTGAAATTATTTTTCGATTTAATTGGGGGAACACCTCCGTACCGGTTTCATGGTCATTGCCAATCATCAGCGAAGGCTAGTTCGACCCAATTGAATCGAAAAATCCTTTCATCCTAATTGGAAATCCCTGAGACAAACACTGAAGTATGAATTCAGCGCCATCTCAGGGGTCCAGATTAAAATGCACTCCGACTACGTGACGACTTCAATATGAAGCCAGAAACATCATGAAAGATGGGCGACACTACTTGACGGAAGATCATAAAACTAATAATGAATTATGGTGGATTACGTAATCCAATCTTCCGCAAAAAAACCTATACAATAGGTATGGTCGTCGGCAAGTATTCAACAGAAAACAACTACTGCCCCTACGACCATTGAATTATATCTGTTTAATACTTGGCAAAGTTTTCTACAAGAATCACTTTGCAATGCATTTCAAATATCAGAGCTGAAATTATTTTTCGATTTAATTGGGGGAACACCTCCGTACCGGTTTCATGGTCATTGCCAATCATCAGCGAAGGCTAGTTCGACCCAATTGAATCGAAAAATCCTTTCATCCTAATTAGAAATCCCTGAGACAAACACTGAAGTATGAATTCAGCGCCATCTCCGGGGTCCAGATTAAAATGCACTCCGACTACGTGACGACTTCAATATGAAGCCAGAAACATCATGAAAGATGGGCGACACTACTTGACGGAAGATCATAAAACTAATAATGAATTATGGTGGATTACGTAATCCAATCTTCCGCAAAAAAACCTATACAATAGGTATGGTCGTCGGCAAGTATTCAACAGAAAACAACTACTGCCCCCTACGACCATTGAATTATATCTGTTCAATACTTGGCAAAGTTTTCTACAAGAACCACTTTGCAATGCATTTCAAATATCAAAGCTGAAATTATTTTTCGATTTAATTGGGGGAACACCTCCGTACCGGTTTCATGGTCATTGCCAATCATCAGCGAAGGCTAGTTCGACCCAATTGAATCGAAAAATCCTTTCATCCTAATTGGAAATCCCTGAGACAAACACTGAAGTATGAATTCAGCGCCATCTCTGGGTTCCAGATTAAAATGCACTCCGACTACGTGTCGACTTCAATATGAAGCCAGAAACATCATGAAAGATGGGCGACACTACTTGACGAAAGATTATAAAACTAATAATGAATTATGGTGGATTACGTAATCCAATCTTCCGCAAAAATACCTATACAATAGGTATGGTCGTCGGCAAGTATTCAACAGAAAACAACTACTGCCCCCTACGACCATTGAATTATATCTGTTTAATACTTGGCAAAGTTTTCTACAAGAACCACTTTGCAATGCATTTCAAATATCAAAGCTGAAATTATTTTTCGATTTAATTGGGGGAACACCTCCGTACCGGTTTCATGGTCATTGCCAATCATCAGCGAAGGCTAGTTCTACCCAATTGAATCGAAAAATCCTTTCATCCTAATTGGAAATCCCTGAGACAAACACTGAAGTATGAATTCAGCGCCATCTCTGGGTTCCAGATTAAAATGCACTCCGACTACGTGTCGACTTCAATATGAAGCCAGAAACATCATGAAAGATGGGCGACACTACTTGACGAAAGATTATAAAACTAATAATGAATTATGGTGGATTACGTAATCCAATCTTCCGCAAAAATACCTATACAATAGGTATGGTCGTCGGCAAGTATTCAACAGAAAACAACTACTGCCCCCTACGACCATTGAATTATATCTGTTTAATACTTGGCAAAGTTTTCTACAAGAACCACTTTGCAATGCATTTCAAATATCAAAGCTGAAATTATTTTTCGATTTAATTGGGGGAACACCTCCGTACCGGTTTCATGGTCATTGCCAATCATCAGCGAAGGCTAGTTCGACCCAATTGAATTGGAAATCCCTGAGACAAACACTGAGGTATGAATTCAGCGCCATCTCTGGGTTCCAGTTTAAAATGCACTCCGACTACGTGTCGACTTCAACATGAAGCCAGAAACATCATGAAAGATGGGCGAATCGAAAAATAATTTCAGCTTTGATATTTGAAATGCATTGCAAAGTGGTTCTTGTAGAAAACTTTGCCAAGTATTAAACAGATATAATTCAATGGTCGTAGGGGGCAGTAGTTGTTTTCTGTTGAATACTTGCCGACGACCATACCTATTGTATAGGTTTTTTTGAGGAAGATTGGATTACGTAATCCACCATAATTCATTATTAGTTTTATGATCTTCCGTCAAGTAGTGTCGCCCATCTTTCATGAAGCGTCTTTATTGTTCACTCGCATAAGATCAACAGCATTTTCTTGTAATAAAACTGACGTCACGATTATTAATTTTACAATCAAAGGACCCACGTTGGGCGCCAATTCATCATTGAGTTCCTTATTATGGTTTGTGGGTGCCTTGTTCGAGTTAAAAACAAGAATAGTATTTTGATTTATTCAGCGAAACAATACAAAGATGCGTTAATCTGAATGTAAAGAATTATCTGACTGTTAACCGTAGGGTGGTCGTTTTCTGCGTCAACTGAACGGGGTGAGGGGTCAGTAGGTGATCGGTCAGGTTGGACCATCTTTAGTTAAATATATATTATCAACAGAAAATATTGGATCAGTTCAATGAGGCTTATAATATTAATTTGAATGTTCCGGTTTCAATCATTTTGAAAATAGTCAGATGTCATTAAAATTGACAGTATTTTTATATAGAAAAATACTGTACTAACTTTCAGGATAACAATTCAAATTACGTCGGGGCGTGACGCAAGCGGTATGGCGTCTGGGTTCGGGGCTCGAAGTCCCGGGTTCGAGCCGCAGTCAGAGCTGAGACTTTTTCAATTTAATTTCACCGATTAAATTATTAAAATCTCGTGGCTTGACTGGGGTAGGTCCTGCACTATTCACTGTTGTGTTTAAATTAACAGTGCTGCTCCTAAGGTGGCGTATGGAATTAGTAACACAGTTACATAGCCAGAACACATACTGGCTATGATCTTAGTGATTGATGACACTATAAACACCCAAAGAAAAAAAAACAATTCAATTTGCTCATCACGTATGGATGAGTTTGGCAACTTCCACCTAGCCTTTTGAGTTTAGTGAATCGTAGAGGTGCCAATTCCGCCTCCACAAAACAGTTTATTCTTGCTAGATGAAACTAAAATACTCACCTCCATCACTAAATAAACATTATTTGAAGACTCCTTACAATCCAAGAGAGCCACAACATTTTCATGGTGGAGCTCAGTTAATTCCTGAAAAAAAAAAAGAAAAGTAATGTTGGATTTAAACTAGTTTTGTACATAGAACATAATAGTATTTGTATCATGGTCCAAATGAAGAGTTACACAATTTTTTTGGTTCATAACAAATTTCAAGAGAAATCTAGAAATAAGTCTATACTTGCAAATTGCATTAAACATTTACATTGATTCATTAAGAAATTGAACAACTTTCAGTTAAAACAATAATGAATTGTAATGAATTTATTTGCCAATGAAAATTTGAAAAATATAAGTACAATATATACTATAAACAGGGTTGTTGCTCATAAAAGGTAAGACCCTGTGCAAAAGCAAATTAACAAATTGATCACATGAAAGATGAATCTAAAAATGTAGAAATAGGTATAAAATTTAAACATGTTAACATTTTATATCTAAAAGAAATATAATATTTAAAAATATATAAATAATAATTACATTATAATCCAAGTGAAAAAAACAAAATTGCTTGAGAGATTATTTGACAAACGTCATAATTCATGAAATTTGTTCCTTTATTTTTTGTTGAATGTTATAGGATAAAAGGCTTAGATAATTTTGGAAAAATCCTTTGAGGAAAACTGCTTAGAAACGCAATAAACAAAATGTATTGTCACAAATTATGCAGATGCAAGTCTACAAATCAAGTAATTCCATGAAGGGTCCATTCCTTACTAAAAATATAATTCAGTACTTATAATAAGTATGTGACTGTTATGAACGTTAAAAGGATCCGCCTATATATACTTTAAAATTAATTTCTTTCATGTCATTTCAATGTAAACATAATATACTTTTATCTATTTTCGGCGCAACAGCAGACTTCCTTCGTGATATTTTTCAACATGAGGGAACATCGAGTCTAAAATTGAAGAGAAAACATAGATGTATAACTCTACCTTTAAAATCTTGATCTCCTTTCCAAGTAGATTTTGTGACTTGGCCAAATTTTTCTTGCTTATGCTTTTGATAGCAACTGTACGGGAATGGTCCTAAAAAAATAGGATAATGAAAACATTTTGCATTTGTAATTAAGATACTGACCTCTCTAAATCTGCCCTTAAAAACTACTGCAAATGCACCATGTCCAATAATGTCTTTAGTGTGATATTCGTAGTCCCCGATGGTTTCCATGATTGCACTGTTTTCAAGATTTCCCAAATTAAATAAAAAATAGTTATTAACACTTCAAATAATGACTTCAATTGTGTTTCTTGTAGTGTGATAGCTGAATTATACACCCATGAAACCTTACACAAGAACAGGGTTCATCAATAGGGAAACAATGCGAACGTTTCTGAACTAGTACTAAGAACATTCGCAATAAATCGCATTGTTTCTACTCTATTCTTAGGTTTAGGTTCAGTCTTTAGGTAGAGGTGCATGAATCAACCATCACTATGGAATATATTCTGCATTTTGAATTGTACATAAAATACTTACAATCAATTTAATAATAAAAAGAAATAAATCTTTCTCTATGAAATCAAACTATAGTCTTATGTTTGATAAAGATAACATTCATATTCACAAAATCACAAATCCACAAAAATTGACAAAATTATAAAATGAAAATATCAAATATTAATATTTGTTTGTTTGTCATTTGTCAATTTCATTGTTTTCTTCTTCTAAAGTTAAGTCCCTTTTCGTCCAAATGACCCAAAATCCAATGGACTTTTTAGCGAGATTCCTACAGAATACATTTCAGTAAAAAAAGGTACATGCGCGTGCTTACCCTGAATAAGGCCGGAGTCTCATGCATCCGTTTATCCGACCAAATGAAACACTCTTGCATCATCGTACCGTCGGATAAACGGATGCTTGGGACTGCGGCCATAGGCCGGACAGATACATTTTGTATTTTGACCAATATGAACACTGTCATATCATTGTACAGTCGAATAAACGGATGCATGGGACTCCGGTCTAACTCTGCATGAGAAATGCATGCGTTGACATTCACAACTGTGCCTGTCGGCGTGCTTAACGCAGGGAAAGCACACACGAAATTACAGAAAGTTCCAAATACAATAATGAAAATTACAGTGAGGAATACTTCGGGATTAATTGAAAAACTCGAATGGCATTATTCCAGTATGGACAAAATTATTACAGAACCAAATAAAATAATATGATGAAATATGATCTTGTTATAGAAACGCGAGAGGAAGGTATAAGGAACAAGGGTCAGAAAAACAAGAAAACAAGTTTTTCAAAAACCCTACATGGGTGCATGTATCTGAATCAGCCTTCAGGCCGGCTAACGTAAAATTAGAGGTAGGGACGTCAAATATGATATAGCATCTTCTACTTAACAATGCACAGAGTAGAGAACTCCTGTGCACGATTGTGCACGATGCACGTTGTATATACTCAATTCATTCATCCGGTGCCCTATTCTCGAGTTTGTGCGTATGTGAAGTTGATTAACTGTTTTACAACAATACACATGAAATATATATGTTTGTTTGTCAATAGTGGTATTTTGGCGACGAACTGATTTCATGCTTATTGAACTCAAGTCACTGATCTGACGTCATTATTTTAATGGAACTAAGTTTCTCGCCAAAATGAAGTTTTTTCGTGATTTCATGTTGAGAAAGTAAATAAAGTAATCCTAATTCAAAACATATCCTCAATTTCTGAAATAATGGAGAGAAGCGAGCGTAAACATTTTTCATTGATGAAATAATGTTTGAAAATGTACTTGATGTACTTCAGCAAGTTTTTGCCTTTACTTATTCCGTCGTTTTTCTGGCACTCTGATATCAATGGTCTCTTTCTAATAACCAGTCCATATTATTGTAATGTCTATGGATATTATTACTTATGAATTTTTTCGTGGATACTTGCCTTCTTCAGAAGGTAAACAAACAAAACGATCAAAATTAACCGGTTCCGCCCCCTCCAGCGTGCTGCTCAGACAACGATATTTGACGAAGCTAGTCGAACACCACCTAACATCTTCCGAACTACTACCTACAACTTTGAACGCTCCTCCAGAGGAGCTTCCATCGCTTTCCACGAACCGCGTTCCAAATATGAAATCATGACGTAATGTGACGTCATGAGTTCGTCGCCAAAGCGGAGTATTCCATCATCCTTTGGAAGTAGTTTGTCGCCAAAATATATCACTATATTCATATACGAATTAGAACTCGAACGATTCGAGAATAGCTCCCCTGTTACTGCTAGAAAAGGACTAAAGGCTAGTTCATACCCTCGCGAATATTCGCAGGATTTGTGCCGCATGAACGTTCATACCCATGCGGCAAAAAAATTGCGGTAAATGATGAATCATATAACATGTCATTTTTCGGTATTTGGGGTTAGAAATTGTTTGTTTTTTCCTTTTTCTAAAATAATAGTTGAACATGAAAAAAGTTCAATGTTTCCCAAATAACATTCCTACATGTTTTTTCAATTTGGCATGCAAATGACATCGATATCATGTTATTGTTATCTCCAGAATCCAAGTATCTTCAACAACAATGCAGTACAGTACAAACAGTATAACTAATATCAAGGATCTGTGGTCGGCGGAGGATTCAGCAGATGAGTGTTTAATACAGTGTCCTTAAAAGGTCAGATCCAAAGTTTCACACATCCTGCTTCAACAGTAACGCCCAGCAAGATGCTTAGGAGTTCTTAAGATACATATACTAGGTAGTCGATCTGCATTAAGATGTTATTAGATCATTGCAGAAGCGAGATTTTATTTCAACAAAAATATTTAAAAATGCTACAGAATAGTGGTCTAGATAATTTTGGGGGAGTCACCAAATAGAGCTCACTATCTGCCCCTGAACTGAACCTGAAGTGAACTGCACCTGACTTTATGAATGCATTTTGTTCCTCAACTCAAATCTTCTTTGAAATGTACATGTTGTGGTCACTGTTCAGTCACCACAAAATACATATCAAATAATATATATACTTTCCTAGTGTTTGAGTTTTCAAAATGGCATTAATGTTGAATGGAAGAATAATATATAATAAGTAATATGTAAATTCTATATAATGCATAACTCACAACCAGAGCATTTCTTGCAGAATGCAATGGTTCCAAACTTGAAGACACCCTCTTCACTTCAGTTTTGTCCCCACTGTGTACAGCAGTTCGTCACCCGAAAGTAAATAAAATATGTATTGGAATCATACATCCCCATTTCCCTGTAATAATCTTGCTGAACTTTTTTTTCTATAAATGCAAATAAAATCGTTTTGCAATCAAAATAAAAGATTCAACATCCAAAGATATATCTTTCAAGTTAGTTGAATCAATATGGCGAAGGCATGGAATAATTTGATATTTATTCTGTTGTTCCGTGGTTTGCGCGAATTTGCAAAAAGTTAAAATATTTGAACTTTCTTGCGGCAAGCCTGGCAGCCATTTTATTCGCAGAAAAATCGCGAAAATCGCAGGGGTATGGTTTCGCCTTAAGATGCACGAGTGAGTACTAACCAGAGTCACAGAGTAACGAACACAAAAGGTCATGTGCAGCCAGAACTCCTATCGACCAGACTTCACATAGGCCATCCGCATTGACCAGTTGTGGAGTGGAAAGTTTATTTAAGTTTGGATGGGTATTGGTAATTTTTTGGAATAGAGAGCATAATGCGACTCAGTGGCGCACAATGCTGAAGCTTGTTAATGCTTAATTGGAACGTGCATTCGTTTTCAAGTGCACAAGCAGAGTGTACACACTCTAGTATACTAGATCCAGTGTTGTATGAAAGAAACATTCATAAACTTAGCAACCTCATTAAAGTATATAAATAAAGTGGTTTACAATAGGTTTGTTTTGGTTCTGAAAATTTTCAGTCCTGGGACGTCAGGATCATGCGCAGTTGACGAGAAGTGTGCTCTTTAGGTTCATATTCGCTCACTTTTTCTCAACTGCGCATAATCCTGACGTCCCAGGACTAATAATTTTCAGAACCAGAACAAAGCTAATAATATTGGTCGAACACTTTTTATGATTATTTCAAGTAATTTCGATTGTTATTATTTCAGTAACATTTTATGTTCATAAAAAAGCAAAAAATAAAGTAGTTGATGCGTTCGTTCCTTCATCCATTCTTAAATTTATTTTTTAACGCAGTCTAAATTAAATTTTTAATCTTTTCAAAAGACTACGTCGGAATCTTCAGAAATTTGTTCAACATTAATGTTAATGTAAATATATTTTTTATCAACGCCAACTTAAAGAAAGTAGGTATACTTCTCATATTTTCTGCTACTGAACCAATGTGAAGTCTGGTCGATAGGAATTCTTTTCTGTGCGACCCAACGTCTGTACCATCTACCAACCATAAACACCCAGACCTCCAGACGGCAAAAGTAAAATCCCTATTGTTGAATTTTTTGTTGGATTTGTAATTCAAATTTAATTTCACCTTTTTCAGAAAACTGTTAATGGTATTATTTTGTTATCTTTCATAAAAATATTTGAAAAATGAGCCTGAGTAAATTTGAATCAGAATTATTAACAGAGTGGTTGATAGAAATGCAAAATAATGAAGCAAAATATAGAGAACCCATATTGGACACAAGATGTAGCATCCTTTTAAAAGAAGTATGCACCATGCTCAGACAAGGTATTCATGTCTACGTCTTTTCCATCAATATTCTAGAAGAATATATATCGAGAAAAACACAAAGGCAGCAAGATATAGATAACCCTGCTCTCACACTTGTGGCAACAGTATTCATATCCAGCAAATACATAGGGGATCAGGACCTGAAATCGCATTACATTGAAAACGTTCTGAGAAAAATAACAGGGAAAAGTGTTACTTCAAAAATGATTAAACTAAAAGAGATGGATATCCTCAACGTACTAGAGAATAACTTACCTTTAATGAATGATGTAGACGACTTAAATACCTTCATTGTAAAATTTGAGAAGGAAAGTAAGATCAAAGCCACTATAACTCCGTTATGCTTGGACATCCTTGAAATGTTATACCTGACTAGGAATCAATGGTTTTTTGAGCTCAAAATCCTATATACCAATAATAATGAGGCCCTAAGTGTTTTCAGAAGGTTGATCAAAAGTAGACTATATTTACCTATTGGGATATTACTGTATGTTTTTAAACACACTTTATACAACCACAGCTTTGATATGGATGTAATTACCTCTGATCTATCAACTCATTCACAGATACATGTTGATCATTTGAATGTCTTAGTGTCCAAGATACGTAATGTCATTGGACAAATAATTGTACAATGAAAATGTTCCATAAATCAACTGATATAAGATTGAATAAAATTGCAAATATTTTTATACTTTTAATTTTATTTGTAACGATATTAATTAAGTTTATAGATTAGTCTTTTTGATTTTTTTTTCAGTTAATTACATTTCCAGGGTAATCACTAAGTCCTGAGAGGTGCTGTTTTGTAATTACAAGTTTGGTCCAAAATGTAGTCCTCGATAACTTCAGGCAGTACTTTCTCTATTCCTGATAGTTAATGAAACTGTATTGGATATTCAAGTATTCATATAAATATATAAATAAAAAAATACAATAAAGAAAATGACGAGGTAACAGAATTCACGACAGCCACTTAACTACATAATAATTCTTTTTGCCTACTCTAAGTAAAGAAACGTTATTTTGAAGTCTGTGCACGTTTACATTTATCACTTCACTCGGATTGCTTGCTTTCTGTTGATTGATGTAAAAGCCTCCGGCAGAAATAATCCGTACTGCATCCTCTGAAAAATTTCAAAATATGCAACTATAATTAAAGAATACCTGAAAGTTTGGGTATTTTAGAAGATGCTGAAAATGAATAATATAACCACAAAATCGAATAAAAACTGCCAATTTTTTCTCAACAAACTGGCCACCCAATTCAGTTTAGACAGATTACTAATGCATGTGAAGAATCAATTTAGATAATATGTTTAACAAAACCCACTATTTTTTCATATAACTGTTTTTTCGCTTCACACGGTATAGTAATTTTATTATTCTGTTTCACTCGCAAATCGAGCTATCGGTAGCCAACGCAGCAAAACATCTCTTTAGCAAAAACAACTATTCGTTTTTATTTACGGCGAAGGCTTTGAATTTATTCGCTTTTCTCGGTTCTCAAGATTGACCAGAGCACAGCTGATTTTTCATCGTTGAATGCAGTTGATATAACATTGTTATATGGTTTTATGTTAACCCATAAAGTTTTACTTTGTGGAAACTGCGCCTGCAATTATTTCAGGTGGGTAGTGATATATTTATTTTCTATGTTAATTTATTATCGAATGTTCGACTATTGGAAACATATCGGCGTTTTTGTATTTATTCGTTATTTGAAAGTGCAATTATTTCAGACTGCTTTCCGGCTACCGAAAAAGGAGAAGTTGTAATAAAATTACCATAATCTGGAGACGAGTTTTCTTTTAGAACCTGCCTTTTTAAAAAAACAACCCTGAGAAAAAACAACTGTTTTATCACATATGCTTCATTATTGAGTAATTGAAAGAATGAAATTCTCATTTACAGAGCATGTAATAATCTAAACTTCAGTAAAAAAACTGATTAGAGTAAATATACCTACAGTTATGACTACTGGAAGAGCGATATTAAAATTTCAAATGAAGTTACACACATTTCAAAACATTGAAACCAAAATTGGAATAACTGCACATACATTCTCAAAATGTCCTATCAGAATATGAAGAAGTACATTGCAATATACAGAGTGAGTCACAATAAGACTGACAAACTTCGTACACAGCTTCCTTACCTCATTTCAAGGTGAAAAGTTTCTATCAATGTATATCCCAAAACGCATCCCCTCTGAGATACAGGGCGTCAAAAGTCCGAAAAAAATTTAGATTACATTTTTATTTCTTCAAAACTCCTAAAGGAAAAGAACTGAAATTTGGTACACTAATCTAGGTTTATCAATCTGATAATTTGATGTTATAGTGTTTAATTTTCGTGAAACAGTGGCGAACCTAGATCAATGTACCATGTTTAAAATTTTTTCCTTCGTTAGTTTTCGACACCCTTAATCTCATAAGGGATGCATTTCAGGATATACAATGATATAAACTTTTCACCTCAAAATGAGGTAAGGAATCTGTGATTGAAGTTTGTCGGTCTCATTCTGACTTACCCTGTATACTTCTAATGCAAGACTAGGGTAGCATATTTCATTATATTATAATATGCCTGACCTATGGCTTCTTTCTTGGATTTTATGAAATTTAACCAATAAAATGAACTTTTTTAAATTTTCAAAGAGCTCCTCCTGTCCGTATCAAAACAAAATTCTGCTAGTTGGTAGGAAGCAATTGCAATAATGTCCTTGGCAATGAGGAACATTGACATAATACTAATGAAAATATTTTATTTCCATAAAAACATTAATGTTTGCAAAGTTAACAGACTTGTTAGATTGATAATTATCAATTCACCACTGTTAATTAACACTCACCTTTCGTCAGGAAGCATCCTACTTTTATTGATAAATCTAGTATGCTCTGCCCAGCTTCAGGCAAGACTTCAACAATCGTGGCATCGCCAAACAAACTGGAAATGTCTCGAGCATCTATCTGTCCTAATGCACTTATGCTGCCCTCATACAACGCCTCCGTGGCCCTTTTTGCCTTTTTCAAACCCTCCTCCCCGTGCACAAGGAGAGTAACTTGTTCAGCAAGTCTCCTTTGAGGCAGTCGTAGCTCTGGTTTTTCGCGATGTTGCCTCATAAGATCAGATATAGCGCTTACTGTGTCGAAAGTGAAAAGTTTAAGAAATTTTTCTACTTCGGAATCGGGCTGTCTCATCCAGAATTGATAGAATGTGAATGATGATGTTTTTTCGATGGATAGCCAGACTGCATTGCCTGCTGTTTTACCAAATTTGTTTCCCATTTCTGTTGTCACCAATGGCAGGGTTAAACCTGTGAATTAGTGTTATATTTTTGGGCTAGTGATAAATTTGTAATATAGTTCATTCATAACTCTCTTCAACTTATTACGCCTGATATCTTAAAAATATTGGCATTGCAGAATAAATAATAGGTAGCAGCCTCTCTTTTAAACAAGATTTATTCAATAAATGGAAAAAAACCAAAACAACTTCAATTAATTACCTAACGCTATCTTGACTACATTAAATTTTGTACCTACTACAATTATTTACCAAATACTATAGTTTACCTGCTATAATTTATTTCTACCTATTTGTTTTATTTAATGACAACATTCTTGAAAATTAATGACTAATGAATGTTGTCACTGATTCCAAAACAGATGGGTAGAAATAGATTATAACAGGTAAACTATAGAGAAAAGATTTAGTAGGTACAAAATTTAATATAGTCAGGATTCTATTAGGTAATGAGTGCAATTAGCCACTTAGATGCATGCTATGAATAAGATTATGAAAGTGTTACGTTTTGCTAAGTAATAGGCCGAGCACACTACTAAACTGTTTATTTTCTTCACTATATACAAACATACAACACTTCACTGACTAATAAAACACTTAGATCTATCTATACAACAATACAACTAGCTAAATATTCCAAACACTTCTGCTTATTATCACTTTCTAATCTTCTTAAATAATTCTCTTCATCAAAACTTCCTTCCCAGTCAAACGTCTCCGTTTATATAGGCGCTCATCATGTAGACTGGATTAAGCGCGATTATTCGAGAATACTCAAAATGGAGAACTTCTACACATTTCCAGGAATTGAGCGATGACGCGGCAGCTCCGATATCTAGTCTATTCATGCAAACGATCCATCCAAATAAACACTTCTTGGAACTAATTTATCGATGGACTCAGCGGCGCAGCTAGGGGGCTTTTATCAATCTCGTAACATTATCCCCCTCTCAATTTTGATCGTCCCGATCAAACAATGTGTCGTTGTCTCCATTATAACGTTGGAGTCTCTCTAGGTGAACGACCTTCATTTTCGCTCTCGTGCTGCGTTGAATTCTATAGACCACGTCGTTTATTCTTTTCACTATCGTATATGGTCCTTCCCAAGATGGTGTTAATTTAGGAGAAAATCCTTTCTTACGACGAGGATTGTACAGCCACACTCGATCTCCTTTGAATCCACCAGTATTGGCCTTAAGATCGTATCGAGCCTTCATTCTGTCACTAGTTATCTTCAATCTTTTTCTTGCAAATTCGTGGATCCCATTCAAGCTATTTCGCAGTTCGTCTGCATAATCCTATACCTCTTTTTCTTCAGAACTTGGTAATCCGAACACCAAGTCACAGGGCAACCGAAGTTCTCTCCCGAAGATGATGCTGGCTGGAGTGAGCTTTGTGGAATCGTGTACAGAGGTCCTGTAAGCCATCAAGAATAGTGGAAGATGTCGATCCCATGTCTTTTGGTGCTCCTCTACTACTTTGGAAAGATGTTCTTCCATAGTCCTGTTGAACCTTTCAACCATGCCATCAGACTGTGGGTGGAGGGCCGTTGTTCTGGTCTTGCTAATTCCCATCAATTCACAAACTTCCTTGAATAAATTTGATTCAAAATTTCTTCCTTGATCGGAATGTAGCTCCATTGGGACTCCAAACCTTGAAAACATGATATCCACCAGAGCTCTTGCAACTGTGGATGCTTCTTGATTAGGCAAGGCATAACAATTTTGAAACAATAAGCTTCAACCCATTTGCTAAAGTAATCCATGGCAACGAGGATGTATTTGTTGCCATCATTCGTCATCGGAAACGGTCCTGCTAGATCGATGGCGATTCGTTCGAAGGGAGCACCTACATTGTATTGTTTCATTTCTCCTCTCGATCTTGTCTTGGGACCTTTGCTTGCTTCACACTTCAGACATCTTCGGCACCATCTCTCTACATCTTCACGACATTGGACCCAGTAAAATCTCTGCCGTATTTTATCCATGGTCTTATTCACTCCAAAATGTCCACCTGAATTGCTGCCATGGATCTCCTCCAAGACATCACTTATCCTCGACCTAGGTACAACCAATTGAGAAATCACTTTTCTGCCGTCGGCCGATTCCCAAGCTCTCTTCAATAGACCATTCTCAACAATAAGGGAATCCCATTGTGCCCACAATGCCTTGAAACCTGGTGATCGTAAGGAGATTTCCTTCCAGGTGGGCCTTTCTGCTCCGCTTTCCTTCCATCGTAGAAAATCTGCAATATTTAGATCACTTTCTTGGTCCTGCCTCATTTTCGCTGTGGTCCAATTGTCGTCAACCATTAATCTCACTTGGTTGATTCCTTCACGACGTTCAATTCGCTCACAATTATCCGAATCAGGTCTTCTGGACAAGGTATCTGTGTTGTTGGGCAATTCAGTTATTCTCAGCCTCTTATCTGGGATTGCCTCGGGGGCTTCATCATTGTTGGTCGGCATGTGCCCCGATATCAATTCGGTTCTCATTCTCTTCACTGGTATGACCCTGGGGGCTATATCATTGTTAGCCGGTGTGCGCCCCGATATCAATTCGGTTGTTTGTAGCCTCTTAACAGGGATGATCCTGGGGGCTCCATCTTTGCTAGCCGGTTTGCGCTCCGAAATGTTGTCTGATTCTAATTTTTCCTGCCGCCAATTTGAGGACTCGCTGGAAGATCTTGTCCTCATAGGTGATTGCGAACGTGGCGGCATTCTTACCCTGCAGTCTCTAATAAGATGGCCCAATTTCCCACATCTATAGCACGCCCTGTTCTTCTGGGTGCTCATTCCGCTTATCAAAGATTTTATCTCTTCCAGAACCTTCTCGAATGAACTAGTAGCTGCGCTTGATCGTTGTTCGGGTTCTTCTATCGATACCGCTCGTACTTTCGGCCTCGAGGTGTTGAAGGCCGCCTCCACTTCTAAAGAACGTACCAAGGCATCGCTACTCCTCTTAAAGTGTGTCAATCGCAAAGTCCTCTGGATTTCGGTGTCTCTCAGTCCATCTATAAATAACTGCACCGCCAGCTGTTCCTTGAATTCTCCCGGTGCTTCTGGGTGAGCCAGCTGAATTAGGCGTCTCAGATCCGCTTCAAATTCTTGCAAACTCTCACCTGATTTTTGAGTGCGCGTTTTCAGTTGAGCCCGATACAGTTGTTCTCGATGTTGATCGCCATACCGCAACTCTAATGCAGTAATCAGGTCTTTATATTTATTTTGCTGTTCGATTGGTATCGTCTGTAACATACCCAAAGCTGGCCCTCTCAAAGCTACTATAAGGGCAGTAGCTTTTTTTTCTTCGCCCCATCCATTAGCCATTGCTGCAGCTTCAAATTGTCGGCGATACATGGACCAAGAGGACTGTCCATCAAAATTCGGTGGTTTTACGGAAATTCCTGATGTGGCAACCCTGTCTCGCCGATCTTGGTTTTTAAGGAGAGCTACCTGGTTTTCGAGTCCTTTCACTTTCTTATCAAGCTCATCGTCAATTTTCTTGATGTCTTCCTTTAGTTCTTTTTTCAGTTCTTCTTTCAGTTCCTCCATTTGTACTTCATTTTTCTGTAATACATGTTGGAAGAACTTGTCTTGATGTTCTAGAACCTTCTGGAAGTCTGTTTTCCTTTGTTTTTCTATTCGTTCCAATTCATTCTTTTGTTGCTCGAGAATTTTCTGGAGTCCCTCTTCTCGTTCTTTCTTTTCATCCAACCATCTCATTTCCTTTTCTTGTTTTTCATCTTCTCGCTCTTTTCTCTGTTCTTCGAGAATTTTCTGGAGTGCCTCTTCTCGTTCCTGTTTTTCCTCCAACCGACGTGTTAATTCTTTTTGTTTTTCATTTTCTTGTTCTTGTTTTTCCTCCTGGCGCCGCTTTTCCTCTTCTTGTTTTTCCTCCTGGCGCCGCTTTTCCTCTTCTTGTTTTTCCTCCTGGCGCCGTTTTTCCTCTTCTTGTTTTTCCTCCTGGCGCCGCTTTTCCTCTTCTTGTTTTTCCTCCTGGCGCCGCTTTTCCTCTTCTTGTTTTTCCTCCTGGCGCCTTCTTTCCAAATTCGCAAATTGATTTTGGATAAATTTCACAATGTCCTCCATCGTATCGTACGATGTACTCCTCGTATTCACCATAAATAGTTTATAAATAGTTTGTTTTTCACTAATATCCCACTTCGGACACCACTGTTACGTTTTGCTAAATAATAGGCCGAGCACACTACTAAACTGTTTATTTTCTAACTTCACTATAAACAAACATACAACACTTCACTGACTAATAAAACACTTAGATCTATCTATACAACAATACAACTAGCTAAATATTCCAAACACTTCTGCTTATTATCACTTTCTAATCTTCTTAAATAATTCTCTTCATCAAAACTTCCTTCCCAGTCAAACGTCTCCGTTTATATAGGCGCTCATCATGTAGACTGGATTAAGCGCGATTATTCGAGAATACTCAAAACGGAGAACTTCTACACATTTCCAGGAATTGAGCGATGACGCGGCAGCTCCGTTATCTAGACTATTCATGCAGTACAGAAAACGATCCATCCAAATAAACACTTCTTGGAACTAATTTATCGATGGACTCAGCGGCGCAGCTAGGGGGCTTTTTATCAATCTCGTAACAATAGTATTAGTAGTGAGTGCGCTCTTTTGAGCTTCTGAGGAGGCCTATTACGTATCCAGAAACATAAAAAATTCTTAACGAAAAGTCTGTGAGTTGGATACATCCGACCAATCAGCAAAAAATATAAAGTGGTGCCCAAAATAGTATTAACAAAAAGTAATTCTGAACAATAAAAATAAAATAATCACACAAGACTCAACTCAGGAAACCTCAATGTCATAATTCAAAACAATAAGAAGAAATACCAAGAATAACAATTACTACCATGATGAAAATAATATCACATTCATCAAGATCTATCACATTTTTTATGATGATTCCACAATGAATATCCTGAGTACAATATCACCACAAGGATGGAACAATGAAGTGATATATCATTTTCGAAAAAACTTCACGCTCATTCAGTCCTCCTGAAGGACTTGAATTGTGATTGCAACTAAAATGTGATACAACAGTAGAAATTCCAAACTAGTTCAGAACCAACTTTGCTACAGTCAAAGAAAATCTAAGATCTGAGCTCAGGAGTTGTCCCAGAGCCAATGTTTTCCGTCAGGAATGTGTAGCTGAAATCTCAAGTGAACTGGCAAAGTAACTGATTCAAAAGACAATGCAAAGATGTTTTAATATTCGAAACTTTCTATAGTGTAGTGTTAAAATGCGCAGGAATTGAGAAATAATTACATTTCACAAAATGTTTTCAGCTTTTCTGGACATGATTTGCCATTTTTTGTACTCACCATATACAGGTTTATCACAGGCTTTACTAATCAGTTCATGACCTGACATGATATTGCCCATTTGGTCATTCCCACCTATCTGAAACAAAAATGGTTTGTAGAACAGAAAATACTTATACTTTCAAGCACATTTCAATTTAAAAAAATTAACAATTAGTATTATCAAAATGTGGTTTGCTTATTCAGACTGGTAAGGTTCAAATTTTATCAAAGACATTACATTAAGGTATGTGATACAATAAATACTATGGAAAATGTTTTATTATTTCTATCAAGCAAAATATGTATATTATCATGAACTCGTACATTTCCATGGTAATATAAATAATTTGTAATACAATGGGAGATTCCTAGTCTCTTCTCCCAAGGAAAATATGTGTATAATACATCAAATTGTTACATTCTCATGGTAGTAGATATTTCAATTCACTACCAGATTGTAATAGAAATATAATCAAAAAAATTAAAAATATTTTTTGGTCTCATACCATTTTTCTTTGTTCTCAAAATGTCCTTTAAAAATATAAATTGAAAAAATGTACCATTAGTAAAACAGCTGTATTATATTAATAGGCAGTCTGTTCTAATAAATACAAAAGTATAGAATGAAAACAGAACTACTGGTAGGTAACCCAGTTCATTAAAAGTAAGAATTATTTCTTGAAATTAAAAATGTTTTGAAATAACTCTTCTGCTGCAAAGCATAAGTTGACATTTTACTATTCAACTGAATTCACTTCAGTAGCATTTTTCTCACCTGGAAGGAACATCCACAGGTTTTAAACAAATGTAGCCAGTCATATGCCTGAAATAACTGGTAACTGAATTCAGTAAAACTCATTCCTGCTTGTGTCTGAAGCCTGGTTTGAACGCTAGTTCTTGATAGTAATGTTCCCATTCTCATATGCCTACCTGCTCCCGCAATCAACTCAATTGCATTAATTTTATTATACCAGCTCTCATTGTTGACTATTCTTGAATAAAACAATCAATTTAAAATTTTGGTAACTACTAGAACATTACATACTTGACAGGTTTAAGGGCAACTTTTTCATTCCACAAGTACTTTTCATGATTGGAGAAAACTGTTTCTATATTCCTACATAAACCTACTATGTTATCATCAATGGATATACTCGACAACAGCTCACGTTCAGTATTTCTTCCACTAGGATCACCTATCTTCGCTGTAGCACCGCCAACCTTCAATAAAAATTGCTCAATTGTTTTTAATATTCCATTTAAGTGAGTGACTACACACCACAGCAATAGTTTGATGTCCTCCTCTCTGCCAGTGCAATAAATTCAAAAGTACCAACAAATTTCCAACATGTAAACTATCCGCTGTAGGGTCAAAACCAGCGTATACGGTCTGGGGGCGCGAATTCATCAAATCAGTTACAACATTTCTGAAAAGTGAATTTGTATAAACTTGACACTAAAAGTGTTGAATGCGAGTTATTACGCTGCATTATCAGGAAAAATATCTTGGAACATGCCACGTTCCTTAAGTTTTAATATATTCCTATTCGCGAAATATCTATAATGCTGAAATATTTTAAAATTTTCTTGTTTGAACAAATTTTTGACCAACATTTCGTATCTTTGATCCTAACCTAACTAAACTAATAGTATAGGTTATTTTATCTCTCTCTCGCTCTTATAATTTTTTGGATCAGCTTTCTCACGGCGTTATTCTGCAGCACTTTCCTCCACTATATAGTGGTTGGTGACTTCGTCGAGGATTGTAGGGGAAGATGTCTTGCTCGAAGCAATCCCTCCACCCTATATATATATTTTTCTTTTTATATTATGTGTTTCAAATGAAAATTTTTGCACGTTATACGGCAATATATCTTCACACTGTACACTCTTGAGGCATATTAATATATATGCGTGCCCATGCAGGGTTTCTGAAGCACGTACGATGTTTCTTTTATCATTTGAATAAGAACCATGTTCTAATTCCGTGCGTGCTCTTTTTTCTACAAATCCGTTTTCATCCGGCCTTGATACCGGGGTAGAGATCGAGGTAGCTGACAATCTTGAAATTAAAAAAGTCTCCTGTTTTCAAGGAACTCGTTGTCATCCGGCATAGATATCGGCGTAGAGATCCAAGGGGGCTGACAATTTCACAATAGGGAACACGCATGACTTTATTTTTCGGCTTTTCTGCATCAATTTGCATCTCAAAAATTACATTTGGTGGAAATAATTCGTTGAATTCTATTTTCTTCCAAAATTTTAGGGTTTGAAATTGCTCTTAAATTTACAAACAATTTGACCTTGAAGTCGAATAACTTCTCCCAACACTAGCTTCTCGGACAATAACGTATGTGCAAATAAAAATATTTCAGAACGGAGATACATGCTGTTTATTTTTACAGTGCACGTGCTGAGGACGGCAGACATTACTTATTAACACAAACGAATTTCGTTCCCACATGTGGTATAATTATCAAGGATTTATATAATATCCAGATATATCAGTCTGAGTTATTTCTTTGAATACTCTGTCAATATTAGTAAGTCGCCCCGGAGCGCCACGGCAAATAATAATAATAGCCGTCCTCTATATCCGCACAGGCTATGTCTTTGGGTACACTCAACGAGTGTTTATAATATGAGGGAGCATTATTAAGTATAATGTAAATAATATATTATTGCATGCATATGGAAAACTTTTTCATTA
This sequence comes from Chrysolina americana, assembly GCA_958502065.1. Classification (NCBI taxonomy): domain Eukaryota; kingdom Metazoa; phylum Arthropoda; class Insecta; order Coleoptera; family Chrysomelidae; genus Chrysolina; species Chrysolina americana. The sequence goes on from OY293412.1 coordinate 10,207,275, forward strand.
TTGATTGTACAAACAAAAATACTCTGTATTAAAAGTTCTGCATGATCTGAAACCTGAAAGTCTCCATTATAGTCGTATACGTATGGTTTCTTAAAAAATATGAATTTCGTGCAAAAATAAAAGTACGTTAAGATGTTCAATCACATATCTGTCTACTTTCAAAAATGATAATTCATATTTACATTTCTCCTATTTTTATTAGTCTTGAGAAAAACGTATTGTTCATAAAAAGTTCTGGATAATAATAATATAATAATAATATTTCCTCATAAACACTTGTTGAGTGTACCCAAAGGCATAGCCTGTGCGGGTAGAGGACGGCTATTATCATTATTCGCCGTGGCGCTCCGGGCGACTTACTGATGTTTCAGGTGATGTATTCACTTTTCAGCTGTAGGAAAACCCGGAAAACCTACAGCACCACCTCGGGTGGTCGGTGTGCACTCCAAGCTAGCACTAGACGAGATTGACATCTAGATCGACAACTCGCCATGCATACACTTGCTTTTCAACAAGGCATGCGGTCGCCTATCGATCCGATATAAAGTAGTTGAGAAAAATTCTCGTACCTACATCGAACTCGAACCGACTAGCGCTATGCTGGAGTTTCGAACGGCCTGTGCCTTAGACCGCTGACCCACCGACCACACCTGGATATCTAAATGTAGTTTTCGATTCTAAACAAATTTTCCATAAAAATTTTCAATATTGTATGAAAAGTTACCTTACTCGTGCTTCAACGTGCTAGGAATCGCACGTTAAAAGGTAAGACCTCGTTAATCCTCAGCTCGCACAAGTTTCGACTTCTGAGGGCTGTCGTTCGTAGGGGGATGACAGTTGATGGTTAACGGAAAAAACAATTATAAACAATTATAATAAAAACTCTTGCACAAAATTTATATTTTTCAAGGCACCTTCTATACGACTGAAAATATTTTATATCTGACGGTTTCAAATCATGCTGGACTTTTCGTAAGGAGTAACTTTTTTTGGTACAGGTAATAATAAAAAAGTTTTCCATATGCTGCGAACAAAAGTGGACAGACACACTGTATATATATATTGTTCACCTTATATTTAATACATATTTGTGTTCAATATTTACTATTATAACTATGGAAACGGCATGAACGAAAATTGAAGTATGACAAGTTTTCATTTTAACATGCATGAGATAAAATACCAAATACTGGCAAATTACTCTTTTGTTAGAGCTTTGAACTAGAGGAAGAAGAAGAGATTTTATTTGTCAAAATTTAAGAATTTTGCATTTTATTTTACTACAAAAGTGGAAAGTAGAAGATGGGGTTTTGGGAGTAAGGTTATAAAAAAATATTTATAATACTATCATCCATCAGACTTTTTCATCGAGATCAAAAAACAAATTTCAGAACGTTACTCCTGTTACTATAGTATGTCTGTTGAAGATAAACTAAAAATTGGTCCCAAGGAAGGAGTAGTTTACCCACTGCAAGTGGTTTATTGTGGAAATTGTTCTATGCCAATAGAGGTTGGTCAAAAATTGTCTGTTTTCAACATTTTTAATACTTTCATTCCATTTTAGTACTGCGAGTATTATCCAGAATATGATAAATGTAAGCAGTGGCTTGAAAGAAATTTACCATCAGAATTTGAAAAGGTGAAAATAGGGGATGATAATCCAGTGGAGGAGGAAAAGAAACGGCAAAAACGTGGCGGAAAGGGAATGATCAAAACAAAAAAAAAGGAAGGTGGTCCAAAACAAGTCTATGTTTCTAGGGCTCCAAGGGGCAAGAAAAAGTCCGTAACTGTAGTCACTGGATTAAGTAGTTTTGGTATAGAGTGTTTATTCATATATTTTTGCCTGTTTTAACTAATGTTGAATTGTAGATATTGACTTGAAAGTAGCTGCTAAGTTTTTTGGTACAAGATTTGCTTGTGGTTCATCAGTAACTGGTGAAGATGAAATTGTTATACAAGGAGATGTGAAAGATGATTTATTTGATATCATACCAGAAAAATGGCCAGAGGTAAGTTTCACTCCACTTTTTAACATTTTTTTAAATCAATGAAGTAAACATTTGTTGTCACATTGAAAACCAATATTTTCCTTGAACCACTCACTTTTTTTGAGTAAAAGTTATGAGATGGGCATTTGGATAACTGATTTAATGTATTGATAAAAAAATTGTTGAAGGGAAACTTATTTGTTGTTCCTATTTGATTCATAACGCTAATTTTGTTTTCCATTTTAGATAGATGAAGATTTTATTGAAGACTTGGGTGACCAAAAGAGATAATCTGTCCAACAATTATGTCATCCTTGTAAGATATCCTACCCTTAGTAGAGGTTGTACTGTGCAAAATGTTTGGTTAATTTATCTTGAGAAGGCATTCTGTTATGATTGATTTCACAGATACTGTAATAATATGGTAAATATATTTCATGCAAGGAATATTATACTGATTATTTTCTTGTAATTTAAGACCCACTTATTACCTAAACTTGTCCAGTCTCTTATCCTAAGAGGAAGTAGAAAAGCTCATTATTTAAAATAATTTTCCTAGGGGTGCCATAACTAACTTTTTCCATTCTGAATTATAAAACGAAGTTGTATAAAAAACAAACAGCATGTTTTGCTAAAAATTATTAAAAATTCATACAGTATAGCTGTAGGATGTACTACTTTCATTTATTTTTATAGGCATCATATTTGAATCGGCTGATGAACAACTTAATGATGGTACACTGAGTTGTATTGTATTGAAATTGAAAACAAGTCATTAGTGGAAACATCTAAAGTTACCAATTGAGAGCCATCCTGTCACACAAAACTGTCAAATTGTTTTTTCACCCTGCCAGGCTAAGGTTTGTAGGTGTATATTTATCAAGAGTGGTAGTGAAGAGATAATAGTTGCACTCAATATACAATATAGTACCACTTGGTGATCATATGGATTCGGGAATCTCTCAAATTTTCTTACCCATCATTACATTTTTTTATTAAAATCATCATAACCAAAAATCACTAAAGTTCACAAATTTACAAAATGGTCATTCATTTGCTAAAAAATGAAACTGCTCTTAAATTAGCACTTGCAATGATATAGAATGGTTACCATGTTTTTTCCATATTGTACTTTCAATAACTCAAACCCATTTGTTCGTTATTTTTACCAAAAGATTTGTGAGATCATCGGTTTGAAACGTTAGTTCCATAATAAACGCAACCTGTTCAATAATAATAATAAAAACATGGAATGTCTGGTGAAACCTTTTTCTAAAAAAGGTGTCCAGCAATTATAAAAAACTACTAGCTGCAATACCCAGCGTTGAGATTTAGAGATGGTGAAAAATTCTAGAGTTTACAGAAAATTCCACCTGACATGACCCCTTCTATGTTGAGAAACTCTCGGATTCTTCACTTGTGTGTCTTTTCAGTAGGTTCTAGAACCTCCTGGAGGTTTGTTCTGGTTCATGAATAATAATAATCCTTTAATTCAAGTAAGATCATTGTTACATGGTATTGGAATTGTCAATATAAAATTGTTTACATTATATATATATAATAAACTTTTGAAAAATATCTCACAGCAACGTAATGATTAAACTACGTTGTGGATATGTATTGATAAGTCATTAATGAATTTATGCGTCGTGATTCTTGTAAAAAACATTAACTTGTCAGTTTATTTTTTAATATATTGTAATAATTATTCTCAACTGAAATTTTCTCAGGTCATTTATTGTAAAGTTGGATCGCTGTAGAAGCTTAGCATGTCTAATATTCTGGGAATGAAAAAATTTTGTTATTAAAAACAGTACTGATCGCATGATATATATACATGTAACAGTATGAAGGTGTAGACAGGCCACCTAATTTCTCAAAAATACCCATTTTTCACTAGCTTCTGACTTTGAAGTCGGAAATTGATTAAATTCCAAGTTTAAAGTCGGAATTTAAATTAATATCCAGTGTTTCTGTATACTCCTCATAGGTAAATAATGTTTTATTCTATTCTATAGATATCTACCTGTAACCATTTGAGAAGAAATAAATGTGAAATTTCAAGAAAATAAAGTAATCTCAGCCTATGGTTGGTGCATAAGAAAAAAGCAGCAAATTCTATATTTCTTTCAGTTTACTATGGAAATACTGCTGGAAAGTTACTTAAATTTTTTGAGAATCATTTTATTGATATTATAAATGTTTTGCTAGAAGTGGAAAATGAAACGATTCTCAACAGTTCTCATATGAGAAATGAACTAGTTAGGGATTCTATAAGACAAAATCACTTTTTAGTAATCAAGTTTCTTGAATTTAGTTGTTAATAAATCAGACCTGTTGGACAGAATTTGAAAGTTATTACAGTATAAGAATTGTTATTAAAAATACATTTTTTTATTAACAACAGTAACATAAATATAATATAAACATAATGTTCACTCTTGTTCTTCCTCATCTTCTTCAGGTTGTTCTTTTGCAACATGTGGAAAGTACTTGAGGATTATCTCCAAAATATTAGCTGCTTGTGCTTCTGATAATCTCTCTACACTCTCTTCAACCATCTGTAACATGATGTAGTACTGATTAATCCTGCTCAATTTGTTATAGTAGAACTGTATGGTTATCCCGCTTACCAATTGAATTTCTAGAGCTGACGTAGGAGGAGAGTTGATCATCATCAACATTTCAGTTATACTAAGATTAAAGGTGGTCAGTTCCTCCAAGCATTTTCGAATGTTTTCGGGAGTTTGATTTTTACATGGGGTATCCTCCAAGTAGCGAATAGTCTGAAAATAATTTCGATAGGACCCATATAATAGCCAAATATAAATGATCATACCTCATATGTTATTGTAGCAAGTTGAGCCCTGCCTTTCATTTTACTGTCCTTTACTTTTTGAAGATGTTTCAGTACTTCAAAATTGCTCAGTATCATAGAATTAGCGTTAACTCTGAAACATATATATTTATCTTTTTCTGAATTGTTGATTGGAATACTCACATTTCCATTGTGGAATATAGTTTTGGAATTAACGTTTTTATAGCCAAGGCGAAGGATTAGGGCTACGGACGCCAGGAATCGGGATTGCCAAGTACCACCACCGTCACGAACTCTTGGGCTTTTTGTTCTCTATTCTTGTCTAGTACTTTTTGATTTGAAATTTAACTGATTTTGGATTGTTGATGTTGATCGTTTTCTAACCTAACATTGTTAATTCAGTGTTTCATGCCAAAAAGTTCTCTATCTATGGTTTTTGGCCTTTGCTTCCGTAGCCAGAAAGCTATCAACAGCTGCGTTTTATTTGTACCATTCCTATACCGGTTTGGGAATGAATTGTCATTTATCTGTCATATATGACATTTTTATCATTGTGTTTGTGTCATATGTTAATTTATTCCACCAAACCGGTACCGGAATGAAGTCGAATAAAACGCAGCTATAACGAGTGTTAGCTTTAAGTCTAGTTCATACCCTCGCGAATTTCGCACTAGACTTTTACAAAGAGAAAAAAAAATTGATTTTACGGAAGCGCGCCGAGTTTTATTTGTAAAGTTGATATCCAAAATCCCAAAACTTATTACATAAAAATTCCATTGTGTCTACGGCTACACTGCACTCTACACTACACCCTACACCATAGCTGCTTTCCAATTGCCAGGGGTAGTAGCCCTAGTGGAGCTTGTTACCCCTGGGGTGGTATTCCGTGTACCATAGAATTCTATAGTTGACAGTTATGTCTCTTTCTCTCCCATGAATTCAAGAATAATGTCATCTCACTTATTCTGTCGACTATAGAATTCTATGGTACACGGAATACCACCTGAACTGAACCTGAAGTTAGCCGCACCTGAATTTGTCGTGAACTGTCCGGAGCTCCTCGGAGCTATTCCCTGTGGCAATTGGAAAGCGGCTCATGAGAGACACTCTTCTTCTCACAGCACTTGTTTTTAGCCTACGCTCTCAAGGTCTCCAGACAAGATTTGTGACATTTCACTTTGAAGGAGGACAGATCCAGACCGCGAACTGTCCGTGGATTTCTTCATAAGCGATCTACCCTAGCACTGATGAGAAACAATAACAATTATGTTCCATTTTTCATTTATATAGACTCCACAGCACACTTAATCGAATTCAGTTCGAAATATAGGATATAGTTAAGGATCCTGAATGCCGATGGTGCTAGAGTAGAGAACTAAAAATATTTTTTCCTACAAGCGTGCGTGATTCACCCTATATCTGCACGCAATTCAGTTTGAGGGGTGTCATTTTCCCACACTAGTGCGGGTAAAATTCTTCCCGCACGCGAAACTTTGTTCAAGAGTGTGCTACATAATTTTTTTTAATTTGCTTTTAGAAAAAATATTGATCCTTACTCATACGGAAAGGTACTCTCCCGCACTCGACTGCTTACCCGAACTTCGCTTTGCGTCATTCGGATAACACGGCAGTCGCATGCGGGAAAGGTACTCTTTCCGTACTTGTTAGGATAATAACTTTCCTTTCACCACACAGTAATTTTTCATTCCTGTCCAGGGAAAAATAATTTTTGTCCTCATTGAGTGAACACCACATCAGGCATTCAATACCCAATGTTATGTGCTAGTAGAGATTCAAAAAAACATCGAAATGGGTTTGTATCTTATTTGTGGTTGAAAATAAAAAATTGCGAAAACAAAAATATATCTCCAAAAAAGAAAATTCAGCAGTTTACGGCTTTGGATTATTTAGGAACCCTTGTATTTCAGTTTGAATAATAAAAGTAATGTAGTAAAACGCATTTATTTTTTAAAACAATTATTCAAAATACACTGAAAACATATCACAATATAATCTCGTTACTATTTTCGCTTCAAACTCAAATAGAACAACAAAAAACAAAATGAGGAGTAGTTGATTTTCAAGTGAACGATGTAACACCACATTACCTAAATATAAAATTAAAATAACGCGATTGAAATAGTTATTAATTGTATATGGGTGTATTATTAGCTTGGTATATATAACTATTTATAGGCTAATAAGACAACAGATGCAATAATGTCTTTCATCCATAGCTATATATAGTCTAGTTCCTAAATTGTAGATAGTGACTCATCGGTTGTACGGTTCATAATTCATATGAAGCAGGTCAAAAAATAGAACAGAAATACTTTGGTTTCAAATCAAGTTTTATTTTGCCACTTTCGTACATCCCCTCCGCACTTTCAAACTAAACTAAACTATGGTATATGATATGTTATAAACCCGAAGACTTTTTCTAAATTGAGGGCTTATAAGTCAATTGCCAAGAAGGTTATTATATAAAGAGACTTTAAAAATAGACGTCAATTAATTATTATTGATGAAATGAAAAATCCTATCGACGCACGTACCTGCTATGACTATAGACTCGATAGAAACAATTCTGTTTCAAATTGAAATACGGATAACTGAGGAATGTTAATAGGGCTGAGCTTAAATTAATGTAAATAGGCAGTGTTGCATCGTTCATAAGATATTGTAGCAAAAAAATGCATAAATCATAAAAAAATAATATGTGGAATACATAATTGTATAAGAGGAAGCACCATATAATAACTTATAATTACTAGAAACAATTTCAATAAATGGACAAGAATTCTTGGACAAAAAAAAACGATGTTTTTGGCAAAACCGTTTGGAAGACATTATATATTCAACAAATTAGTTTTGTGGTAACCACGTACAAACAAGCTAAATATTATTTTGAAGCCGATGATCATTCTGATGAAAAATTAATATACACAAATGAGTACTCAAAAAGATATACCCAAAGGGGTCCTAAAAAAATAATAATGGCGAATAAATAATATTCGTTCTTTGATATCCTTTTGAAGTCGAATAAAAAAGGCTATGTTTGATTGAGCAAAATTAGTCATATAAATATAGGGTGGGCCATCAGTAACGGTCCTAAACAATTATTATTTTTGAAATATTTCTATGAAAAGAGGTGGCATACATACAATAAACCACGACGTACCAAAGTACTAGTTTTTTAATTGAATATCTTTATATGGCCGTTGTTGCAGTGATGGTACAGCATTCGCTTCTCAACCAAAATCGGTAGGGGCATGAGTTCAAATCCCAGCGCGTCACCAGTCCCGAACATAGCATCACACGTTAAAAGGTAAGTTCTAGCTCGCACAAGTCTCTCGAAGACTTCACGGGTGCAGCCAGATAACGAAAATAACAATTTCAACAGCGTTGTCCAAGGATGGTGAGCTCTCGGAATTGAATCGAAAACACTTTATTCACTTCAAATATAATGACTTTCATGATAGTTTATTATACCTACTTTTAAAAATTCAAGGTTAATATTAAACTTCAATAACTCCTGTATGACTTAATACTTAGGTACAATAATTTTTCAAAGTGAGTTTGAGGTCCTTTGGGCTATTCATCCAAGTTTACACCATCTATGAATACCGTATGGTCAGTTCTAAAGCCCATCATTCACTTCTCCTAACTTTAAACATTAATAATATATTTTATTCAAATGAAACCCAGCATATCTTCACATTGGAAGAATTCAAATTTAATCTCTCAAAAATTTGCTACCATTCAAATGACCATTAAAAAAATAAGGTCCAATGATGTGATCTCCCACAATTATTCTGACGATCAACGATGTGAAAAATAAGTTGAATTTTGTCCCATAAACAAAACAACATAAGTCGCTGAAAGTATGTGCCATATAATTGTTGGTCATTCTGTATATGATTTTTTTGCACTAGTTTTGTTCCAATTTTTTGTAGAGTTGTTTGATATTCTCTATACTCTTATCATCATAACCATATATACTCCTTGAACAAAAGATTCTTTCATTTTTATCAACTATTTTTTGTTGGATGGAAAATTTCAAAAATGTATTGATAGAAGAGTTATTCTATTTAAAAAAGTACAACTTTGGTATGTTACGGTTTTTGGAACACCCTGTGGATTCCAAAATTTGACTAGAATCCCCAAGCCCAACTTGACATGCTCGCTGTACAGAAACATAAAAAAATTGAGACTCTACAGACCGAGGTGTTACTGGTGGCTACCCTGTGTAAGTTTTTTAATATTAAACATTCGCTTCGTGAATTCACGGTCGAGAGTTCACAAAAAAACTTATACTTATTTTTGTACAATTGAGTTCATCAGGTATAGGGATAGCTATCATACAATTACAAGCACTACTTACATTTTGGCCTATTGAGATTCTTATTTTTGTCATATACCAATGAGTTCGTGTTTTTATCTACGATATAATTACACTTAACTTAGCAAATGTAGAATGATAAATGCATTCGCATCATTGAATCACACTTCAATAGGACTGTATTAGGTTATATATTGCAAGTTTACTTTTCTTCCACAAAACTAATGGATTTTATTCAAGATTAACTCATTTTTAAAATGCAGTGGTTCCTGCAAAACTTGTTATACTATGTTTGTCATACATAGAATTCGTATATGCGGCCTGGTATTAGCCCATAATGATAAGTTTCGGGAGTATGACACCTCATTTGTACTGAGTGAAACTCCAGTCCTCTCAAGATGATATCAATTTCTTAGTATATACTATCCTTAAATATATATTATAATAAATAGTCATTGTCACAAAGTGAAGATGTCAAATTACCCCATTGAAACTAATTCTAATTATATTTGAATTCTTCACCATCACGTTAAAGAAAATAATCTCAATTCAGTATTGACCAGGGATGGATACATTAGTATGGCAGTAGGATCAATTTGTTATCGAGGTAGGGTACAGATAGTTGAGTATTGCACTATAATGGAAATATGCAGCTAATACCACAAATAAGTGCCAGATTGCGTGAGCAAAAGGCAGAAGACCATCACACTTGAAAAATATTATTCCCAATAAGTAGAGAATTCCTCCCATCGACAGTTCCTGCATTCCCAAGAAATGATGCTGGAATAAAATTATAATTACTTAATCAGAATTTCAATATTTATCAGAAGAAACGTTATTAATTTTGGTGATCTTACTATGAACTTTGAAATTTTTGTAAATGAGACTACAGTATCAAAATCTGGAGGGAACTCTGTGAAATATTGAGTCATGAGCCAAATTACCGTTGAAAAAGGAAACGTTCTCAATTGGCAGATAAGGACCGTTTTGCATATACTTAGTGCACTGTTATCACAATTATATTAAAATGATACATTTTTGCTTTTCCAATATGCCCAATGGAGATCATTAAAATGAGAAAGGAAGTGTAGCAGGATTGTTAGGTAAAACTAATTATGTTTAAATCAAATTTGAGTAGTTAAGATAAGTATTTATAGAGTAAATTGTAGTATTCTCAACTAGAAATATTACAGCTCATGTCCTGTTGCTGTCAACATTGTTTGTGAAACATGTGTCGAATGAAATTAATATGATTTAGTTGTTTGAGGAGTTCTAGTTTCAATAATATTAGTATATAATATCCCTAGAAAAAGCGTTCGACAAGGTGTCAAGGATGAAGTTCTCGAAAATCTTAGAGAATAGAGGAATTGAGAACAAAATAATCGATATAATTAGGAAAATTTATGAGAATAATGTTAACTGTGTGATTTGACATAACAAAATGTCAGAAAAATTTACAACAAGAGAAGGATTAGGACAAGGAGGAGGACTAAGTCCATTGCTGTTCACCATATTTGTAGACGAGATAATAAACAAATGTTCACAAAAAGTTAAAAAACTACATATTGGATATGGACACCTACAGAGAATATAAACATTAGAGGGTGCTTTTGCAGATGATCTGATAATTATGACCGAGAATGAACGATGTCTACAAAATAATCTAGAGATATGAAATAATACTATGAATACGAGATGAGAATGAACAAAAACAAAACCAAAGTGATGGTGATTTCTAAAGGAGTGTATGTAGAACAAGCAGAACATTACAAATATTTAGAAATTAAAATACAAGGAAATGGAAAACAAGAATAAGAAATCAACAGAATACAAAACACATCAAATCCAAACTACTAAATAAAAAAAAACTTTATAAATAAAAAAGAAATTTCTAAGAAAACTAAAATGAATGTTTTCAAAACAATATATAGACCAGTTTTAACAAATATGACAGACGAAGATTTTAAACAAAAAACTAAAAAGAGGAAGACCAAGACAAACATAAATGAGGAAATTAAAAAAAAAGGAAAAATCTTAGACAGATGCAAGAACCTTAGCAAGAAAGAATGGGTGAAGTTTGTATATGATTGAGAACATCAATATACCTAGTTGTAACGAATTGTAAACAGTAAAAAACCCTACACCACTAGGTGGTAGATGGGATTTTGATAATATATATAGTAGTAGTAGGATTTCAAAACACAAACAGGATTTCAAAATACAAACAGGCTTTCAGCTTGCGTGAAGTTTTTTGGTGAACTGAAACTAGTGACAAGTAAAAAACATTGTTATTTAGGTACCTCAGCTAATATTGGTAACACAGGCCCTACTCCCATAACCACATAGAAAACAACTTCTAGCATTTTGTACTTTTCATGGAAGACCTGTTGGTAGGTGATACCAATAACAGCAAGAAACCATACTATCCACCTCATCTGGGAAGCCCAACCTTCATGAGGTAGTTGTTCTAGTGTCAGCCACGGAAAATAGGATCCTGCAATGAAGATGTATATCATAGCTCGATCACAACGGTGAAGAACATCTTTCAATTGCCTGAAATTATTAAAAGTTTAGTTTAATGGAATGTAACATATAAAAATATACTTAGTGTTTGAAAAAAAGTAAAAGACTACATATTTTAGATCTCTACAAAGTGTTTTATCAGAAATAATACAAATATTTTTAGTTCATATAATTTCGTTTTGAGGGGTTTTCCAAAGATTCTCTTATTTTCAATTGTACTGAAAAAATTCAATTATTAAAACAATAAAAAATTATTACCTCCCAGAATAAAGAAAAGTGTATACTTATTGCTGTCAGAGTTAAAAGTTTACCTGTATTTATTGCAGTAGAAAATGCAATGAAAAGTAGTGGAAACAGAGAAGAGGAATATCAATGTGACCCCATAAACAAGAGCAGAGAGCAAATGGTCAGAATCTTTGGATCTGTTAACTAATTCGAGTGTTCCTATGATACTTGGAATGATCCAAAAACCATGAGTAATGATGTTTGCTATGTGTTCGATGGCGGTAGGACAATAGGCTTCTTTGGGCAGTGCTCTTTTGTTCATCCATTGTATGCTGAAAACATAAATATTGATAATAAAGAGCAGCATTTGCTGTGGAGAGATTAACTTGAGTTCTACTTCAATTCTAAATGAAATTCATACTGAGAAATATTTGTGCTAACTTGTACTACTCTCTGAAATATAATAAAATTAACTTGGCTGAAAAGGAAGATATATAAGGATAACAAAATAAGTATTTGATTCATACAGTGCTGCAATTTTCAAGTAGAGAGTATTATTGTTCAGCAAAACTGAGAACTTACCATTTAAATCTTTGTACACATGTATGTCTGTTTATATACAGCAAGTACTGTTTCAGAAGTGTACTACTTATCATACCTGAAACATTGTAAATATCATTAATAAAACAAATAAAAGATTAGTAAATATCTTTCATTCTATTATAAATTAGTATTTTTTTTTTTCTACAGGTTATATGAAGAGTTTCCTTTTCTATTAGGCTATTTGGTAATTTAAAGTTGTGTTTTTCGTTGAAAATGTCTAAAATTTGAGTTCATTATTTATCATACTAACCAAATAATGGATAAACAAAAAGTGCACACCCGTGCCGTGCCTACCAGTACCGCTGTTGACAAACTACAAACTACTTCCCAGTAGTTCAGTTAATTGTCACTATCACTAGTGACACGCCCACGCAAGAACTCTAATCGACCAGCCTTTCAGATAGGCGATCGCATGGACTAACATTTAACATTTGTGGGATGAGGCACAAATGTTTCGTGGGGGGGGCGAACATTACAGCTGAAGAAAAAGAACACTAAGGGCCAATTTATCAATATCGTGTTAGCGTACTTTGACTCCCGGTTAATTTGACTCGTGGTTAGAATGAATATGACATTTGCTAAATGAAGGAATCGACTCACATTCTAACATTGAAAAACCGGCTCTCAGACACAGAGGGTTATCAGTTAGCATCTTGTCGCTCTGTATTACTGTGTTCACTTCAGTTTCATGTTCCATTATATAAAGTGTGTCCCAAGACCAATGGCGCACCCAAGGGGGCATAGCCCCCCCCCCGAACTCCTACAGGCAAACCACTATTTCTCTCACAGTTTGTAAGCGAATTGAAAATAAATAGCATTCTATCGATGTTCTAAAATGCACATAACCTTGACCAGAAAAAAAAATCGCCTGCGGCGCAATTTTAGATCCATGTGCTCCCCCCAAAATATCATTATGGGTGCGCCACTGCCCAAGACCAGTGGGACAGTTAAATATCACTTAAACCAATTAACATTTTTAAAATATGCTTTTACATCATTTGGCATTATAAGAGATAACTTCAGGAATTACTATTTTTATACAAGGGGTGCAAGAAAGGCTCATATGCAAAATCAAACAAAGTAGCTGCGTTTTATTAGTGCCATTCCGATACCGGTTTGGGAGTAAATTGTCATTTATCTGACATTGTATTAGTGTCATTATCTACTACAAATTACTTTTTAAGTGTGTTAATAAGTGATGTTATCTTTATTTTTTTAGTAATTGCATGGTATATATGCGTTTTTTTATTTTTATACTTAACATATATTGTTATATATTTATATTTATGAGAGGTAGTCTATTACTGACTAGTTAGAAACAAATCTTACAATTTTTGGGACAGCTGCAAAACGCAAGTGTACTCTTGTAAGTTAATATAATGTTATAAGAGTATACACTTGCGTTTTGCTACTGTTCGTTTATTGTTTCACCTGTAATCAAGTGTTCCACATCCTAACACTTGCTTTCACCGTACTGATGAGATCCCTAAGATCGAAACACGTGTCTACGGTTGCAATTTCACCAGAGGGCTTAGTCCAATAAAATGTTCCTTGTTATATATACTATATATATATATATATATATATATATATATATATATATATATATATATATATATATATATATATATTGATATTTGCGTCTATACACACCCACTTTCATACATACTACCTACGAACCCAGGCCAAATCCCACCAACTCAGACCCGCCTTCGGGCTTGACAACGTTTAGCTATGTTAAACTGTCAAGGACGGTCAGGAGGCTCATGAGACGAAATTTTGGGAGGGTCCAAAAAGGCGGTAAAATCATGATTTTTATACAGATTTAATTCCATCATCGACTGTGTAGGGGGCGCTTCTGTGGATCGTGTATATGGTATATAATGCATTGCATTTCACCGACTAATACCAACCCAAGATTTGGCAACCGCGCCGATTGAGTAGTAAGGCCATTTAAGCGTCGAATTTGGACCCTACTGTTAAAATATTGTAATTTTATATGTTTTGAGGATATCTATAGTTCAATGGAAATATGTAGAAGAAGCAGATTGTTACATTTTGCCCAATTCATTCAGGAATATGTTTCCACTAATACAAGTCGAACAATAATCTTTTATCAAAAATGATTTGTTTATATTTCAGTTCATTTTTGAATTATAACAGGATGAGAAAAAAAATATTTAACTTCATCGTCAGTTACTCATATGCAATACCTAATCAAAAGATAGAGAAAACCATTTTTTATGTCAATAAGTTATTGGATACTTGATAAAATACAAAACTTTGAAAAGTATAGTACATGCAAAATTTTCGTGAAAATTTTATTTTGAATTGACAGGATATGATTCGAACGACTTTCGAACACATACTGATATTTGAGAAAACATTTCTGTAAACATCTTCCAATACTCATATGCAATCAAAAGATAGAGAACGCCATTTTTTCATGTCAGTAAGTTATTGAATATTTGATAATATTTTTCGTCTTGGGAACTTTTCCACTTACATCACTCGATACACAACAAATCTCAAATATTGGTAGGTGTATCACGCAAGTGATTTTCAAATTATAAGGTAATACTTTCGATATGTACCAAACATGCGTATTTGTTAATTATAAAATGGTAAAAAGAAGGTTCTCGGGCCCAATACCGTGGAAAAAATTACGACCTGAACGTTGAGACTTCCTATCTATTCTCCATATCTGTTGGTAGGTAGCGAAGTGGCCAGATGTCGGCCGTTGAAACTTCTATTGGCGCTTGGCCAGGTGAGAATCCTGAGTGAGAGAGAATGTTTTCCAATTTCATCGGAGTCGATTTGAATTGTCTAGATGCCAATGTCTACGTCTGGTGCTTCCTTTAAATGCGCACCGACCAACCGTGGAGGTGCTGTAGGTTTTCTGGGTTTTCCTAGAGCTGAAAAGTGAATACGCCTTAAAAAAATCGGTAAGTCGCCCCAGAGCGACACGGCAAATAATAATAGCCGTCCTCTACCATACAGTCTATGCCTTTGAGTAGACTCTGTGAGTATTCATGAGGGAGTATTGTTATTATCATTATATTAATATTATATTGGATAACATGCTATTTTCTCGGTATTGGGCCCGGTAGTACAATCATTTAAGAGCAAAGAATAATAGAATCCCATTAAATAAACAGCTCTCAAGCAAAAGAATAAACCATGCTTCTAATAAAATCATATGGGAAATGATTAATTAGGTGATTGAAACTTGAATAACAATATACTCAAAAAGTGTGATGATCCGCAAAAAATTATTAAAAAGGAAGTGGCTGACGAATTCGCAACATACTTTTCGAGTATATGCAAAAACTTCTCTTGATGTTTTTTAGGGATCTGTTTTGGGCGTCTTAATTTTTCTCATTTTCATAAAATTTTGCTTTGAAGAAGATTATGTACTTGCATTGCATTCTTTGGAACCTTTGGTGTAGTAATCAATGTACCCCGACACCAAAACGCTATTTTTCCGACTCCACACGTGTTTCGGTTTGAATCTTTCTCGCCGGAAGATGGTCACTTGGTGAATGAAACACGTGTCGAAGTTATGAAATAGCAGTTTGGTGTCAGGAAAACATTCCAGTACACTTATTGAAGGAGATGAAAAAAGGCATACTCCGATGGGGGCACGCGACTTTAGCAACTTCTACATGAACATTTTTTTTTTAATTAATCCCTTAGAATGGACTTATTTTCTTTAATTTCAAAAATTATTAAAGAGAGTTATTTCTATTCAGGTTCAACATACGTCCTTAATTCGACCGTTCCATTGCAACTTTTAGTTTTTTGCATTTATTTAATATTATCTACGAAACTTCTCTTACATAAAAAAATGTAAATTCGAGAAAAGCGTTTTGTACCACTAGCTTCATCATGCTACTAACTTTTAATCACTGAGTAATGAAAAAGTACATTTTACTTAGAAAGAAAAGCGTTTGAATTTTTTTTGATACAGAATTGATGTATTTCAGCATTTAGGATAGAAATTTATTTCAATTGATTTTTGTCAGTACTAAATCGATGCCACACTCATTGAACAAAAAATCATTGACCTACTGTATCTAACCAGAAGAGCATCGTCTCCATGAAAATATCTGAACTAAAGACAGATCAACATCCTTTCTAAAGTGTTCCAGAGAAGTAAGCGAGCTTGTGGAAAAAGCATTGCCGACAAGACGAGTGTCTCTGTTATGGACTGAATCTAAAAGATTCAGTGAGTGTTAAGGGACTCCATAGAATCAAGATTTTATGGGCGGGTTTTTTTCAGGTCAAACTAAGTTACATTAACTTGAATCCGCAAACACTTCGTTACAAATGTACAGAGAGTTGAAATTTTGAGATTTATTTATTTGTTTGATACCTCTCTCAGTTTTTAAGATATTGAGATCAAATTTGAAACATAGATTACGTTTCAGGGCTAACATCATCCAACATGCCAAGGAAGATATTTTTTCAGGGGTCAAGCGTTCTAGTAATGCTTTGCTGGTGTATTCTTATACATAAAATGAATTTTTTGTTTTCTTCACACATTTTTTTCTTTCGTAATTTATATGCATCTACGACCATAATAATTGAAATTCTTCAACGAAACAATGAAAAATAAATTTAACTTAGTGGGCTTTGACTGCTATCTTCATTTTGATGTTTAGGTTTCTTTGGAAGCATTTGACATTATTTGAAAGTTGGTTTGTGTCTGACCGTGTTTGTTTCCTAATCGCCAGTTTCCCAACCAGAGAACTCGTAAACTTGTAAATTCCCATCATCACGTTCGGAAATACGGTAGATTCCAGACTCCAAGGCACAATGCTGGCAGACCGCCATAAGCATGTAATCCAGTAATGGAAGAAGAGATTTTGAATGACAAGTAGCAAAAGATTTGGGTGTTTCCCATTCAACTGTCTGGAAACACGTTATACCCATATTATATCCAGAGGTTTGCTTTCTCGAGATTTTCCACTGCGCTTGCAGTTTTTCAGACGGATACTGCACCAAGTAGGGTACCTGAATTTTTATCCAAACATGTTCAGACAATCTGGACACCAAGAACAGTTTAGCGTAAACATATGGGCAGGAATAGTGGGGAGATACTTGAATTGAACCTTTAATTTCACCGCGAATTATGAATGGTTGCACATATTATTCATATACAGTGTTTCCCAATCGGAGGATTGGCAGAGCAAATCCAATTGCTTGGACTTCAACACGCTGGACTTTTTTTATGGGGACATGTAAAGGGCCTAGTTTATGGCGTAGAACCAGTGTCTTCCATCAAAGTTTCCACTGAACGAATTATGGAAGCCCTAAAAACCGTGAAAATCTCAAGAACGTGTGCGGCAGTCTATGAGAAGAAGATATAAAGAGGTCAAGGTTCGTTAGGGTTTTTTTTTTGGGTATTGTTAACAAAAACTCGCAATTTAGATTAAAAACCAAATTAATTTGTTTTCATTGTGATAATAGGTTCCCACTTTTTGTTTAATTTTAATTGAATGTAGCGAAATACAAAATATTATCAAAACTCTTTTCTCGATATATCGGGTGCAGATGTGGCAAAATTACACAAGACAAAAAATGTCATTATTAAAACAAAAAATTCATATCGTATTTCAGAATCTGTCACATTAAAGTTTATGGGGCGAAACAGGGCTTTACCTCTGAAAAAATATCTCACTGTAGATTCTTATAATTACGCACAAGATAAGGAGAACTCAAGTGAATGAAAAAAATCGAAAAACAACGCTTTTTAAAAGTTGGAAGAGTACGAAGCTGACACAATTTCGACAAAGATTTTCCTACACGACGTTCCCAATGTTTTGGATATATCCATGCAAAAAGCGTGGCAACACCGCCGGGTCTGTAAACGTTGGCAAAAAGTCGGAAAATGTATATGATGGCTTGGAAAAGCGGTGAAATATGATGGGTGTGTGAACGTCTGATGTATAATACGAAATAATTTTTTTTCGCCTTTTATTACCCCTCTCGGTTGCCCTTGTTTTATTAGGTTGAAATAGGTATAGAACACCAGAAATTTTGTTGAAATCATCAGTATTTCTAGGGGGTCTGAGGTCGCCTGCCATGCTGTACTGGTCTGACAACGGCGGTCATATCTGTATATATATATATATATATATAAATATAAATGAATAGTAACTTGTGACATCTACTATTCATTTATACTCTCTTTGCCTTATGGTACTAATTCAGAGTGCATTCGTTTCAACTTCGAGAGACCTCATAAAGCCGTGCTGATGAGTTGGTAACAACGAAACAGCGCTGTCCACGGATCGTGAGCTCTCGGAGTTGAAACGAAAATACTCTATTCACTTTATATAAATATATATATATATATATATATATATATATAAATATATATATATATATATATCTGGGTGTTTTGTCATTTTAAATTGAGGGATTTTTGTTGTAATTATAATAGAGTAGTGAGTTAATTTGGAAAGTATGGCTGTTGATTTATTACCGGGAATGTTGTTGAAAGGGTTGTTGGCTTTTTAGAAAAATGCATGTTTAACTGTAGAGCGATCTTTCATGTTTTGAGACCAATTTTATTCAACTATATAATTTATTTTTCTTGCGCTTAATTGCATATACGGTGTGTATGAATTCTTACAGTTGGTTTATTTTACAAATTTTTACAATTTATACATTTTTATTTTTATATTTCACACATTTTTAATATTTTTGTTACTATTTTCCACAATTTTTTTGCTTTGGTGAATAAAGCTGGTTGGTGGAACTTTGCTTCTTACTATTACTTACTCCTTCAACCCCTCATACAAAGTCCACGCATTTGAGAAGCCGTTGCCGAACCTACAAATCTAGATCTTTGCCTTCGAGGACGATGGTGAACTTACGAAAACCAGTACAGCTGTGAATTGTAAGGTTGAGCATTCTGGCTTTTGGGGAGGCTATCCCCTAGCCTAAATCCGGGTGATCCAGAGCGGATTCAAAACTTTACTCTAGATCTGGTGGCAGCAAAAGTATTCAACATCTATACTTTCATTTAATTTTAATTAAAAAAGACTTCCTAGGGTGGGCGACTGAGGAGTGGTTGGTTGCTTTGGTCAGTTTGAAACTGAATCAAAGATATCGTCGCCTAACCCCCCTAGCGATTTATTACAAGACGATGGGATTGGCATCTAGACAATTCATATTGCCTATCAATTCCGATGAAATTGAGTAATCATTTCTCACACTCAGGATTCGAATCTGGCCAAGCGCTAGTATAGAAATTTCAACGGCCAATATAATGAATCGCTAGGGTAATAGGCGACGATATGTTTGGTTCAATTTCAAAATGACACCAAAGTAAACAACCACACTCCTCAGTCCACCCTAGGAAGTATTGTTTTATATTAAAATTAAGATTGAAGTATAGATGTTAAATACTTTCACTGCCACCAGACTCAGAGTATAGTTTTGAATACGCTCTGAGCCACCCGGATTTAGGCTCAGGGGATAGCCTCCCCAAAAGCCCGAATGCTCAATCATATATGCTCCACAGCTCTACTGGTTTTCGATATTTCACCATCATCTCGAAGGCATTAAATTTCAACCCAGAGCGACCTTTGAGTATTTTAAACACAATTTTGTTCACCATTTATATTTGGGAGTAATGGTGAAAATAACCCAAATAGAAATACAAATATTTCCCTCAAACAAAAGGACCGATTTATACAGGGCACGCCATTAATAAACATAACAGTGCTCACTGTTACACCGACAATTTACGTCACAGATTTGACTATGTGTCAGAATATTGCATTAGGTTTAAAAATATACCGTCTATGACGTCAATGTTTCAACGCTAAAACAAAAAGTTTGCAAAACGGACCAAATAATTTAAAAAAAGTGGTACGCCAAAACACAGCTCAAAGCTATTTTGTGGCATAATGCAATATTCTGACACATAGTCAAATCTATGAAGTAAATTGAATGAGTTTTTAAAACATTATTGAATGCGGTTCAATGCCAAAAAACAGCTCTATCGCTTCCTTATCGACATCTAACCTCCTTATATAAAATAAAAATATATCTATTTAATAAAGCGCGGTTGAAAGCTGTTGATAATATGGAATTCACACCACTCTTTCGCAACTATTGACCATCAAACCACATATGGGATATATAAAATCATGTATATTGAAGGGTGCCCCATTTGAAAAATAGAGGTAAAGAAATGTTTTAATTTTGTAAAAATATAGGTAATACCAATATTTTTCTGACCATCCTGTATAACTTCCGAAGAAGATGAATATTTTACATGATGCCACCAATTACCAATAGTCTTAAATGATTCTAATACATTCTTCCCCAGCCAACCATCGTGTGACATGAAGTGTTATGTGATGTAACAATGTTGCGCCAATGCGATGTTAAGTTTTTATCTATATTCGACGGATATTATTTGATATTTTAGTCACAATAACACATCACTAACAGGAAAATATGTGATAAGGCAGCAAAACATTCATCAGACCACACCTATTCGACGTCAACAAAGCTACTAAGTCATTTTATCACATTGAGACATCTATGAGATGAATATTATAGGTTACATTTTCATATCAAGTCTGTACGTGAAACCGTTCAAAAGTTAACAGGGGGGAGGACTATTAAAAGCCGCACTGTATATTTGTCACAATATAGTCCTAAATGTAGCCTCCAAATGATATCACAGTGCGACACATTTGTAATATAAAATGCGGACTTGTATAAATACCTATTGATGACTTATTTTTATGTTATGGAGCGAAGTGGTTGTGGTATGAGAGCACTTGCCTGTCATCCAGGCGGACCGTCTCCGATCCTCCTGCTTGTCACGGAACAAACAATTTTTTTTTTCAAGTGACATCGCATTCCACATCCAAAAGACGTCACAAAGATTTTCTATGAAATAATAATATTTTTAAAATTGCTCTTTGTTCATTTTAAGATATACATTGATGGAAACTTTTCACTTCAAAATGAGGTAAAGAATCTGTTTACGAAGTTTGTCGGTCTTATTCTGACTCACCCTGTATATGAAGCTTCCCTGAATTATTTCTAGCGTTCATAACTTCGCAACCACACGGTTCTGCAAAGCGAAAATATCATACTGATTTTTTTTATAAAACTTCCCCAAGTAAACCAAATTTTTACCCTAGATTCTCACAATGTTCTTTAAACATTATAGGATGATCCTCTTCGTATGAAACCGAAGATACGACAAACAGGAGAAGCTCATCATTCACGCGGGTAAATAAAAGCGTTCGGTTGTTAATCCAATCATCTGCAGGTGCATGGGTTCGAACCCCGAGGTAACCGGTCCCTGCAGAGCATCACACGTTAAAAGATACGGGCTACGTCTTCTCTAGATCGCACAAGTCTCTCGAAGACTTCTGAAGGGTTTCTCGTAAGGGTGCATATCCGGTTGATGGAAATAACAATAAAAAATAACATATAGCAGACCGATTCAACTTACCTCTTCCTATTAGAAATATATAATATTATGTATAATGAAATAAGAACGTTTTATTTAGTCAGGGTTCGCGAATTATGTGTTTTCAGAAGAGGGGGATATTATTACCAATTGAAAAATTAAAAGAAACACAGAGGAGTAATCTTAACTAGGAAGAGATTTTGCTTTGGTCTACATGTTTAGGTAGATTTTTTACTCAATTTGGCAATAATAGGTACATCACATTTGGGTTGGTGTATACGTTATTCAAGATTCCGCTAAAACATATATTATATATATATATTGACTCACCTTTGACTTTGGCACTCATATCACTGCAAGTGAAGGAAGTCGTTAAAAAACTAAAAAGATTAGTTGTTTGTATGATAAATATCTGAAACGGTCAAGGTCGGCAAAAGTTCAAAAAGCTTATATTATTATATAATCGTAGTTCACTTTATACGGATTCACTTCGAAATAATCTCCCTGTCCACGTCTAAAGACCAAATGCGGACATTATAGTATGCAATTACTTACTTAAAGATAATAAAATGTATACCCAGACTAAAAATATGCGCTGCTGGTACTTGGGAAATATGTAATGAATGAGTTAGTGATATGAAGCAGTGGTTTTTTACGCATGAAAATTAATGAAATTCAAAAAATGAGCACTTTATCACCTTAATTATAAAACAAAAATCCTCAATTGCCGTTATCTGGTGAATATTTAAACAAAAAATGTTAATCACGTTCACATACATGCTTTTTCTATCACACTAATAGGTATTACTTTCAAGTTTCGAAGGCAATCACCAAAATATTGAATAGATTTACCGGTACTTGTTATTCTCAATTTATTAGAAATTGAATACAACAGTGAAAAATCAACATGAAATAGTTATTTGATTTACTAGGCATAAAAGCACAAGATTTAATGTCGCGGCCAAGGCATTAAATCTGCTTTTCTGCCGTGTGAAACATATAATTTTTTCTTCAAATTTGTTCCAATTCCACGCAAATCGACTTTTTCATATTTAAATTGCGTTTCATTATCGATATCCAAATAACTAAATTATTTCATCAAAGGTAACTGGGCCCTGCGTTACTATGTTTACCGCTGATGACGTTTGTTGAATTTGTTTGTTTACTGTTTACTTTGTCATTGTCAATTTTAATAACCAGTTTGATTTAAATTATTACTTGGAAGGTTGCCTAGCAACGAACTCTGCCTAGGCAGTAAAAGTGGACTTTTTCTGCCTAGGCATTAAAAGTTCAATTTCTAAGCCTGCCAAGTGTCATTAAAAGGCCGTTTTCAATGTCATTTGGAGAAAAAATAATTAATCTGTATTCCGGGGCGCATTCGCATTTGCAGCTGCAGGGAAACCCGGAAAAACCTGTAATACCACATCTGAAGAGTTGGAAATAATTGAAGAAAAATTTCTGAGGATGTTCGTCAAATCGGGATTATCTGTTTTTCTGTAAAATAGGATGCATGGTGTTCGAAAAAATGCATCCTATTGACGAAACTGTCATCAAATTTGGACCAGTCCTTTCTGTCTTTTGCCAAGGTATAATTGTAGTCAGAATCAGCTCCAGAACCGCAGTGAACGATGACTGCATGAAGCTCATAACGGCATCAGTCAGCTAGATCGGTATGTTCTTCTAGCTTGATTCGTTGTAATAATTTGATACTTCTGTGAGTTGCTGAATTATAACTGAAGAGTTTCAGAGTTAGGATCAGAATACACTTGACTTTCACATGTAAGGTCACCGGTTCTCAGGTGATGAATGAGTAGGTTCTGCACGGACTGGATTTTCGAAAGGTTGGGAATCGCCAGCTCTAATTCAAAAAAATCACTGAAGTTTCCGAAGGAATTTTGAGCCAATTTTGCCTCCTAATATAACTTTCTGGAAAAATGGTTGTTTTCATCGCTGCTGGCATGCAGAATATATCACTTAGAATGACCCCTTTTGTGCAGAGAGTTCATCTCTAGTGTATCTATTGATCCTGAAAATTTTATGATTTTTCGTTAAAAATAACAGAAGATACGAGGGTGTTTCCATGAGAAGTGAAACACACTGTATATTCTGGAAAATATGGGTTTCCAAGGATGGACAAATTCAAAACAAAGATAGGCACGTGATAAAGGTGAACTTTGTTAGAGATGTGTTCATGTAACTAGTCGATCAAGAGTTATTAGTATTTCGTGTAAATGAATTTATTAAATTGGAAAGCGCATCAGTACGATTCTCGTCAAGTACGATACTCGTCAAGTATGATGATGGCATAATAGCCGAAAGCGCTTTGCAATTTAATAAATTTATTTACCCGAAATACAAATTACTCTTGATTAACGTATAATAAACCCGGTTGTTAAGTTTCATGTTTGCCTACTACTGATCCCAACTCTTCACTTGATGGATAATGTTGAAGCCTATGTAGAGAACAAACAAAAAAGACAGTGCGAAACAATTAAGTTTTTCTGCACTGTCCATAGTGCGCCAAGTGATACTTTTCATCGTAAAAATGCGTACAAAAATAAACGTGTGTGAAAATATCAACTGTGCGATAAGTATTTCTTTACACATACTGTTTAAATACTTTAACGCATATTTGAAAAATACAGTATTTTTCGTAAAATTTTCCTCGGAGGTCACACCAATTGATAAAACGTCGAAAACACGTCTGAAACCAAAATCGAGCAACTGGTCATACTAAAACCGACCATCAAACCCATGGGTACCTATTTTTACTGATATGGTGGCCAAATAATCCAATGATGCACAATAAATCAAGCTACAGAAAAGTGCAGCGGCTATAGCTTGTATGGGAATCACAGGGGCGATATTTTCGTACCCTCTACTCTACTCCATGCAGCGTTAGAGGTGAATGTTAAACCTTCCACATCAATTGCACCTATCTGTAATGAAGGAAGCAATAAAGTCAGACTGAGCCAGATGCCAGATAGTAAACTTAAAAGCAGGAAGTCTGTTTGGACATGTGAAGATTTTGGAACACATTTCCCTAGAACTTGGTGAACCTTTCCAAATAATAAAATTGGTATTGTCGACAAGAGGTTTCAACTAACAGACACTTGATTGAAAATAATAACGATTATCCTTATTCTTGACGGAAATGAGAAAAATCTGATGAGGGATATGCCATTACTGAAAAAAAAACACTGTGCTTTAGCTCTGTATGATGGATCATTCAATAAGAGATATTTTCTGTATTTGATGTTTTGCTCACAGTTCTGAACTGGTCTTGCCTGATGTCGAAATGAACGTCACAAAGAGTGAAACACTGGAAGTTAAACTAAAAAGATATAGCAACTGTTTATAGGACCTAAAGGACTACAAAAAAAAGCGATCAATAATAAAAATAAGACTGTACAGATTTCCAGCATTCTTTGAATTTTAATTTGCGAAACACTTCATCAGACTATGAAAAGCCATTTGGAATAACAATCTGCATAATATGCGAAAGCACTAGTTGGTACCTTGGAACTGAAATTCTGATGAAACTGAGTGAAAGGGTGTTTTTGTGACTCCAGAAATAAGGGTTCAGCAACAGAAAATGGCATGCTTGATGATGGATGTATTGAGAAAAATCATAAGCAAAAAATGATCACTGAAAAATATCATATATTTCTTATCAATGATGCAAAATGAACTTCATCAGGAAAGATTTGACGAAAAAATTTCCAATGAATAACTTATTGAAACTGTTGGAGAAGATGAAAATCGAACAAAAGACATTTAGTGAACTCTTTCATCGTTAACCACGGCCTCATTAATATTAATTTTATATGTTCAACAAATTATTTTTGATTTCTTCTTGTATTATAATTATATGCACAATCCAGAAGACTTCGAAAACTTGTTTCTTTCCCCTCGTATTTCGTATTCTGAACAGTAGCTCAAACGCACAACTGTCATTTTTCGCCGGTAGATCAAGTAGTGTTATTATTTGTTATGCTATAGATCGTTAGATCTACTGTCAAATCCAAAAAATTGTTATTTTTATTTATTTCGTTTTATCATACGGTTATAATATAACACAACAAACGTAGAGTGGGGCGCCAGAAATATGTGAAATTTAACGTTGGATGCGGGATTACAGTTAGGTAACCTCTTTATTGCATCCAACAATTATCTAAATTTTATCATTAGAAAATGTATAAATAATGCTCAAATTCGAATTTAACGCTAGTTATTTCATCCGGTAATACCATGGACGTGATGTTGAAGTGTTTATTGTTTGTATTAATAGGCTTTTTCATACGCCTTGCTCTTCAGTGCACCAACATCGGATATCCTTTTGAAAATCACTTGAGCACCAAGACTCCATACAGAATTGTGTCCAACAAAAGCTTCGAGAAAATTGAATTTGAAGGTTTGTTTGAATGAAATGAGTTGTCGATTATTCTGTTAATACTTTATGTAGGATGTACTCCAAGAAAAATTTGGATGATGGTTAGACACGGAACGAGGAATCCCAAATTGTCATTCATCGAAAAGATGAAGATTCGTCTACCAGAGATCAAACAGCTGATTGTTGAAAATGTAGAACTACCCAATGGTACGTACATGTATTTAATTTCAATCTTACATCCAATTTGCTCATTCTGTAGAGCTGTTCCTTTTTTCTGATAAGGCCTACCCAGTAGCAACTAAAATTAAAGTATTTACGAATCACAACACAATGGAATTTGAAGAACTTTTTCTACTGAGTCTTTTTCACATTGTTTATGGGATGATAAGGTTGCTGTCTCAGCTCAATCTAAAGCTGGTACCACGTTATTTTTTTCTTCTGAAAACTGAAAAATTTTGAATAAAAACAAGCAAGAAAATTTCAACTATTATTGGTATGTATACATGCATATTTACCTATCATTTATTTATATTGGGCTTCTCTTACAAAATGAAGAGCCATGGAAAATATCTTTGAGAGCATTAAATTCTGGAAAGGGTTGGTATATATTATTTAATGAAGTGTTGAATTCATTTTCGAAAAATTTGTCTAAAAGCAAGTAGTTTGAGAAAAGTTGATACAAATTATGAGAAGTTATTAACAGTTGAGAAATATTCGGTTAGAATATTTATTGATGATCATTTCATAGTATTTCTTGTCAATATTCTTCGTGACTAATAAAAATGTTATTCTGAGGTACAGTTTTGATGAAATAGTTAATACAACAATAACAAAGTTACAAAATAAAAAATAATCAATCGGCGTTCCGACAGCTTTAAAGGATTTGATGGCGCATTCCCTTTTACAGCTGCAGAGAAACCTGAAAAAACCTGCAACACCACATCACCAAGAGTTGGAAATACTTGAAAAACTCTAAAGAGATCCGTCGAATCATGAATATCTGCTTTTTAGTGACTTCAAAGGCTCCAAAAGATACAATTTTAAACAAGACTCTATTAACATAACTGTGATCTAATTTGTAGCAGTCTGTTATGTCTTTGGCCAAGGGTATAGTGGCCACAAAACCACAGTGAATGATAACTGAGTAAACCTCATAACAGCTTGACATTTGCTAACGAAACTCCTATTCTAAAAGGATGGATTATTCTAAATCTGTTTTTTTCATTTTATGAACTTATGGCCTTTTGCCAAGTATGCCCATTTCCAACCATAAAATACTCAATTGGTGCTGATTTTTCCTTTATTTCAGAAAAGGAGATAAGTTAGTTTGCTTATGTTACGTAATTGTAGAAAACAAGAGTGAAGTCACAAAAGGGTACCTGCATGAAAGTAGGCATTCATCATGTTGAAATTATCAACCTAGTATGTTTCAGTAATAGCTATCAGTTATTACTTATTCCATTTTTTATCAGGTTAAAATTAAGAGAAGTTTCATAATCTTGAAAAATGCTTTGTTGAAAGTCCATCTGCGGTTACTCTGAAGATGGTAGTATAGATGTATTCACACTAGGCAACATAATTCAGTGATATTTCTTTTGGAATGAAAATAAGTGTTGAAATATATTAGTCTTTTACTTCATAATTTCAGAAGTATATGGAAATGAATGTGTGTTGAGTATAAAGTTCTTCTGCTCGCTATCAGATACTGTAAAACATTGAGTAGATTTTCCAAAAATTTTAATGTATTGCTGCTGGAACAGGGACACCTGACCTGTTGGTAGAAAGTCGCATATGTACATGACGTTTTTTCGTTATGATGTTCACAGGGTGTGATTTATTTCAGATTTCATCAGGAACAGAGATTTGGATATTTTTCGAAAATGGACAAACAGTCTCGATCACAATGACAAAAAAAAGTTGACACATGAAGGGGAGGAAGAGATGCTGCTGTTGGCGGAAAGGATGCAAAATAGATTTCCCGAATTGTTTGATAATGTCTACAGTAATACTTCTTACAAGGTAATATATTTGATTAAAAAAATGTCATTATCAGTAAACTAACTGTCATTGTAGAATATCCAAATTCAGATTCACTTATTTATGCTTTTATTGAAACTGTTGATGTGAATATAGTCAAAAAACATAGAACATATTCTTCTGAGAGAAATACCTTGTTATCAAACTGGGAATTTAGAGACAATCCAGAGATTTTGTTTAATGGTTTCTAGTCAACTTCATACATACTATATATTTTCCAAACAATACAACAATTTTTGTGTCACAGTTGACACATAGTTATACTTAAGATTATGTATAAAAATAAACAAAACAAAAAAAAACAATTACATACATGCATGTATTATTATTGTTATTATTTATGTTCAAAACTAAAGTATGTACTTTTTGAATGGGAATGACATGTTTTCAATTTATACCTTGGTATAGTTATGTACTGCCACTTAATTATTTGTCAATTTGTTTTAGTTCAAGTTTACATATTCTCAAAGAACACAAAAAAGTGCTTACTATTTCACATCTGGATTATTTGGAAGAGCAACAGCAAAAGATGTTTGGTATCCAGAACCTCTGAGAAAAGATCCAATCTTACGAGTGAGATCCTATTGAAATATGTGATGATATGAATATATGCCTCATTTTTTCAGTTCTACAAACTATGTGACAGATGGACTGCAGAAGTCAAAAAAAATCCAACCGCCATGCAAGAGAAATTAATTTTTCTAAATGGACCAGAAATGGCAGAGACTGTAAAACAAGTAAATGATAGGCTAGGTCTCAGAGAAGAACAATTGACTATAGGTGAGTTGCACTTGAATTTCTATTTTTGAATAAGAGAAGATGTTCTCAAATATTCTATGCTTACTGATGCAAAACATAATGAAGAATTTCAATTATTTCAAAATCAGACCAAGTGTCTAGGGTCGAATATTTTGTTGGAAATTAAAAATATACGAAACTAGAAATAACCCAAAAGGCATACAGGTACTCTTATGAAGTTTTAGGAGAAATCTTGGCCTTTATATCTAAAAGGAATAAATGGCTATTTGGATTCTTTGGTGTGAATAAAATTCAAGAGATTGAAACTACCCAACACACCAAAACGATTTCCCTTGACACGCGTTTCACCAACTAAGTTTTCATCCTCAGGTGCTCAAAGCGCGTCAAGTGAAATTGACGTTGTTTTGCTGTTTTGAGTAGTTTCCATCTTTTGAATTTTTAATAGGGCATACATTTTTATGTGTATTTTCAAGAATTTATCATGAATTTTCAGACGATATTGTTTTGATGTACGAAATGTGTGCATTTGAGACAGCATGGAACAAAAGAAGCAAATCTCCTTGGTGCTCGCCTTTCACAATAGAAAATTTGGAGGTAAATATCAATATTGTTCTACTCAATTATTGTAGTTACTGGAATTTAGAAAAAATTAATATTAATATGCTGAAAATGTCTCAGAACCCTTCAGAACCCCATATTTAATTTTATGTTTATATGTATAAATTATTATGTTGTATCCAAATAATTGAATTATGTCCATTTTCTTTGTACAGATTTGCAGTTGGATATAAATAACTTTTCCTATATGTGATTTTCAAAAACCATTTCTGAATAACCTCAAGATTTCCCCAAGCAAGATTCCCATCATTCAATTGAGACCATATCAATAAAATATATGGAATATCTAGGGTTTTTATGTTTATGAATGTTTTGTAATGCTTGAATTTTGATAATAGATTATAGACTTCGTAGTTTCCTGAATAATAAAAAATAAAGAATATCTAGGGTTTTTAAGTCCATGAATGTTTTATGATGCTTGAATTTTGATAATAAAGTTTGTAATTTCTTCAACAAGAATACTATTTGTTTATATATAATTCCTACGTACTTGATACTATCAGTTTCTTCAATTCTAGTATCATCATCAAGTATTAGTGGTTCTAATTCGAACTTTATAGTAAGGTTATAATCAAACCAATTTTTAATCTTTTTAAAATCTCATGTGGTCTTAGTTTGTAATTCAATCTAGTTTTTTCTACAAAACTATTTCACCTATAGTATCAATATAAAAAAGGTTATTGATATAGATAGTAAATAGAAGTGGCCTCAAAACGGTCCCTTGTGACACCAAATTGAAATATTTTTGTTCACTTCTAGTTTCATCAATCTGTGGCACTCTGAACTATTTTCGAGGTATTCAACAGTGTTCTTTTAGGATTCCAGATTCCTAACCTCCATTAATTTCTAATAAATGATAATCAAGCTCCAAATGAAATTTTTAAGGGATTATTTTAATTTGCAGGTTCTTGAGTATGCTGAAGATCTCAAAGTTTACTGGCAAGATGGCTATGGGTATGAGTTGACATATAAACAGGCTTGTCCGGCTTTTGCCGATATGATGACTTTTATGCAATCGTAAGTATGACTTCTGGTAGAATGTTAATTCGAAAAAATCAGCTGTATAAAGATTATGAGTGGGATAATTCTTATCCTCCACTGCAGGCAGTAAAGTGTATTGTGGTTCACTCCTACAGTTATACTTCTAATAATTCCAGCATCTTCATGCATCCAATTTCTAATCAATTCTGTGCCTCTTATGTGTCAACATGAAATGATGACTGGTGAGTAAACCCACCAGAACCTCAAGGTGTAAACTGTTCAATTTCAGTGGTTTGTTGCTTAACTCGTATGTCAAACGATTTCCTAAGAATATGCCTGTTAGTTCCCAAGGCACGAAATTCTCCAGTTCCTACCTCTTCTTGCAGACCAAGAGCGTATGTTTGGCTGTCGATCTGATCTTCAATATCAGCTCTTGATGTATGAATCAAGGGCAAACGAAAAACAAAAGGGAAAAATTACCCCCGCAAACAAAAACCCGTCAAAAAAATCCCTGAAAAAAAACGGAAAAAATACCCCCCGGAAAAAATACCGCCGGAACAAAACCCTCCGGAACAAAACCCTCCGGAACAAAACCCTCCGAAAAAAAGAAACGGAAAAAATACCCCTATATGCGATAACAATGGTTAGTACACAAAAAGTAATGAAATTTCAACTGTGTCATGTTAAAGAAACTAGACCATATTTGATTCAGTTTACAATACAGAGGGGTGGAACAACAGATTTTCCAGCCTTGTAAAAAGGCGAATCTGTCACCAGGTTAGTTCGTTCAGGTACAATCGAATCATAAAAATATAAAAAATCGTCTTTTTTGGTCGTCGACGATGAACATTCCATAGGATAGGTTAAAACTTTTATTGGTATCGTAAAATGAATCAAATATGGTCTAGTTTCTTTAACATGATACACAGTTGAAATTTCATTACCTTTGTGTACTGGCCATTGTTATCGCATATAGGGGTATTTTTTCCGGGAGGTATTTTTTCCGGGGGGATTTTTTCCGTTTTTTTTCATGGGTATTTTTTCCGTTTTTTTTCCCTAGATTCGTATCAAGCTGGTCAACTGACTTATTATCATTTATGATATTTTGTAGGGGTTTTTAAAAATTTTAACACGCATATATTGGAGTGAAATGAAGATGCAAGAGATTCAATGAAACTCTCAAAATTTGTTACTTTAATCAAAACCGCAACAACTCAACGCAACAAATATCATTTATAATATGTAGTCGTTTTGAAAGTTTGGTGAACTGTCATTAAACAGTGGCAATAACACTTTCAAGTTACAGATCGGTGTAACAAGTTAAAAAGAATAAAACATCCAATTTTTTTCCAGAATCCGTTATGATTCATGCGTGTATCATTGAACAGATGGAAATATTTCCTGAAATTTGCTACCAACCAATATGAGGGATATTAATATATAACATCGTTTTTTAGGAGAATTCGTTTTCCAAGGGTTACAGTTTACTTTACACATTCAGGAACATTATTGAAAATGTTGGCTCATCTTGGACTATATAAAGATGAAGAAGTACTCACAGCTAAAAACTTCGAACACATGTTAGGGAGAAAATGGAGAACATCCCTCATTGATAGTTTTGGTACCAATTTAGCTTTTGTTCTTTATGGGTGAGTTGAAACTATTGCTTTATCCAATTTTAGGGTTCATTAGGTTTTACTTGAAACAATCAAGATTATATAGGAATAATCAAACCTGATTACATTAGTTATTATCCAATAACAAAGTCGTTATTCATAATGAATAAAAAATGGAAAATGACTGAATAAAACTTACGTCCCACCAAAATTCATTCAAACTACACACTTTTTATCAATAAAAAATTGTTTCAAATGCTTTTTTAATGAAGTTTCAGAACTAAAATTTTCACTCAAGGCCGGTTTTTCAATGTACTTTAACTTCGAGCTAAATTTAACTCATGGTTAGAATGTGAGTCGATTCCTTCATTTAGCAAATGTCATATTCATTCTAACCACGAGTCAAATTTAACCGTGAGTCAAAGTACGCTAACGCGACATTGATAAACTGGCCCTCAGTGAATAAGTGATAGCTTATTTTGTTTCACAAACTCTCAATTTGCAGTAAAAAAGTGAGAAATTTTCTTCCTTGTTTTGAAGTTATTCAAATGAAAATTTCATTCTGTTACGTTTCAAAATAAATTAGAATAGAATTTCACTCTTTTAATATTGGATGATGGTGGAATGAAGAAATATTTTGATTTTTTTCAAACCAACGGTTTCAGAACAAATTTGACATTGCATTCTTGTGGTGGTCTCTATAGAAATGCTTAGTAATTCTGATTTTTATTCAAAATTATTCATCCAAAAAATCTCTGATGAGGACAAAGTATATTTAACTATAAATGTATAGTAAAATAGTAAATAGTCAGAGATTTGTCTTATACAATCTTCAGGAAAGAAAAATTGCTAAACGCTATATTAAAAATAATGAAAATGCAGTTTTATAGATAAGGATTATTCTTTCAAAATTCTTAACATGTTTTTCTCCAAAAATCCAAAGTTGCTTTGATGCTAGAGCGTTCGTCTCTAACTCAGATGACGCAAGTTCAAACGCACCGACGGTCACTGAGTTAGAGAGGTTCAGAATCCACTCTCACATTAGCTGAGCATCTTTTATCTCCCTTGCTTGAATAAACTCTTTGGTAACATAGGGGATTCGCAAAAACAAACATTAAAAACAATTTTTTTTTATTATTTAGCCACAATAAAATAGAATCATTTATGACTATAAACTATTTACCAAATGATGTGAAATCCACACCAAAAAAACCTTTATGAATTGTAGTCTCTACAAGTATTGATGTATATATGTATTAAAATTAAATTTATAGAAGTTTGAAGTAATTTTTTCAATCTATACTATGTTTATAGTAAAACAAACACTTTTCCAGATGTGGCAGTGAAAAAAAACTTCTGGTTCTACACCAAGAAAACATCGTCAAACTACCAGCATGTCCAGATACTGACTTATGTGATATTGAAAAAATTGAGGAATTTTACTTGCAAAGCCTAGAAGGCTGTGATTTTAATTCTATTTGCGACAACAACATAAGAACAAGGTGATCTAGGTGTGCAAAAGCTGACTAACACAAATTATAATTTATAGTTTCATTCTAGCAACTAGCAACCAAAGTTAAATCTTAGTTTATTTATGTATTATAGTTTTGGATCGTTTCCAAATGAACTATCCAGTTACTCTCCTTTTTATTTTTTTTACTCAGTGAATAAGTAGGAGTGACAAAGATGTATAATAGTGTTTGTAAAAGAAGTCATCGAAAAATGCTCGATATTTAATTACAAATATTTTTTCAAACCGACTTTCATTGGTTCACTGTAGTAGATCTCTTTAAACTAGTGGATATTTACTAATATCATTTGACTTTGATAACAAACAAAATGATTTTAAGTTATAAATTTCAATCATGATCAGGTCAGGTTACACCACAAGTAATAAAACCCTGACACACAACAGAAAAACTTCAACACCTCATCAACAAAGTGGAAAGTTCAGTTTTTGGCGCTTGAAGCCTAACCCAACAAAGTCTCAATTCATTATCTTCCACCAGAATCCCACTATCATCCTAAACAATCAATCAATCCTGGAAAGCAATCCATCAACAAAATACCTAAGTATAAATATGGACCAAAAACTCAACTTCAACGACCACATCAAGATACATTTTTTTAATATAACTTGACCAGTTGAGTCTGTGATCAATAGTCAGCCCTAGTAGTTGCTTTTGGTGTTAGTTTTTTATTGCTGCTAAGGTTGGTAACGAACCATTTCCCAGCTTTTATTCTCTGCCCCTGCAGCTATCAAGATTAGGGAATCATTTATGAGATTATGCGAGTACGTGTCATAAGCAACTGGAACTCTATCAAAAGGTGTTGAGAATGGGGTCAAGTTATTTATGTAAATAATAAACAGTAGAGGCCCCAAAACAGAACCTCACGGGACTCCAAATTTTACGTAATATTATGAAAAACAAAGTTATAAGCTTCGGACAGGTCAGAAGAAGACATTATATCCATATCCCAGATCAAGTCCCTGTACCAGCGTCCCCACAATGTTTGTTACTGCACTCCAAATTGTGAGTTATTAAAAAGTAATTTGTTTTCAAGGTACCTTTATTAAATTTGCTGCAATGGAGATTTCAAAAACATCTAAGAGAATTGAATCTTTTTGAATCTCGCAGCTAACGAACATGAGAACACATGAGAACACAAATTTTAAAATATCATTGACAAGGTCTGAGGAGGTAAACTTTCACAACCGATATCTGAACTTTCTGTGGATATCGGGTTTGTTGGTTGTGGTCTCGAGATAATTCTTTGGAGTAGAGAGGGGGTATCATACTTTGCCCAATTTTTTCGTTGGTTTACCGCACCGCCTTTGAAAATGTCCACCGCAGTAGACGAAACGTCAAGAGGAATTACATCGAGACCACAACCAACAATCCCAAAAACCACTGAAAGTTCATATAAAAGGTCTGTTCGGAGACTGTGGAAAGTTACCATATTATGTGAGGATATCATTATTCGGATTAGAGAAGACATGACATATTGGGTAACAAATATCTTGACCCATACTCCAACAAAAGAGACCACCAATATATATCCACGGATATGAGTTACAGGGTAACATTTTTGTTCTGAAAATTCTGCAGGCATATCCCTAACACCGTGTATAACACATAGTTCAGTGATTGATAAGAATGTAAGTTTTCTTTGATGTTTATGATATTTATTTCTTTTATCAAGCGCATTTTTTTCAATTCCATAAAAGACTGTTCTGTGTATTGATATAATCACAATATCAGGATATAATTTCATCATTCATCAAATTTCGTAGCATTTCCTGTGATCGGCCATCAAGAATATTTTAAATTTTTAACTGAATAAATAACCAAATAAACCAAACTTCAATTTATTAAAAAAATATCAAAAAGAGATCAATTTGTTTCAAACTATACCAACTAAAGAAAGAGAACAGTTAAATGCGCAATCCAGCAGGCATTTTTTTCAAAACACAAATTCCATCCAAAGTGGGGGCCACCACTTCAAACTGATCCGTCGCTAATTCCGCCCTTTCGGCGCTTGCAAGCAGCACCGGTGTCGTATGTGTATGGATACCGGCTATAGTTTTAGGAGTCCCTGCTTTTCCAACTACGTCCACTGCATGGCCAACCCTCACAGTGACCGGAAGGGTGTTTAGGTGTTCGTCAAGTGTCAACAGCCATCTTGGTTGTAGCGCTACTGCTAGTAAGTAGAGGAGATAATGCGATTGGCCCAGTATTAGAGACTGAGGTTCTAGGAGAGCGACCATAGTAACCAGCAGACCTGAAATAACAGTAATAAAGAGTAACACAAGGGATTTTAACATCCGAGAAACGTCCAATTGGAGGCTATCCTTATGATAAATAAATGTGAAATACCGTTGAAACATGAAACAAAACCTCAATAAAAATTACCTGCTAGTGCCAAAGGATCCACCAGCATCCTATCTGTATGCAGCGGATTGAATGTCAACGTTCCCTTTCCCATATGAACTAGACCTTGAGAAATCCGCACCATAAACAGTTGAGAAGGGTTTTTGCCGTGGAAAACGGCTAACTGCCTGAGACTGGCGGCAAGGCGTGCGTTGTTGGTACCAGCACCTATTATGCCTAGTCCGAAGATGGCGTTTGATGCGACCTCTTCGTCTGGATCGTGCGAGTATTTTGTAAGGATATCAATGACGCCTAGCTGTGGGTTGGACACCGAAGATAATGATATTGCTAGGGGGACTGCTTTTCTCACAGACGGGTCCCCGTAACGACCGACGTGCCC
This sequence comes from Chrysolina americana, assembly GCA_958502065.1. Taxonomy (NCBI): domain Eukaryota; kingdom Metazoa; phylum Arthropoda; class Insecta; order Coleoptera; family Chrysomelidae; genus Chrysolina; species Chrysolina americana. The sequence continues at coordinate 10,243,901 of OY293412.1, forward strand.
GAAAATGCGATGAGTCATTTCGACACCTAAAATCGTAAAACTCTTTTTAAACACAAGCTTCTATATTGAACTAAAAAGTAGAAGGATTTTTTAAATTATAATTTAGGAAGTTTTTGCCACTTTTTTCCAGATTTCGAGCCCCCTACCGATATTTTTTCCCATAATTTTCCATTTCATTATCTAGCCTTCAAGGGGGCAACAGGGTACCATTTTTTTGAAATCGAATTTTTCGACGGTCTCTGGTTTTTACTTTTTTTTTGCGGATTTTTTCGATTTTTTTCTCGCGAACCTTCGCCACTTTTTCCAAGCACCCCCGACCGACATTTTTTTCGCCGTAATTTTGAAATCCGAAAGTTTAGGAAATGTTTTCGATTTCCTACACGTTCACTATCTAAATTTTTAGAGGTCATCGGTTCTTAATAAGTAAATTGTTGCTTCGCTACAAAATATCTTCACAACTAAAATAGCCAAATAAGGAACATTTCTTAAATAAAGTGAATACAAGCAAATTATCGATTTTCGAGGTATAAACTAGAGAACTCTTTGTTACAAACACACAGAAAACTAACTGTTTTTGGAATACCAATCAGGTTTCAACATACAATACAAAAAAAAATGGAAATAATTAGGTTTAACCATTGATCAAACTCTCTTGATTTTCGCATGTTCTTCATCTAAGAAAAAAAGATCTACTTCAATTTGATACATTTAAAGCTTCAGTATTTAATTCCAATTTGGGGAACTGCAATGAAATAATTGTAACCATTGAAAACCTTGCAATATAAGATTATGAAATGCATTTTCAAATTACCCTTCTTGCAACCAACCTCAAAGTCATACAAACCAAGAAATCTTTTAGATATTAATTCATTGTTTAGATTGAAATTTTTCACGTTTATTCACCTAACAAAAAATAAGAAAAAACATTCCAATCTCTATTTTGTTACTTCTGATCTAACCAGAAAATCTGATAACCTACAAACTGCGTAAATTATATTTTAATTGTTACCTATCGATTATTTCTTATATTGTTATTTTTTACATGTATATTCATATTGGTTATCACTAGTAGATATTGTATGTTTCTTGAAATTGAATTGTTAATTAAGTTAGTGTACCATAACGGACCTGAAAAAAACTGTTGAATAACATAAATAGTTTTTTTTACAAGTGTTAGAGATCATTAAAACGAAAATTTTAAAAGAAACATAGTTATTATGATATTAATGGTGTTCAGTGGTTAGAAATTAGCTTGCATGTAATAAAAATGAATGACTTTCAAGAAAATTGGTAGATGGAGTTAGTAAATAACATTATTGAAAATAATTTTATGCCGAGCAAACTATGGTAAACTTTGATCAGATACTGGAGCCGCGCTTTTTATTACACATCTAAATTGTAGCTCTGAAGTGGATTATTTGACTTGTTAGGAACCAAAAATAGTAATACCTCATCACAACAGTCACAAAAAAAACCTAAAGGAAACTTTGATTTGATATTGGGGTCATTGCTGTTCTTAGTCTATCTATATAATTCCAACTATATTTGCTTGTTTCAAACATCTAATAAAAAATTCAAATAGCTGTTTTGTTTTTTCTCTGCGTCAACTGGCTGCATCCTCACGAGTAACCCTCAGAAGCCTCCGAGAGACTTGTGCGAGCTAGTGCAGACGAGGCCCTTACCTTTTACCGTGTGATGCCATGCACAGACGGTAATTCAAATGATTTAAGATTGTGTTTAGGTACATCGGACATCCACCAAAATGGATTGCCTGTCAGAGTTGCTTGAATTCATTAATCGGCAGTACTTGACTCATCCGCTACAGCTGTCTTCCTCAAAGCCCATAGTCCTCGATTATACTTTTGACTGTGAAAGCCTTCAAAAATTATCTCAACCAAAAATCTCTGACGTTCCCGAATTTACAGAAAAATATTTGAGTCATTTGCTACAGAAAAAAAAATCAAACAAAAACTGTAGACGAAGTAGTGTTTGCTCTTGAGAAATACTTTGTACTGACCGATATCCTCTCCCATCGACACCACGGCGACCGCCAATGTCGCCATTGCCTGTCCCATAGAATAATCCCATTCAGGTTTCCTGGCCATCTTGATCTTCGTGATACCATCTTTTTTCTCTTTCTTTTCCGATTTATCCTTTTTTTCTTTTTTGGGTACATCGACCTTTTCCCCGACGATGTGCAATAGTTCTTGAATGATCAGCACGTCCCCGGTTCCGGCATAAGCGCACATCAGTAGCGCCGTTTGAATTGACGTCTTGAAAGGTTCTTCGAGCACGTTCATGGCTTCCGAGGGAACGTCGATGGCCTCGCGAGCGTCGAAGTAACATAACGCCAGTCCCAAACCGACAATCCGCATGTAAGCCGATTTCAGAACGTCGGTTTCCTTGAGCTCGATTATTTTGTTCAGAATTGTGGTGGATACTTCGTTGTCGTACTTGCCTATGGAAATTAGCCCGCATGATAGGCTGAGGATTGCCAGAGTTTCCAAGTTTTTACATGGCGATATTAATGGCAGCAGAAGGTCGATCACATCCTGTCGGTGGGAACCTTGAAATAATCAGCTTGTGAATTTTTTCAATCTAGATATAATATTTGGACAAATACAATAATTTGATGAGTTTTTGTTGATTTAAAAGACTGAAAAACTACAATATTTTATATTTGGGATATCAAAAATAATTACATTTGAGTACCTTCACTCATGAAAAAAACACAGGCCATATATGACAGCAAATAAAATTATTTTGAAACTAAAAAAGAATGCATCAAGCACAATCCAAAGACATTCTAAAAATATTATAGTAACTCTGTTGAAGAATATGTTGATTTACTCGCATATTTAGAATCGTGGAATATTATTTGTCGGAATTGAAATTTTCAAAGTTCCACATGAAGTCATGTTTTCTCTTATTATACTAGATGACTACAATATAATGAAAAATAGAATAATGAAGAGTAGAACAGGTGAAATTTCGAATTTGACCTCTTTTATGATTTTCACACTAATTGCATCAAAAGAGATCTAGATCTATAGTGTTTTCAATTAAAGTTATTTGTGGGTTCTAAAAATATAGACAAAACACTTGATTGGTCTTCGAATGATAATATCAGAAATGCAAATAACTTCCATTTTAATAACATTCATTCAAATGAAGGAAAAAATAATCCTGTTTCTCGTTCTATAGAAACGTTCAACAAACTTTCAAACTAAATAAAAAAATCAATAACAAAATTATTATTCACAGCCTCACATATTTCAACTGGACATTCAATATTGGTATCTTTCATTTCAATGGCTTTTATTTTTACTATATTAAAGCTAGTTTTATTATGCAGTAAAGATTTGATTCCATTTCAAACCAGTTTAGGATTCGCATGAGTGAATTGTTCTTTATAAAAGTTGTATTCACTCGTTTATTAGAACTTATTTGGGATTTTTTTATATAGAAATATTTGTCTCCTTTTTTTTAACAGAAATGCTGTGTTTATCAAACCAAGGTTTAGATTTTTTCCTACATTTAATTTTTTTCACAAATTAACAGTAGTCGAATGTTTTCAATAATTCCTCAAATGCCTCATCTGGATCTTGGTAAAGGGGAATTCTGCTATTTAACTCAACTAATTTTTCCCCAATTTCATCACAATTGAATGAATGAATGAAGAGATAATCAAAAGTTTTTGAATTGTTTTATAAAATGCAGGTTATAAATATTTTATGATCACTCAAAGAAGTGTTACTTATTATTATTTTTTTCAGTGTTTGTAATGAAATGATCTATTAAAGTTGAACTACCCGCAACTTCCCTAGTAGGAATGGTTTCATTAACTAACACTAGGTGATTAGATCTATATAGATGTCCATCAGTTGCTTTTATTCCTCACTTTCGAACAGAATATTATTATTTATACCCCCAAAGAATAAAATATCACAGTTGCATTCGTTAAGACTCTCAAGTGTTCTCTCCATGAAATCCAGTAATTTTTGAGTAATTCTTTTGGGAAGACGATATACATCATAAAATCTGGATTTTTAGCTGATCTTCTCTTGCTTTAATTTCGAATTCAATACTATCTTTAATGAAAATTCCTCACCTCCTCCTCGTTCTTTTCTGCTGCAGTATATTGATTAAAACGAATTAGAATTGTAGTTTCTGTAATCACAATTACCTATATCTACTTTCAGGTCCGGAGTTTTTTTTCTGATCCATCCATTTCATTTTTTATTCATCTGTATAAGTGTAGATTTGAAATTTACACTTACCTCAATAAATTTGAACGGTTTGATGTGAAAAAATGGGACAGAAAATATTTTGAATAGTATTTACTACTTTTTGAGATAAGATACATTGCAATTACGACAGATGTCGCTGGAGGCACATCAACTTGAAAATTTCGAAAGACATAAAGATCGAAATTGTGAAAAAACGTATCAACGAAGATAATGGTATATTTTTGTAAGAAATCAGTATTCGCGACTACTGTTTGAATTGTTCATAAAATATTCAAATATTTTTTGTTTTTTATCCCCCTATCAAACATAAATTATTTCTTGGGATCAAAGTGATTTCTTATTGAAATGACATAAAAATTTTGGAAAATTGATAAGATATTAATGTCATGATATATTTAATTTTGAGTAAAATCTATGACCATGCCGATGCCCAATAGGATCCTATGATTAATAAAGAGTTGTTCAGCTTTGACTTTCGTACCAAATTATTTCACTATACCTCTGCGTGTTTTCATACTAACCTGCATAAGCCAAGCCAATTCCCAAAATGGCCCCAATCTGTAATATTTCGTTGTCGATGGCCACGTAATCTCCCAACAAAGCCAGAGCTGGGTCACATTCATTCCTCACTCGACAATTCACGATGCCAAGAGCTAGTAAAGCTCCCGACTTGATGTACTCATCCGTCGAATATAGGTACTTATCGATCGGCGTCAGTCCCCCGTCTACGTCCCACAAGTGGAGGAGCCCAAGCGCTGCTGTGGCACTGAGCATTCCGTGGTCCTTGTTGCGATAGATCCATTTGTTACCTCCATCGACCGTGAGGAGTTTATCGCTGCCGAAACCGGCATTAACGAAACCGTTCACGAGAGAAGACGCCAAGTTTTGTCTCGCGCTGTCTAAATGCTCGCCTAAAATTGTGAAACGCGGGGGTAACGGCTCTAGCCAGGCCTTGAAAACCTCTTGAGGAGATTTGGGCTCCATTATATCCAGCTGAAATTGAATACAAAGAAACTATTCGATATAAAGGTTTTACGAAATCCCTAGGTTATTTTTTATGGCACCTCTCCAGGGGTCGCTTTATCATTATTAAAACGCTGAACGTTGGGGCGTTATCTCAGGACGATTGATTAAACTTTGCAGAAAATTTACAAATTTCGAGTTTTTTTAAACAATAATTCTTATATACTTCCTAATACAGGTTAATTCGTTGCAAATTTTGCAAATTCTACAGGTGCCTTTTTTAAAATTTCATAATAGTCATTAGCAAGAATTACCATGCCATATCGTTTCAACTGCTCCAAATAGTCGCCATACTAAAGGAAAACAAATAATTTCGACTTCTTTCGAAAATACACTCCTCTCCACACATTTCTACGAAATATCTGACAGAAAACTGTACTCTCCCATATGGACATTGAACTACATCTGTCATCCATTTGTGCAATGTTCCTCATGTTGCAAGTGCTGTTTGTTATAGCGCCATCCTTCATTTGGTTGGAAATGACTAGTTGCATACATACATGTTTCGAGTTTTTTTTCTCTCATCAGTGCTAAGATCAGACAAAAATAGAGTTGTCTTGTTTCACAAAACGAAAGATAACATTTAAAGGCTTTATAGTATTCCCCTACGAATGAAGCTGCGACCTACAACAAGTCAGTCGCAGCGCCGTCAACCGCGAGCGGAAACAAAAAAGCACTCCTCAGTATCACATACTCCAGGAAGAGTAAATGCAATAATTAGATCGAACAAAGTTCGGTACGTGTTTATACAGAGAGGGTAATTTCAACTACTGTCAAAAATACTTTTTCCACCCATTTCCACAAAGTGGAATCTTTGTTCAATTTATCTAGTCACCATACTGCCACAAAGAAATATAAATAAAATAAGCACAATACGTATCAAAACTAATTTTGAAAAAAACGTCAATATTTTACGAGAGACTTGAGATATATAGGTAATAAAATATCTCAACCGTTTAAAGAAATTAGAGCTAAAACTATGTTTAAAAGAGATGTTAAGAAATTTGCACTTAGCAGATAACTATTCAATTCCATTATTATTTGAGAGTTGATTGCTTTTATTTTCTCTTGTTTTACTTGGGTATTTACTTATATTTATTTTACAGATTATTCTTATCATTGTTTGATTTCTTCATTCATTTATAGAAATTGCCAGTATTCAATTCATGTGGAAGAATGAAATCCCTCGAAACAGAAATGTTTTTTGGGATTAATTAGGTAAAGTAAAGGCTAAAACACAATGGAAGTTTCAAGATTTTGGTTTTTATTTTTATAATTTGAGAATTCCTTTCAAAACAAAACTGGCATTAATAATATAATATAAAAATAATACTTTCTCATAAACACTCGTTGATTGTACCCTATGCCTGTGCGGGTAGAGGACGGCTATTATTATTATTTGCCGTGGCGCTCTGGGGCGACTTTTCAGCTGTAGGAAAACCTACAGTGTGCACTCCAAGCTAGCACTAGACGAGATTGGCATCTAGACAACTCACAATACACTTGCTTTTCAACAAGGCATACGGTCGCCTATCGATCCGATATAAAGCAGTTGAGAAAAAATCTCTTTTACCTACATCGGGCTCGAACTGACTATCGCTATGCTGGAGTATCGAACAGCCTGTACATCAGACCGCTGAGCCACCGGCCATTAGTATTCTAATTGCGCCCCACAAATAATCTTGTTGGTAAAATTCAAGATTTATTTTTCAATTCTGTTTTTTATCCTGTTTTATTTGTAAAATGAATATCCTAAATCCCAAAACTTAAAACTTATTACATACAATTTCCAATGGGTCTACGGCTTAAGACTGAATAAAGCAAAACGATTTGTTGCGGTATGGCATTAACATTTTTGGAGGGTCATAATAGGGAGACCCTTAATATTAGCCATACATCTGGTGAAGTTCAAAAGTGGTGCTATATGATACAGTGCTTTCGTCATTTCTAGAAAAAACAATAAGGAGGTAGCAAAAAATTAAAAATAGCTTTGATACAATCTTCTCTCTACTAAATAACCTAGAAAAACTGAATATTTTTTTCAACAAAGAATAAACAAAATATAAAATTGAATAAAAAACAAACAATTGAAACAAACTTCTCAGATGAACATACCCAAAGACACAAAATTGTAGAAATATCACTGAATTCAAACTCAATATAAAAAAATCTATAAAAATAAATTGAAATTAAATGGGTTCTTTCTTTTTTTTAGTGTTTGTATTTTATTTAAAATTCTGAAAGTTTTGTTGAATGAAATATGTAAATACAAAAAGGATCATGAACATACCATCAGTATGATAATGTTTGACTTTTTACAATATTCATATTTGTACCATTTTATAATCTTATACTTGTTATCAAAAAAATAACAATATTTATAAAAAATGGGTATACAATGTTTTTATAACTTCTGACAGCCATCTATGATCCATTTAATTTTTTCGTTCTATTAGATTATACTCCCTGTTGGCTAGAGAAATTATATGATACGTGGATATATTAAATATTCCTAGAGAGTTTGCATATATTATGGCGAATTGATTCATTCATAGGAATTATGAACTGAAAATTCATCAACTTTGATTATATAGAGTAGTGGTCCCAGAATAGAGCATTGGGGTAACTCCTACTTCATACATGAATTATTTGCGTTTTGGTATACGGAGCGATACATATATTGGGTTCTTCATTTTAGTTCAAAATTTTTTTATGATCACTACATCTAATGATTTAACTTTAAGTCTAGAAAAATGTGGATTGTTATTGTGTTATCGTGTAACAACGGCTTATTTTGTTAATCATCTCAAATTTTTTGTTACAATTTGATTATAGTTATGAATTGGATAATGATCAGTTAATATAAAATAAGATGCTATATTAGGAATTCGGAATTACCTCTCTTGCCAGAATAAGAAAGTAGGAGCTCAAATGGCTGTTGCTCAAAATGTTGCATATTTCTTCATAGTTCTCACAATTTGGATCCAGTTCTACACTGTAGATATGACGAGCACAAATGAACGCAAGCTGGTATAAGGTAGTCCTGTAACATTGAGATATAGTTGAGTTGAAAACCTTTCCGGTACATTCCTTGAATCAAAATATTGATAAAATAAAAAGTCAGTTGATACATTCAATTAGTTTGAATAATTCTGATTAAATATGATTCGAAAACTAATTCTGAAGTATATATAAATATTGGATAACTTTTGATGGAAATATTGAGTCTGCTTCAAGCTTAGCATGTTTACACAACTTCAAGACTAGCCTATGATGATGATTCTGATCATTTTAAAGTTGTCTTACTGAGTGTTCCACTTTGCTGCAACTGCATTTAAAATATATTATCATGAACTTATTTGCTTTGTTGAGCAATATGTTATCTTCACCTGCCTGATATCTCAAATAAGTTAGTATATTACAATATAGGATGTTGAATTATGACTAAACACTTACTAAGTAACATGTAAATGGTTTGAAAAATATTTTTTCAACCATTTACACGTTAAAATAACCAGTGAGGTCACAAAACATCATACTGACTAGAGAAATGTGTGACGTGTCGTTATAAAAAAGTATAAACATCACCTACCTACACCTATAATGTCATTTACCTATCTTTACAAGTGGAAAAAACTCTGCCAACCATTTCCCTATCGTTCATCTGAATAGCAGTGATGAGAGATTTGGAATATTCCTCGAACCTCAAGTACTGCTCACAAATCATTCCCATTATTTTCGATCTCTCGATACCGTCAACGTACTTCGCACAAGACATCAAATACATGCACATCCTCTGGTAGGTGTTTTTCGCCATGTATTCCGGTAGCATATGCAACAAATCAACCTCCATCAAAAGGTCGCAGGCCTGAATTTCCGCGTGGTGGTTGCAGTTGAAGATCAAGATATCGTGAATGAGAGGCATCAACATATTGGAGCTCTTTTCACAGTTGAAAGGCCATTGCATAACGATTTCTTTTTCCAGCTGACGGATGTATTCATGACCCCAGTCGCCAATGTTTTTCATAGTACCTTGAAACAAAAATGCTTTATAAAAAATTCGTTCTATCAGATGATACTAAAAACCGGTACGGAGGTGTTCCCCCAATTTCAGCTTTGATATTTGGAATGCGTTGCAAAGTAGTTCTTTTGTAGAAAATTTTGCCAAGTATAAAACAGATATAATCCAACGGTCGTAGGGGGCAGTGGTTGTTCTCTGTTGAATACTTGCCGACGACCATACCTATTTGTATAGTTTTTTTTTGCGGAAGATTGGATTACGTAATCTACCATTTTTCATAATTTGTATCAATTATTAATAAAGGAATAATGAACACAGGGAGTATATCTATTGACTTTCAATCATAACATTCTCAAATTAATATTTTTCAAGCTTCAGAGCCGTTATCTGGGTTTTTTTCTGGATTATTTTAAATAATGTGTGAAATACGCTAAAAATATATTTAAACAACTATAAATGATATAGGTATAACGTATTTCAGAATAAAAAAATTGCTCTGAATTTTGTAATAAAAGTAACAGAGCCCTATTTCAAAAAAAAAGTTGATGAAGGTTCCTCGGAAACGAAACGTCGTAATGAAAATCTGTAGACATCTTGTTGAGCTCAAAAAGTGACAATAAAAATTAATTTTAGAATAAAACAAATTCTTCTTCATTAAATTCGTTTATAGAATAGAAGGATTTACTTGGTGGTTGCTTTTTAGGGCAACTTTTGAACTTTCTCATACTAAGATTCTTATAACAGTTAAACAGTTTATTGTAGCATTTTGCCTCATGTAGTAACAACTTCTTTCATACTTGTGGTGAGACTATTAATTGCCTATATTGACGTGTAGGAGCTTGACTGAACTCACACAGGTTTTTATTTTTATGCACAAATGATAGTATTTGCAATATATATATTCCGGGCAATGTTAATATATTTAATTGTTTGCAGTATGTTATACAAGAATCTCTCCTATCTCAGCCCATCATTATTCGTATATAACGCTTCTGTATGATAAAAGTTGATTTCCATTCTGAGGAATTTCCTCAGAACATCAAACCGTACGAAAATTTGGATATAAAGTCAGAGTAATACAGAAAAGATTGTAAACTCAACAACCCCCTTATTTCATAGAAATATGTGAAAAATTTAAGCTTTTATCTCACCTCTTAGACAGTATTTCAGGCATTCCCGATTCTTCTTTGCATCCTCCCCACCCGCAGTCCCCATTGCTAGTAAGGATATCACGTCTGCTAGGGTGCTCTTGTTTTGGCCTTTTGCCATTGCTTTGTAGGTCGATTTGAGACTATCATAAAAAGGGGCTAAATATTTCAATGGCTTAGGTACTGAAGTCATGGAGGTGGTTGAAGTACGAATTAAATATTTCATCATTTCCAAAGCTGGGGCAATCAGTGTCTGATCAGATCCCTAAAAAATTAATTATATTCAATAAAAGATCATCATCAGGTGTTTCTTATAACATAGTAGATTCACATACCCTATGTAACAAGAAATATTTGTTTGTTAAAAATTATTATTGTGAAAGGTAGTGTACTTGGAAAATGTGGGGCATTGGTTTCTCATGCTAACTATTATTTTTTTAGAGGCAGCAAATTGTAAAAAACAAAACCTACATACCTATCATCATACATTTTTCTACTTTTGCTGTATTTTATTTATGAAATATTGAGGGATTCTTGAATGATACAAAAACTAAAATATATGTGATTTGCTATATTTGAAAGTATACAAGAAGCTGAACAAATTTTGTACAAAATGTACTGACATTTTATTTATATCATATTAGCAGTATATCTTTAAAGCACATGAAACTGGCCCACAGAGTGGGATTTGACTGAAATTTACACATATATGTGATTGGTATTGGGGCTCATTATCAAATGTTCTCATGGACCAGATCCTCTAAAATTAACCGTATTTATTAACAAAATATAAGAAAATCAATCGATTAATTTTGTTTTTTGTTTGTTGGGCACCTATACTAAATTTTTTCAATAGTTTTCAAACCCCACATTTACATATAGAAAAATTGGTGCTATATATGGTACCTACATTGTTTTGTGAGCCTTTATATGCAAAGCTTATGGTTTCCATTTTTGTTTCTTTTTCAGTACCTTAATTATTATTACACTGGTTCTATTATAGCGAAATAATTTTTAAATTAAAATAACAATTGTATTATATAAACAGCAATCTATACACATAATGTATATTTTCAAAAAATCCGATAGTTGCAGTATTAATTAACAGGTTGTATAAGGCAAATAAAGCCTTATTTATTTTCAAATCATATTCTTCTGTGACAGTTCAGTTACATGTTTAATATTTTTAGTAAAATTCAAATGGAAATGTATACATACTGTGATTTTATCCACCAAGATCTTCAGCTCGATTTGAAGTTCTTTATCTTCTTCAGACTACAGCGATTGAAACGAAAATTTTAATAGTAAAAATTAGCAGATAGTAAAAAATATTTGTTATGTCAATAAATATTCTACTTCTTACCTCTTCCTCTTTTACTGGCAAAGATTTTCGGGGAGCTGCTAGAGAACTCATTATTATTTGCTAACAGAGAAAATTTTCACTTGCGCCCAAATCTTCAGAATGACGATGCAGATTTAAAAAATATATTGACCAACTCCAAACTCTATATTACTCCAGACAAAAGATACTGCGAAATAAATTAGATACTTTTCCTGCACTGTTTTTTGAATAGGATTTTATGAATATTTTTTGGGATAATCCGATCGTTCAACACCAAATTACTTCAGGTGTAAAGTAAACGCCAGAAATCTGAAGTCTGAAATATCCTATTTCAAATTTCATACTAAGACAAGGCCTACCAACAAATACCAACCTTCACAAATAAATACTATAACCCCCTATACATAACTCACATCAACATAAATTACAGGGTGGCACGTCATCATCACGTTCTATGGTTATATCAAAGAATGTCTACAATATTATTTGGTTAGGTTAGGTTTATATTATGTCAGTTGATAAACTGGGAAACAGAGTGGATATACCGTTTTGAATGAATAATCTTTAGTTTAATCCACTGAAATATACAATAGATTTCAAAGTTTAAATCGTAACTCGTCTGATTCGTGGCATAGTGCCTACATTTTGAATCGAGTGCAGTTAAAAAAGAAATGTGAAAGAAAATCCATTCGGTAAATGATCACTAAAAAAAAAGGCAGGTTCATCAGTCACGTAGCAGAGACATTTAACTGAATATTGAAAAACCGGCCCTAAATTAGACCGAGTGTAGGAAAGTGCTACACCCCCATGAAAACGATGGTTACGTAATGTTAGTTGTGGTTTAGATCATGTTAGTTTAGCTAATTATTTATATTTACGCAGTTCAGTTTGTATGCAGCTGTCTTGTCATCCAAATTCCCGCCATAACAGTGACTAATTACAGAACACGCCCATATTGGGTCTCAAGGCGATGGCGACCACAGGTTGTGAGGTTGATAGTGATTATTACTCTGATTAGTGATAGATAGCTCTTTCAAAAGTGGTCGGGTCACGTCGGGTGTTGTGTTTTGTGGTCCGTTTATCAGTTTCCAATGAGTTAAGCATCAGTGTAGAACTCTTGTCTATAGTTATATATAGCTCATCTCTATATCTTTTGAGTTAAATTAAACATTTACTTCAGGTGTGTGTCCCCGAAATATTTCAATTTGCGGGTGGGCATTAGGGCTGTTCGGAAATTTACTCTGGGTTACTGATCCGATTTAAAGAGATCACGTGACGGATCACACAGATCACAACCCGGGTTCTGATTTTAAGAACGGGTCAGATTCGTACCCTTTTCTGATTATACGATTTATGAACCTGAGTTGTGATCGAGTGGAACACTAAGAAGTTTCCGGTTGGTAACAATGATTTTCGAAAAGTCCTATTACCATCCGAGAGGCTAACCGCCATACTCAGAATTTAAAATTTTTTGTTTTATTTTCTCATTTGAAAACGTACATACTTCTAGTGACCTTGACGGATGTTTGCATGTTACTTCACACAGTTCGAACTTTTACCGCTAGGGTCCTTGAAGGTTCAATATAAAAATTCTGGAAACAACCACAAGTAGCGCTAGTGTGGGGGAAATGGCATGTATTCTGGCAAGCTTAACGTAGATGGCGCAATTGTTAGTGGAGGTCAGATTGGAGTAGTTGATAAGTGCATAACGGACATGAAAAGTTTATTCCTACCATAATCGAGTAATCTGAAAGAATAAGATTTATAGCTAGTAAATTAATTTCACCAAATATAGACAAGTTAACCTACAAACTGACGTTTATGCACCGATTCCATCCACTCATTTTCGTATCAACTGTTCTTTACGGCTGGAAGTTTTTGCTTTTCCATTTTTCAATTCATAGAAGAGGCTTTTTACACTTATAGGGCCGTATTTCTCCATAACAGCACCTAATTAAAGTGTTATTGTATATTATTACTGTTACTCATGACCTCCACTCACACTAGCGCTCTCTGGCGGGAGCGATATCGTCCATGCCTGCCTGCGGATATTTGAGCCATTTGAGCGTTTCTTTTCTATACTCTTGTAAGTATAAAGTTAGCATTACAAATTAAACAAAGACTCGTTAGAAGGGTTTATTGCTAAAACAAATACAATTATTTATACTTCATTTATGATTTTATCCTAAATTTGACGGTGCTAAAAATCAAAAATTAAATTGCTGCTTTCTGCTGCCATAAAAATGAATATACAGGGTGTTACTAAAGTACGTTACCAAACTTGAAGGGGTGATTCTTTGAATGATTCTAAGACAAAAGTTCATGTAAACATAGGTCTGGTAATTCATTTTCAAGACACAGGGTATCAAAATTTTTAAAAGAACTCGTTTTTTTTTCGTAAATATCTTGATAATCCTTCAACCGATTTTATTGAAATTTGGCAGTGGAATAAAAGGTCGTAAAGGTCTGATTTAGCCCTAGCTATATCAAAAGTATATGTCTAATGGCGTCCCGGAAGACACCTTAACCAAAATTTTTGAGAAAAAAATGCGCGCTACTAATTTTTTGCAATTTTTGTATTTGTTTCACATTGAGCAACTGAAATTACAACTTTTAATTTTTTACAATTTTTTTTGTATCTTGGTTTGTTTTTGAGAAGAAATATAAAAATCACTTTTATGTAAGACCCTGGGACAACACAATAAAACATTTCATCTACTAAACCATCAAAAACTGTGGTGTTATTTTTTTCATATAAATAGTCTATTCCATTCTAATAATTTTCATCAAAATTAATGCAATAATATAATAATAGTAATACGAAAAAGACGATTTCTTTTGAAAATGTTGAGACACCCTGTATCCAGAAAACGAAGCATTACTGGACCCATGTTTATATGAACTTTTCGCCTTAGAATCACTCAAAAAATCCCCCCTTCATATTTGGCCACGTACTTACATAACACACTGTATATATTCATACGAAAATAACAATAAAATCAGAATGCAAGTGACCCAATACATTAATATGGTAAACGAATTAAAAAATTACAGTTTACATTCTGAGGAATTGTTAATTGCAGAATATTTTAATTTTTATATTTTGTGGAATGATTTTTTCATATTCATTTTCAACTGTCTTGAGCTGATAATAAACTGACAAAGGTATTATTTCTAGATGAGTAATGAGAATATTAACAATATTAACATATTACTCTTCATTGATTTCTAATTTTGCATAACACAAAAAAGGTATAGAAGAAAGGGTCGATTTATAAAAAGATTTAGGAATCTATGAATTCCGATTGACCCTCTTGAATAATACAACAGGATTCAACCAACTGGCCCCACAGATTCCTAAATCTTGCATGAGTGATAAATCGATGTTAAATCTTTTTATAAATTCACCCTCTTTAATATTCCTTGTGAAAAAAATATCAGTCTGTGGTGCATTAGTATCTAAATATCCAAATTTCAACATATTTGTCTTACCAGTCTAAATCTAATAACACTTAAATAAAATAAAAAATCTCGTATAAAACAATAATACATCTATATGTTACATATGAGTGTATTAAATTATTCAAATATGGGGTTCATTCATGAGAGGTAGATACCTATAATTGTTATGTTCTCAGGTTTGCTAGATCTCCCAGACCTCCTCTTCCAACTCTATAGAGTCTATATTTTCCTTGAAGTTTTTTGTTCCTCGCTTAAAATTGCAAGATGTCTTAGTAGGACTTTTGTATCTTTAGTCGATATTGAGATGAAACTCTTTTATTGATGCTTTGAAAATTTATTTGAATAGGTATATTGAAATATTTAATAAAGAGACATTCAAATAATTTTGTACTGTGTAGGGTTTGTTATCTTAATATTTTGTATAGTACATTTTTGAAATGGTTTCAACTTTTTATCAGTCTAATTTTTCTGGGGTAATTTAGTGAAAAATTTCATATTTGGCACCCCTCTCTGTGAATGGGATGTAGGTATGTAAAATCTGTCTACTATCAGTATAAATGTAGTGGTAAATTTTCATTAAAACATCCTTATTATTGAATAAAATCATTAGACACTCCTCAATAAGCTGCAAAGAAGTTCTAGAGCCAAGTGGCAAAAGTGGCAAAATATCAATATTTTTTCTACTGAATTACTGCTACCATGCATATTAAATAGAACCGTTTCTATCAAGAGATTCAAAATTTGAAGAATAAATTACTCTTGAACCAATTTCACAATAAGTACCGTGACATTAACCTCGATGTATAGCAGAATTTAATCTTTAACATTTCCAATGACAAAACTTCATTTACAGTTACTCATAAAATCTTTGTTTCTACACTTATATAGCATTAACTACGCTACACTGACTGATATGAATGCTGTTTAGATATTCTAACTGCGACCTATATTTGTTTTGAACATTGAACAATTTATCGATTCAGATAATAAAAGCCCATTGAGTTGAATTTGTGTAATAGTAGCTGATTACTTTCGTTCGAGTCAATTTCCTTACTATAGCCCTGAGGCTAAGGTCTCCGGCTGTGGAACTCCTGGCTTGCATCGGACAGAGGTTCGAGACCTCAGTACGTGAGAATCTTATTTCTCAAGTGCATCGCTTTCTTTAGGCGGCCACATGCTTGAAGTGCGTACCGACCATCCGGAGTGATATGCTGTAGGTTTTCCGGTGTTTCCTACAGCTGAAAAGTGGATACACCATCAAACATCAGTAAGTCGCTCGGAGCGCCAAAGCGTATAATAATAATAGTCGTCCTCCACCCGCACAAGCAATGCCTTTGGGTACACTCTATGAGTGTTTACGAGGGAGTACTATTAATATTATTGATACTCCAATTCAACTACGCTTCAAACATAGATCATATTTTGTTAACCAGCTAGCCATGTTCAAAGTAGCGAAGCTCTTTACCTGATGAGGTCTGGTTGATTTTCACTGGTTGTTCCCCTGTTTGTTGTCTTAGGAGAATACATTTTTTAGATACCTTCAGCTGATGCTTGAATGATCCACTATTGATATCTGAAATTTTTGGCAAATCATATTTCTTGTACTGAATAACTATTCTATTTTTACGCATTCACTCTTTAGATGGAGCAGAAAATTGAAGAAATGAAACAAAAAGAAGGTTGAATCTCAGACTTCGAAAAATAAATCCTGAATATTATTCAAAAATATTTTTGAGATCTTGTTCATATTCTCCAGTAAAATACAATGCAGTTGAATTCTATAAAATGATATCAATGATCTACTCCAACTGATCTGGAAAATAGTCTCACATCATTCACAACAATAAAACAAACAAAAGATCACTCCTTAAACTAAATAAAATACAAAACCGGTTATGAGAAGTATCACATAAGAAACGTATGTTTTTGTTGCTGTATTTCCATTGCAGAAGTAATCAACGTTGCAATTTCTAACGGTGTCCTGATATTTCTTTTGGACGGTGGTCCAACTACAAAGTCCAACTGAGCACTCTTGGAATTCCACAGGTTTCTCATTTAAAAAGAACATTACTTTGTATTTTTCGTTGCCCCTGCATCTATAAAAAAAATCAAAATTAGTGGAAAACCTGAGTTTAATCTTTAATCGTAAATGAATTATAAATCACGGCTGTCTTTCCATGAATTAACATAAAATTATTCGAAAGCTTTATGTATGTAAAAACCTCTGTCCGATTTTTGTAAAATTCCTATTCGATTCAAAAATGATATGATGAAATACTTCAATGAAATGATATTTTAGGTTTATATTTTAATATATATTTATCATGGTTTTCTAGCAGTGGCATTACACTTTACGAAAAAAAAAAAATGTTAATTTACTATACATTGTGGAATTTGAGAGAGGAAAATCAAAGATTTGACCAGAAGAGTCGCCAGAGATTGGGATAAACGCGCTGGGACTCTATGCGAGCGCGAGTTCGGAAAACGGTTCTAGAAATTGGGGAAAGGTACCAACAAGAAATATCAGTAAGCAAGTTAATCTTAGGGTTTAAGCACAGCACAGCCCTATTAATTCTCCTATCCATGGTAAAGAAATCTGACAACACGGTAGTCGCATCCGACCATGCGAAGACATTGTATTGTCCAATGGTGATTGTTAACGTCACTTTAGTAAATATTCTAGGGTGAATTATTTGTGTTCTGGTTGATGAATCAACGTACGATTCATGTGAAATAATTTACGAAATATTGGCATAAATCTAGTGTGCGATTTATTAGTGAAAATGTGTTCAAAGTCCATCAAAAAAGTTTTAAACTCAAATGTGATCGTGAGGTTATCTACTTATTCAATTTTTTGCTTTCGGATGGAATGTCTGCTGTATTTATGCTATTACCTAGCCAACCATGTGATACGAGAAACATGTATACGCGACATCACATTGTGACGTGTTTGAAGTCACAAACGTGTATCCAATACATTGAGGCGAAGTGAAGATATCCGCTTCAAAGAAAATCTTTGTGACGTCTTTTGGACATGGAATGCGATGTCACATGAAAAAAATTATATTGTTTGCTCCGTGACAGGCAGGAGGATCGAACCTGGGCCGCCTGGATGACAGGCAAGCGCGCCTTCGCTTTATAACATACCTATACAAAGTCACCTATAGGTATTATACAAGTCCGCATTTTCTATCATCACAAATGTGTCACACTGTGATATCAATTAGAGGCTACATTTAGGACTATTGTGACAAATATTTATACAGTTAGTCCAAGATAAGTTTGTAAAAAATCGAGATGATCTGACACATAATGAAACTGCCATTTGTGATAAATCATTAAATTTAGAATGAAAAATACTTCAAAAATATGTAGTTTGGTGATCGTATCTTTCAGGGTTACTGCTTGTACCGTGCCGCAGCAGACCAGCAAATAGTAGTAGAAGAAAGTGGAGTGTAGACTCAAGCCAATTCGAAGTAGTTCTTAACAATTTTATTCCTACCAGTCAAAAGGTTGTGATATATTTTAATGAAATCTACAGTACATACTTGTATGTGATATGAGAATGTAACCTATAATATTCATCTCACAGATGTCTTAATGTGATAACATGACTAAGTAGCTTTGTTGAAGTCGAATAGGTGTGGTCTGATAAATGGTGCTGCCTGCTTATCACATTTATTCCTGTTTGTGATAGGTTATTGTGACTGTAATATCAAATATTCGTCGAATATAGGTAAAAAATTAACATCGCATTGGTGCAACATTGTTACATCACATATAACCCAGCCAAGATGATTGGCTGGGAATGCCTAATCGCTGCTTTACGATTCCCAAAAAAAACATATCCAAGTATTTTCTTTTCCGAAAGACGAGGAATTGTGAAAGAAGTGGATTTTTGCAATACCTCGTAGAAATTAGAGTCCCTCAAAAGTCTGTTGTATGTGTGATTAATTTTTATGATAGTGATATCATCAGATATGAAATATTTCTTCTACTAAATGGATCAATAAGAAAAATTTTGCTTAAACGTCTTAGATATTCGTAATAATTTAGTAGAAGAGTTTGAAAAATCAGGTATCATCCATACTTACGATAAGTTAGTTGGAAAATATGTCAAAAAACTTAAAATTGACAATTTAAATTTTATTTTTTATCTATTAGGTCCACAATCATATGTTTTATTTCTGATAATGAGGATGAACTGAGAATACGTTCGTTAATTATAAGGTCCAAGTTTACATTGGATATAATGAGTTGGGATTCAATGAGTTGAATTAGATTCTTTCTTTTGATTTGCAATTGAGTGGGTGGTCACAACTTGAAGATATTCTGACAAGGTTTGGACATTACTGTTAAATAAAAAAAATATTGATTATATTCATCTGAAACAATTTACCTGTGTTTTGTACATTCAGTATATGTACCTTTTAATAACAAATTATTTTTATAAGTCACGACTTCAAATGGAATCTTACGAAAAAAAAAAATTTATATAGTTTTTTGAAAACCGTCAAGATAATGAATGGATTCCAGTTTGTGATGAAGAAAATGAAAAAACCACATTAATCGGCGTTATTTTCTTTACAAATTCATTTTATGTTTTTTCCTAGTTTTCCAAGTAAGCCAAGAAATTGACATTAATGAATAGATGAGTCGGACGTCAAATTGATTACCGTGCGGTGTTGCCAATTTTATTAACACTCCTCGAAGAATTAAGACGGCTGCGGTTTTAAGTCGTTTTCCACCGTGAATTTCCGAGGATGCGAGAAGACGATGCTGGTCAAAACTTTCTGTACGCATGATCAGGTAACTTACTCTTTAGGCCCATTTAAAGACAATACATGGCATATAAATAGTCGAGATTCGAAGAAATATAACTATCACTTGGGGGGATAACAGGCAACGAATACAGATGTCAGATGAAATTCAAGGTTTACAAGGCGAAGTAGTTGTCTGACAATCGAAACGTCATGTCGTGACTATGAACTATACAGAATAAGTTCATCTTTTATTCAGGCAATGGAACTTCAGAACAATCTCACTTGAACTGAAACATTGTCTACCAATCTGAAGCTAATCAAGTCACTTGTTGGAAAAATAACTCTTATCTCTTTACTTACTCGTAAAGAACAGCTGCCAAGTTTGCTGCAAATGGATCCAACATAGATACTTTCCAGTTTCTTCTACTTTGTTGATAGTAGTTATCTGCCGTGGGAGGGGTGAAATCCTTGGCTATTCCTAGTGATACCAAAACGGACTGGAAGGTAGCGGCACTACTGAATAAGAAAGTTCCTTTATTTCCATCGGGGTTACCTGAAAATTAGTTTTAAAAATAATATCTCAGAGTACCCCATTGATTGAATTAATCTTGAACAAAAATTAATGCTCTGATTTTGAGTTATGAAGGTGATAGTAAATGAAGCAAGAAATATTTTAGAACATCTCGCTTAGCTTTAAGTGAAATTTACTCTTTCACACCAGAATGAACGAAAACAGAACAAAAGGAAAATGAAGAGAATTACAATCTTACCACTGATAGTTTTCTCAAATCTGCCATAGAAATCTTTCACGGGGGCGCAACCTACTCTTTTACTCATTTCATTTCCGTACCCCGAACTGTAATAATATTTCAAATCTTCAGCGTATTCCAACAGTTTCAGTTGATCCTTGCTGAAAGCTATACACCATGGTGAGCGCCTTTGAACATTCCTGAAAAAAACGGTTTATGAAATTTCACACCTAAAGTATAATAATAATAATAATAATAATAATAATACGCAGGGGGAACAACTATCATCCAAGGCCTTGGTGAGTTTTGCGATACCACTTTGTGCAATAGGTGCAAAACCGAACCGGCAGCTAAGGTGCACCCTGGAGGGAATATTCATTCCCTCTGAGGCTAACCTCCTGGTATACGTACCCTACTACTCGGTTCTATAGATGCTGGACGAAGAGGACCCCACAACCGACCCACTCGGAATAGGGGTCATAGGCATGGTGGTGGGGCCCAAAACGAAGGATTGCCACCTAATGAAACCGAACGCAATGAAAACGAACGCTTTCAGTGGATGGATGAACTAAGGGACCGTCTTCTGCATTTCTATGAGAGCAGTGAGTCCGCCCGAAGAGGTTACATGGCAAGAATGCCCAGATTATAAGAGATTATTTATCTCATCTTCGGGTTCGAGGCTATGTCAGAGCCCCTCCTCAGCCAGTTAACGAAGTGGCAGAAATGGCAGATATGCCACGTGTCGGTCTGGCCAATGGAAGGCAGGGCAGGGTGCTTCATAATACCAATCCCCTGAAGCCACAACAACTGGCACGGGTGGATGCGGATATTCACGATGTCCTCTCAGAAGAGGCTGACATCTGGCAGATCAACTCTGCCGTGTATGACGCTGCTCAGTTCCTGTCCCAAGTGGAGAGGAGGGATACCACCCCTCTGATTGGGAGGTATAAGCGACACATTCACGAGATGGAACCTAAGATCAAGTCGGCGAGACAACACGCGTCTCGTATCCAGTGTGTGGCGGACTACGTGGCGGCCAATAGGCCCTTCAAATTGCCGCAAATTTAGGACGAGCTCACCACACACTAAATCAAGGCGGGCTGTTTACCATCAAACAGCACTGCCTTGATACGAATGCTGGTGGCTGCAAAAAAGTCACTAGTGAGGCAGGCGAGAAGCATCGCGGAAAACATGAAGTTCCGCGATAAACCTTCTCGCCTATTCCAATAGCCTCCATGTGTTGTGGATAACCCGTCCGAGGCAGATCGGGTGTAAACCTTCTAACCTTCTCGAAGAACATTCATGAGTTTCTGCAGCCACTCATCATAGCTACTCCAGCCCTAGCGCAGTTCGAAGCTTCCTGCATGGATGACCTTAAATTATATGCCTCTGGGAAGAAGGATCTTCATCAGTCCTCAAGTGTGGCGCAATAGTACACACATGCTATCGGAATGGACTTTGGGATCGACAAATGTGCCATGGTTCATCTCAAAAAACGACGATGCGAGGAATACGAAGAGGACGTTCAGCTTTAGACGGAAGCATCCTACATCATCTGGATGCCGCTGGAGAGACGTATACTTACCTAGGGGTGGAACAACGCCACACCCAAGAGGTAACCGCTGTTTAAAACTCTCTCTGCGGCAAGTAGCACCATAAACTCAGACAGATCTGGTCATCAGAATTGGGGGGAAGATCAAAGTTGTTGCAACTAATATGATTGCCGTTCCGATTCTACTTTACTCCTTTGGAGTGATGAAAAAGACGCAGGAAGAGCTGCGACAACTCGACGTAAAAACTCGCAAATTAAGTGCTAGCAGAAGTTTCAATGGCCGACATCTAACCGCTTCGTTACGGAACACCTAGTAATTCAATATGAGCATTAGAAGAAAACCGTTTGATTACTCCTTTACTAAAATTTGCTCATTTCAAATTTACTGTGTATCGGAATGACGTCCATTGCGATACATATCTTCGGAGGTAATATATATCAAGACCTGGTTTATGAGCAAATATACGTCACTGAATTTCCAACGAAAATAGCTTAACGAGTTGAATTCTGAATTTCATCTACTGAATAAAACAAAAGTTTCAGCCTGACTGTTTCATTCCTTGGTTTCATACTCTGAATTCAATGAGCTGAATTTTCTAAAGCAAAATGTTTCTGTGAAAATTTAAAAATGGATTCTATTCGATTATTTCCCAAATGTGCCAATTAATCAAAAACATTCATGCTATAAAATAACACCTATATTGTATTTACTACAACATCGTTCAAATCTTCATGAAGAAAATATAAATTTGTTTCCATTATTGACTCACCATGCTTTTTCGTAGGCACATGCGTCATAAATGTCTTCAATGTTAGAGGCATTCAGGGAGTATCTGAATCCAAGCTTCTGGAATACATCCCGAACCATTTTCAAATAATCCGGTTTCTCTTTGAACCTTTCCATTTCTGATTTAGTTGCAAGATTGTTGAAGTCGCTTTGGGACCAGTTTGGACAATTTTCATAAGGCTGCAAAGAAAATCAATTATTTGCGAGGCATCTTTTTGGTTCTCTTTTTATGCTTCAACTTTTGCATTACTTCACTTGTATACATAGTTAAACAGGAACCATTTGAAACAAATGAAATTAATCTACTTGAACATTGTATTCCAGGCACATAGGTTCATAAGTGACTGTCAATATTAATTGTTATATGGATTCAATTATACCGTACGACCGTTGCGGGCCAATTGCTAGAACGAACATTCTTGTTTAGTTTGAAGAACAGCGTCCTGCGTTATTCTTGATATCGTCATCGAATCAAGTGGACGGATGAGTCGACAAGAAATGGAGCCCAAGCTTTTCTCGGCTTTCTCGAACCGTGCAGAGTGTATTTTAGTGGTTATTATTGACCTTGAATCTGTTAATTGACAGAATGCTCAGTTTTTGTAGCAACAAATCCTAGATTGATGACACTTGGTGTCAGAAGTGGATTGGGTACAGACATTTGTGTGGACCTAAGGAGAATCGCGACAGCTATTGTCGATAATAGTGATCATTGGAAGAAATATAGTTCCAAAGAAGTTTTGGGTGGATCTAAGGATATTAGCGGTCAGTTGAAGATAGTTATGGCGGACGCAGGGTTGCAACCAACTGAATTGGAGAACATAATGGAAATGATCAAACAGTAGTTTACCGAACAACAGAGGCGAGAGCAAGTTGAAGATGAACATTGGCACAAGGAACAGGAACGGAAAAAGACTAAAATAATGCCGAGAATTGGCCTTCCTTTCATTTGAAAATGATAGAAAGCTGTGAAATACTTGGATTATTCCGCATTTCACATGTTTCAGTGGGTCAGCTAATTGAACTGGGATCTTTCAGAATTCATCAACAATGAATTTTATGGATTTTTTTTAACGTAGACGTCATGAAATTCCCAGATTTGCATTGTCGTGCCTTTCAGCTATTACAGCGATAAATAGTCGATTCATTATACTGTAACAGTAAGCACTGTTATGTATATTAATGGTGTGCCCTGTACAAAATGGTCCTTTTCATTTGAGAGAATCATTTATATTTGTATATAGGTTCTATTCAGAGAATAGATAAGGATACTGTTAATATAAACAAAATATAAAGGGTCGCTCGGTGTTTTTAAATTCAATGGCTTTTGACGCGAGGACAGTCGAGAGTTTTCAGCATGTCGTGGAAAGAAACAAGGGGGTTGAGATTTTGGGATGCATTCGGTGTTGCATAGTCTTAGTGAGAATTTGGGTTGGTCGGACCATCCGTGAGGGTAGGCTGGGCCACTCTCGAATGAGCCCTCTGAAACATGTGTAAGTTGGCGTAGGGTCGATCTGTAGTTTAGTTGTGCATCAAGTTAGTAGTTATAAAATATAATTTAAACATTTTTTCATGTCCAACAACAATAATTATATAGATTCGTAAAAAACTTGGGGCGTGTTGAGTTTATTTCAAAGCAATGCTTGTTTGGATAGAATTATGATTTTTTTACTAAATTGTTATGTTATAATACATAGCCGTTTGAATCTATATACTATTGAGTCGAATATTTATTTGACAACTACTTTCCCTGGTGGGAATCACTTGAAAACGATTGTAGATCGAAACTTCGTGACATGAAACCATAGATATATGGTTTCTTTTTTTTCGGCAATGGAAGTCCAAACAATTTCATTCAAACTGAAACATTTTATTCAAACCCAAAATAGAAACATCCGGTATGGATCCAGCTTAACAGTCACTTTCGGAGAAGAGCAAATTTTTTTTGTATGAAATGGAAGTTCAAATAATTTCATTCAAACTGAAACGTTGTCTTCAAATCCAAAACAAAAACGTCTAAAAGCGGGTCAATCGGTGTTAAGAGCAAACACTACCTTGGCAAAACAGGAATCGGTTCTTCGCCTACAAATTTTGTTTAAGATTTTTTTTCTGTAGCAAATGACTTGATGTTTTTTCGGGAATATCAGTTATTTGTGATAATTGTAATTTAAGAAAAACACTGAAAAGACATGATTAATTTAAAAAAAATTAGAGATTCCCGAATTCTAATGGGACCACCGAGCCGATTTAAAAAAAATATCTCTATGATTAACGCTACCCCCTACATATTATATCAGCATTGAATTAAGCTTTGACGAGTTTAATATCTTCACTAACATGCTACTACAATATGTGCCTACAAACTTTTGCTGTGCGGGGTAAAAGGAATAAATTAGACTGTTCCGTGTGACGCGCTGATGGTAGCTCTTAATGATTGAATTCTAGGAATCTTGTCGTCGATTCGTAACGATCTCGACAGCCGCAGTTATTGTCATGCAATGGCGTAGGGTATTTCATAAAAATATATTTTCTATCCTTATACTTATTTATACTATAAATATTACTAGACTTACTTTGGTTAGGTTGTCTAAATTCACTGTATTAGCATGGACTCTGAAGTAATCATTCTCAAAAAGTCCTTCAATATAGGCTTGAAAACTGTCATGACTTCTGTCTTCAGTGGAGTACTGGAACTGAAAATCGGAAACATCGAATTCAAGCAGAAATATATAAAGTTCTGATGAAGTGAGTAGGTACAAGCAATGTATAATTATGATCACAGTAAAGCGGTTGAACTTACATAATATGATCTTTCATCATAATTTTGCAACACCTGTGAATACTTCGTTTTGTACCTTCTCGCCAACAACTTCATATCTTCTACTCCTTGACTAGTCAGACCATCAGCATTGCTGTCAGTTATGCTATCGTTAAAACGCCAGCTAGAAATGAAGGAGTAAAATAAATAAATAAATAAAATAAGATACTTCAACACATTGTAAAATCAAATTCCTAAAACGAAAATATTCAAAGATAGTAATCCTGGGGAACGTTTCTAGGATATCAAGAGAGAATTCAGAAACGTAATAAACTACATCAGTAAAGTTCAATCAGCTACATTACAGAAAATTAAATTCCATTTGTGGGTGTGAATGTCAATGTTAAAAAATATAATATGAGACTACAATTTGAAACTTACTCCGATCAAGTAACACAACCTAGATGAGTAATACTCAAATAGAACTGAAGGTAACATCTTTTCATAATGTTATCCCTCAAATCATGACATTATTGCCATGTCGCAGTTTTTTAAGGATACAATAAGCACGTCAGCTAGATTTTGATATCTGTCGGGTATATTCATGGCAAAGAAAACCCAAAAATACTGTCTTGAATGAAATATATGACAATTGAAACGTTCATTGCAGCTTGTTGGGAGCATTGTAAAAACGATAGTATTTCCGCCGAACGGAGATTCTTCGTTGTCGATATAGTTTCGTCAGTACGACAACGCTGCATATGATATTTGACAGAACAATCATTTGAAGCTACCAGTGTCGGTACTATCGAGAAAGGGAAACCAAATTGGAAAAGAGAGAAATGAATGTATTATGAAAAAACATGTCAATTAGAGCATCGGCTGTTCTCAAAATCCTGTGGAGATTATTTCATCATAATTTCAGGTTTCCATTCCATATTGGGTTTCCATTATTTCTATTTTATTGAACCTCAATATTTCTGTTAACAACGCATGACACTGCCGTTGGGGGAAGATGTCCCTTACACACAAATCTTAATGCGTGTGCGGTGAGTTACTCCTAGGTTATGATATTTGATCGGAGGAAACTTATGATAAAATTAATATTTAAACTTAGGTGATGTGAAGTGGCATGTTTTTGAAAATATGGTTTTATAATTGTGATGTAGTTTCCCATGAATTCACATCGGGTTCAAAATACTCCCCCGCCGAATAGAAGCGGTGTGCCAGCAAACATTTTAAAATTTGCTTCTTGAACATAGGTTATTTCTCAATAATAACTGTTTAAAAGTGGAAAAGTGAAAGAAGACTATTTCAAACCCGCTAAGACGATGGACGTCCGAAACCTAATAAGTATTCATTAAACGATGTCTAGTTGTTCGGATATTAAGTTTTTCATTTTTCTTATGAAAATCTTGCAAACTGTATAATGTGAATACACGGTAAGGTGAGAATTTCAAGGTTTTCAAATATGGGGAGGTGGTTGTCTTTATAATTGGCTTTAGATATATTCGTATTCGTATTCGCATTTCCCCATGGTGTTACACCGCAGTAGATGTGGAAATGAAATGAGCAAAGTAGGCTGTTTTTGATACTGACAGACTAGCAAATCTAGTTTCCGTGATATGATGAATTTTTACTTAGATGCTCAAGCTGCGCTGACCATTTTAATTAATTTGTCATTGATAACAATTTCAAGTAGTTTCACTAATGAACTGTTGCTAATAATAGTATTGTTGGTTAAAAAAAAAACGATATTTTGAGTTTTGCTTTTACTGAGAACCATGATTCGGCTTTTCCGGAAAAATTCTAGGAGATTTTTTCAAAGTCATCTAGATTCTTGTTAGAGGCATATAGAGAGCAATCATCTGCATCACAAACACATTTGTCATTGTCATTGAAATAGGTGCTGAATAAAAGTGGGCCAAGGATAGAACCTTGAGGTACCCCAAAGTGGATGTAATCAATTTCAGAATAGCTGTTGTCAATGAAGAAAGTTTTATCCTACCATTCAAGTATGATTATATGAATAGTTTCCATGCAATACCGCGTTTACCGTAAAATTGTAGTTGGTCTAGATCCAGCCTTGCTTAGGTCACACATAGACACAGTCGTATATGTTGTCCAGCGTCAAAGCACATGAGCATGTAGCGTTTTGTGTATATTAAAGAAGGAAATCAGGCGATCTTTCAGAATATATTCAAACGTTTTACCGAAAATCGTTATTATCGATATTGGTCGGTTGTTGCAGTTGATGTGGGAATGAAATAAGCAAGGTAGGCTGTTTTTGATACTGACAGGCTAACAAATCCAGTTTCCGTGATATGATATTTTTTACTTAGGTACTCAATCTGCGCTGACCATTTCAATTTGTCATTCATAACAATAACAATTTCAAGTAGTTTCACTAATGAACTGTTGCTAATAGTATCGTTGGTTAAAAAAAACGATATTTTGAGTTTTGTTTTTGAGTTTGAAGCGATTAGAAAACGAACCATGTTTCGGCTTTTCCGGAAAAATTCTAGGAGGTTTTTCCCAAGTCATCTAGATTCTTGTCAGAGGCATATAGAGAGCAATCATCTGCATCACAAACACATTTTGATGGACACATATATAATGAAATATGTCATTGAAATAGGTGCTGAATAAAAGTGGGCCAAGGATAGAACCTTGAGATACCCCAAAGTGGATGTAATCAATTTCAGAATAGCTGTTGTCTATGAAGAAAGCTTTTTTCCTACCATTCAAGTATGATTCGAATAGTTTCCATGCAATACCGCGTATACCGTAAAATTGTAGTTGGTCTAGATCCAGTCTTGCTTAGGTCACACATAGACACAGTCGTATATGTTGTCCAGCGTCAAAGCACATGAGCATGTAGCGTTTTGGGTATATTAAAGAAGGAAATCAGGCGATCTTTCAGAATATATTCAAACGTTTTACCGAAAATCGTTATTATCGATATTGGTCGGTTGTTGCAGTTGATGTGGGAATGAAATAAGCAAGGTAGGCTGTTTTTGATACTGACAGGCTAGCAAATCCAGTTTCCATGATATGATATTTTTTACTTAGGTACTCAATCTGCGCTGACCATTTCAATTTGTCATTCATAACAATAACAATTTCAAGTAGTTTCACTAATGAACTGTTGCTAATAGTATTGTTGGTTAAAAAAAAAACAATATTTTGAGTTTTGTTTTTGAGTTTCAAGCGACTAGAAAACAAACCATGTTTCGGCTTTTCCGGAAAAATTCTAGGAGGTTTTTTCTAAGTCATCTAGATTCTTGTCAGAGGCATATAGAGAGCAATCATCTGCATAACAAACACATTTTGAGGATATAGGTGCTGAATAAAAGTGGGCCAAGGATAGAACCTTGAGGTACCCCAAAGTGGATGTAATCAATTTCAGAATAGCTGTTGTCTATGAAGAAAGCTTTTTTTCTACCATTCAAGTATCATTCGAATAATTTCCATGCAATACCGCATACCCCGTAAAATTGCAGTTTGTCTAATAGTTCTGAGTTTGAGACCAATCAGTCAAAGCCTTGCTCAGATCACACATAGACACAGCCTTATGTTGTCCAGCGTCAAAGCATATGAGCATGTAGCGTTTTGTGTATATTGAAAATCAGGCGATCCTTCAAAATATATTCAAACGTTTTAGCGAAGATCGGTATTATCGATATTGGTCGGTAGTTGCAAGTGGTATTTTTGGCATCTTTTTTAAATATTGATATTACTTTAGTTAACTTGAACTAGTCAGGGAATTTTCCGTTGGAAATACTATGATTAAAGACAACAGTCAGAGATTTTAGAAAAAATTAACAAGAACTTCAAGAATGGCTTCAAGAATGTCTTCAAGAATTTTACTTTTAGTTATTGGATGGGAAAAAAGTGAGTCTTTAGGTGATTTTAGTGGATCAAGAAAATTGGTTGCATTCTATTTGCAATTAGGTTGTGAACACATGATATCACTTGAAATATTCAAAAAAAATCGTTGAACTCATCAGGCTTCATAGTCACATCTTTCGTTATCTTTTTAACCTTTATTTCATTCCGTGTTTATCAAATTCCAGCAGGTTTTGGCAAAATTGCCTCGATATCAACTCATTATAAGTAAGCTTCGGCTTTGTTTTTATTATCGCTTGATTGTACTTATTTCGATTTGAACTTATTACAAAAAAAATTTGAAAAATTTGTCGTTCAAGTTGTGCTTAATTGCTTTTGAAATCGGGAGAAAATCTCTCATTCTCCCCTTTTTTTTATCAAAACTTTTACTTTAAGTTCAGTTTTGATTGCAATTTTTCTCAAGACAATTTTTTGTGACTGGAGAATGATAAAAATGTGTTAAGGGATTTGATATTTTTGTGGACAAGTCATTAGACGCGCGTTTCGCAAAAAAAGTTAGCATAACGAGGAACTATCAGCTTTCTAACTTTCTCTATACCTATATTCATGTCTCAACTATTTTTTTGTACTCAAAATACCCTTCCTACGTGGTACACTTCACTGCCAATTTTAGGTTACCCAAATTAAGATTTGATGACGACACATTCTATCTATAAATAATTTTTGATAACTAATGACTCTCATTAGGAAGTCATAAAAGAAATTACCAGTAATTTTAATGATGTAGTTACTTCATAATATGAACTTCAACAACGGACTACATATAATAGGACCCTTATCTGCATTGATATTACTCTGACGTTTTGTTGTTTCCATCAGACTTTCGAACAAACAACATTAACGACACATTCGTCTTACAAGATACCGACCTTCTTGAATTAAAACGAGTCATCCATTTTATAAAAAATAAAAAATCGTCAGGAATTGATGAGTTATCAATATGAAAAGTCTACTTGACGATGCCGGATATATTGAAATAAGATGAGCCACAATAGACCCTTGTGGGTCGCAGTGAAGGGCCGAGCAGATCCGCTCATTTTAAACCTAACCCAACCTATTGTAAAAATGACAAATTGCACAATATCCAATACTCTTCCGGAAAGCAATTGAAATCCAGAAGCACCACAACAACTTCAACAGAACCGAAGAAGAATTACAATTGAACAAACCTAGGCTTCCAGTTCATAAAATACTGATTTAGCTCCTTACCCACATAATAACACGGTACGAACGACTCGAAAATGTACCTAACGCTATGGGCCAATCAGAGGTAAGAACGCCAACTCACAGATATTTTTTGAAGAAACGAATGTCACAATGTCAAACAGTCGACAGTGAACTGAGTAGGTGTCAACATGTCACCAACTCTCTTGAGAATGCCAACCACGTGTGTTGGCAAAACGTCGAGAAAACCCGAAGCCAAAGTCTTTCACAATTCAATTTGATATTAGTTTATAACTTACTTTCTGAGCAAATCAAAATCATTGGGGCATAGTCTTCCTTTGTCTGGATAAGATCTTCTGTCGACATAATTTCTGATCACTTCTTCATGCAGCTTATTCAAATTTCGCATCATTCTCAGCTTCTCAAGGCCGGGATATTTCGTTCCATGTCGAATTATGCTCCAGAATTGAACTGGTGTACACTCTAAAAACAAATTTTTTTTTGTGATATTTCAAAAAATCTGCAAGATACATCATTCAGTTGTTGTGTTTCAAAATCTTTACCAGAATATCTGTTGAATTTCCTAAGAATACAATTCGCTCAGCAAAACACATTTAATGAGGTAATTCAAAGGGCATATATGTTTTTCAAAACTATATGATGAATATAAAATAACAAATAATAATTGAAAATACAAATCAAACGATTTACCTTCAAATTCAATTTTAATCTTTCTAAATTACTTTATTGGCAAAATCTCGTTTTTTTCAAATGGCACCCACCCACTTAGTATAGTTGAGTACAACTTTTCGAATATAATCCAACGGTTTTCCCAAACCTAACATCCATTGTGTAATGTCGTTTACTCAAAATAAATCAATTCAATGTGACACCTGAGGTGAAAATAAATGCATTGAATATGTTGCAGGTGATGCTATTTGAAACGACACATCGCAATTAAGTAATTTTTGAGAGATTTAAAATGCACTCAGTTATTGAAATTACTAGATAAAAATAAAATTGATATTTTTCCATTACTTTTTATGTAAAGTTATTTTAATTTAAACACCTATATTCAAAACAAAACCTTATTTCGAAAAACCATGTTTCTGTAAAATTAACTCACTAATGTAAAATATAAATATATACAGGGTGTTGTATTCAAAATTTAGGAATGGATGTCACTTCCAGATAAGTCGGAAGTTGGAAAAATCGTCAAAGACGTCGTCAAAATGTGCATCTGACGTCTACATTAACTGGGTCCAGTTTCATTATGATAAAAACAAAATGCGAAAGAGGGGTGATAGTGATATCGATGTCACTAGGTTTAAAACTGGCAGCCAAAGGAAAGTCGAAATCTTCAAATCGAAATTGAAGACGTGCATTTTTTGCTGGTAATAAAAATCTTGTTTTCTCATTCTGATAATTCTATACTCTTCCCATTTTTTCCCAAGTGCCGGCCTATCAGGGTTGAGTGGAAGAACAATTTATTACAGATCTAATCTCCAACTATTGAACTCCGCCCTCTGTCAGAAAAATGATACAGGTATTATATTTGAAAGTAATTAAGACGTTAAAATATGGTAGAGTGAAATATTTTTAAAACTTAATTCAACTTTTGGAATTTGTTATCGACTTCCAGCCAGCAGCACATTGAAGAAAATGCCGTCAGAATACAGTGTATCTCACTTCTTATGGATACACCCCCGTAACTTTCGTAATTCTTCATTTAGACTTGTTTTTCTGTAGAATTGATAGATACCCAAAAATGTACAAATCGATCTTGAAGGGGTTCTTTCAAGGGATATACATTGCACACCGACAGAAATTGAATCACCGACATTTTCGGAAAAAACAAGAAAGAGGCTAAATACAGTGCTCAAAAATAGAAGTTCCGTTCGAACTTGAGCAGTTGGTACTTTTGATTGCCAGAACCGATTTGAATGTTCTTTACAGATAATGAAAGTGCGTTTCATTTCATTTCACTTTTGACTGTTTGAGCCGAATTTTGCCTATTGTCACCCTCGCAAAAATTCCAGGGTGATATATTGGTTTCTGCAAATTCGACTAAAAATCATTCAACCCCCGTTTACGCCAAACATTTTTTTTTCATTCCCAACTATTCGAACATGAAATCTCATGTATTTTCATGATATTCTGAGAAAAAAAAATTAATAGGTGCAATGGAATTAGAAATATCGATGTTTTAAGAAAACAGTATTTTACACCTTACCAATTACAAACAATTTCAGCTCTTTCATTTCTGAACCGATTTGAACGTACTTAAAATATTCTGGATAATTTTCTGATTGGTGTTTATGTAATCGATATTCTGAAAAAACCTACAGGGTGTTATAACAACTGTAAATTCCACAAAAATCATCCAATCTCTTTGACTCTCAAGAAATAAACATATTCTCACTTATTTTGTGAATATTTTTTAGGTTGATTGATTTTAATTTGCAGACTATTATTATTATTATTTAATTGGTTTCCAAAGACAAAGATTAGATGTCACCATTCATTGAAATTGTAACAAACTTTATTAGTGCAACATGAAAACAAACATAAAAAAAAAATTCCATCCAACATTAATTCTTTCTTCTGCAAGTCTTCTGGGCATGCTCATTATTAGATCATTAATAAAATTCTGGGGAATAGCGTCCCATTCATTCATAAAATAAGTGAGAATATGTGTATTTCTTTAGAGTCAAAGAGATTGGATGATTTTTTGTGGAATTTACAGTTGTTATAACACCCTGTAGGTTTTCCAGAATATCGATGTAATAAACACCAATCAAAAAAGTCTCTAGAATTTATGAAGTATGTCCAAATCGATTAAGAAATGAAAGAGCTGAAATTGTTTGTAATTGGTAAGGTAAGGTTTTCCTAAAACATCGATTTTTGGCGTAAACGAGGGTTGAATGATTTTTAGTCGAATTTGCAAAAACCAAACTATCATCCTGTAACTTTTTCGAGGATGAAAATAGACAAGGTTTGACCCAAACAGTCAAAAGCCCATGAAACGGACTCTCATTATCTGCAAAGAACATTCAAATCGGTTTAAGAAATCAAAAGTAACAACTCCTCAAGTTCGAACAAAATTTCTACTGATCCACTTTGTTCCTGAAAAAAAATGAGTCTCACTTCTTATGGAAACAACCCCGTATTTTCCATAATTTTTGACCGCGAACTGTACATTTTTGATTTATCTATCGTTTCTGCTAATTTCACAGGTCTATGTCAAAAATTACAGTGTGTGGAGTCCGAGAATGGCAGGGAACAAAAGCGTCAGACAGTAGGACCCAGGACCAAAAGACAGAAAGTGCTCCGAGAAAACCATGATGAGGTCACCGGAGGACATCTGGGAGTGCCGAAGACCCTTCAAAAACCGAGGCAACGGTTTCACTAATTGTCAAGCAATCTCAATCATGACCTTAATTAGAATTTATAGCATACAAGTCCAAATAACTTTGTGGACTTTAGTTAAGTGCCAAGTTTGATTATCCAAACAAAAGCGGTCAGGTCCGTCTCCAGGATCGTTGTAATTTGAAAGTTTCAGTGTGTGTCTCTGGGCTTTACTCCATATATGAAAACAGTATTCCAGGACAGATTTCATCTGTGCCTTATAAATCATGATCATTTGAGGGGAACTGAAATATCTTTCAACACGAAATGTGATGGCCGTGATTGTAGAGCATTTGCTTACCAATCATAAGGATATGGAAATCCCAGCACAGTCACCGGTCGCAAATCTTTTCCTTGCTTGTATAAGCTCTCAGGATCTCCTAAGGGGTTTCTTTCTGGAAACCTGGAAGATCCGTTACAGAAAAAATTCTTCCCCGTTCTTTTCTGGTTTCATGGGCTGATATCGGAGCAGTGGAAGAAAAAGCGGTGATGTAAAGACGAAACAGTGTAGATGCTAGCATGAATCCTACATAACTGGTACATCATAGGTCTAGAGCTAGAGAGCAAGGAACACAACTGAGAGGCAATAAGCCATAACATGAAAGCTTGACAAGGAGTCCTTGGTGCCAAATGCGATCAAACGCTTTGGAGGTATCGAATGTCACCGCTGCCATATATGTATGTGAGGGTTAAGTAAGGAGGTCACCAGTTGATATCTGATGATACAAACCATATTGTCGATCATTCACAATTCCTCAACGTTCTAGATACTTCATGAGCTCGATATTGATGTTTTTTTTGGTAAACACAACCATAACAGATAGCCGTGCGATAGGGCTAGTTGCTAGGTAGGGTCTTTTTCCATTTTCTGGTGACTGGTTGTACTCTTGTAATTTTCTAATTGGACGACAATACCCCCAGGATTAACTTGCAAAGATCTGGTGTTAGTTTGGGAGCACATGTCATGAAAACGGTTGGTGAAATTTCGTCAAATCCAATAGCCCTGTTGTGTTAAGCCCCAAAAAAAGCGTTTCAATATATGACTGGATGTAATTTTTTTTCCATAGCTTTGGCAAAAAACCAAAACGTGTAGGATCCGTTTGGACATTCAACGAGTTTCGATCGTAACTAGCTCCCAATTCGTATATACGATCGGGATTATTCATACCAGAAATTTTAACTTATATTATACTCTTCTTACCTGGCACTATATGTTGGGAACTTGACCGTCTGTTTGGCAGACTGTCATATACTGTTTTCGTACCAAAGTGGGTGTACGGCTCTTCATCAGTTACGTAGCAATACTCTTCACAACAGTCATCTTGTCGGTTGCCGTCAAATGGTTGATTTTGCTGGTTTGGATAATTATTCTGACCTGAAGTAGTTGTGAATAATACGAACATAAACAGCAAACCAGTGCGTGCCATGGTTCTGAAAACTGCTTTTAATAAACATGTGATTGTCATTTGATCTGATTTTTGCAATGATGAGTTTGGGAATTTTTCACTTTTGCATTGAATGAAAATGATGACTGAATATGTAAATGAGTGTAAAAATCTTGGCCTTGTTGATAATTTTCTTAGATTTCTAGCACGACTCAGTAATATTCGACGATTCGACGATTTCTACAGTCGTCACATATTTAATTGAAAATTTAAAATCAAATATAAATATCGTAATGAGGAACATATCTGCTGGCTGACTATGAAGATTTGTGGAATTTGTCATGTGGTAGGTATGCTTTTTTCGCAAAAGTAAATCTCAACAGTCCCCACCACCTACTGATTCATATACAGTGAGTCCATTATAAGGAGGTCCATAATCGGAAACAGTAATATGTGAATACAGTCTTAGTTAAATGGGAAAAGAGTTGCGTGAAGCCTCAGACACAATGGAAGATTAATGTAATAATTTTTAAAATTTTGGATTCAGAATATCAGTTTTAGAAATAAAACAGGATGCAAAGCTGAATTAAAAAGTGAAAATAAAATTTTACCAACCAGATTCTTTGTGGGGCGCGACCGGAATAATAATATCAGTGACGGTTTCGTGTTAACAAGCAATCAAAAATTATAAAAATTAAAACCAAAAACATAAAACTTCCATTGTCTTTCAGCCGCAACAGAAGAGCCATTCATTGTTAAATAACGATCTGCAGGTCCTACTTGAACCTCTTTGATAGTGTCCACAAAATGTCTCGGATTATTGAGGAATGAACTGCTAGTACCAGCTACGATGTTACACCAATATCCCCGTAGAAGAATGCGGAGATAAATTATATCAGGAAGGATCTACACAAGAATAGATACTATAAGAAAATCCTATGAGAAATATAGAAACAACTCGAAAGGACCAAGTAAGAACTACCACAAAATACAGTTATCATCCTTCCATATCTCAGAGGTATCTCCTAGAAAATCAAAAGCTTCAGAAGAAAGTACTACATTACGAGCTGCTTCAAATCCGGCAATACCTTACAAAGCTGTTTCACCAAGTCGAAACCAGAAAATACAGCAGGATCCAGCAAACTACATTCACAAGACTCATGTGGATGTGGAGATTTTTACATCGGATAGGCCAAGAGACCTTTTATCCGTAAGAATAACCGAACACGAAAAGTGGACTCAACGGGGAAGACATCTAAATGGGGAATTGCTGTCCATGCCTGGACTGAGCACCATCGAGATCTTTGAGACGAGTCTACCGTTTTTGTATATAAGGGAACATTGGTTCAAACGGAAATTCATAGAAACTGCATATATCGAAGCCAATGGTGCGTTCACTCAGTCCAGCATGGAAATAAAAAATATATGGAGAGCGCTCATAGACCGTTCTGCAGAAAAGAAAAAGCGCGAAACTGCACGCGCCACAACACCGCCATTAACATCCACCACATCAACAGACCTATATAAGACCTCGTTACCTCGTAGCATTTGAACTCGTCAGTATTCACCTGATGACGTTTGTAGATACAAACAATTGAAACGCTGTGAAAAAGTGCCAGAAGTCAAACATCTTTCAACCCATTAAGACGAAAGACGTCCGAAACCTAAGTAATCAAGTTACTACTTCCTTCACACACAATAGATCTGCAAAGGTCGCGGTGTAGATGCTTATGGCACAGAAGTCCCAAACTAATCAAACTACTACTTCCTTCATCGTCTACAACCATCGAACCAACAATGGGTATATTTCGATAATAACCTTTACTGTTTTCAGTTACCTCAAGTTCACGGTCTGATCACTTCAATTTGGACAAATTTACATACAGGTCACAGAGGTCAAACGAAACGCGTTTGATAACTTTATTACCAAGCTATAATATCCATATCACCAAATTTTTGAGGAAAATCGTAGAATCCCAGAAACTTTTGTATTTACATTGTTATGGACGTCTACCATAGGGTCTTTTAATAATTATATTACTAATACTTGGAACCATAACTTCAACAGTTACAAGTTGAATATCCCAACTTCTTGTCTATTGGCTTTCTACTTTATTTCAACTTGTTTTTACTTTAACTTCAGTCCATCTTTTAGCTCAAATTGTTTTCCTAGAATTTGGAGAACAATACACACTTGAGTTTAATTTCTGTTTCTCTTTTAACAAACTTTTATTTATTTTATTTAACTTGGCTTTCGGTGAATTTGCTTGATTTTTTATATGTTATAGACCTCATGATGCTGATCAAATGTCTCAATTGCTCTGACGTTCTGAATTCAATAGGTTCGATTATACAGGGTGCTGAAGTTTACTGTTCCAAAATTTCAAATTACCATTGTGACGATATTATTTCGAATACATCAACCAAATCAACTTCGCTTCGTTTGTTCGATGAGCCGACTCGGATCCACTATAAAGTATGTCAACTCCTACACGGACTCACGATATACAGTGTGAGTCCAAAGTTACCCAGTTTTGTAGTGATTTCTTAAAAATTGTGAAGTGGAATTTTATTCATATTCAGATATTTTGTAGGATAACAATATCAATTCCAATTCATGATATCAGTATCTCCTGAATCCTATTGACATATTATATACAAGATGTTATATTTCTCATGAAACTCTGCACCCGTTCATATTATTGCTTGAAATTCTGGACAATTCGATGAATAACTGGGTTGTTCACTATCAGTATCTAGATTGCAGATACTTTGAACTACGGGGTGATTCCAAAAATAATGTCTTTCTCTGATATTTTTCAAAGCAGTTTTTTTAAGTTCATGTTATAGATGAATTTCCATAACCACATACAGTACCTCTGAAATATTTTGAACGATTCACTGTGAGATATTCTAAATGATAGGTACCGTCAAGTGGGGTAAAACTTCGGACAGTACAGGTAATTTCGGACAATCCGACGTAAAATCAAATTTACTTGCATTGTCATCTCGTAATGGGCAGCTGAACTTGTGCATCCTTGTTAAGGTGTTTACTGTAATACAAACTTTGAACCAAGTTGAATATCAGTTGAAGTGGTCTTGTTATTTTGTCGTACAGGTGAGTTTGATAATATATAAAAATAAAAAATTCATACAAATCACGATTTATAACTAGTACAGACCTTTAGCCCTGGTGAAATAGATCAAAATAACCAATTGCCGTCCTGAACTGAGGTATAAACTACGTTCTGGCCAAATTTGTGGTTAATATTTCGACACTCCCAACGAACAAAGACGTAACTCATTTTTCATCATATTTCAGGAGAACCAAAATACTGACATTTTTCTTCAATATTCAAATCGAAATAGAACTTTTTTCAAGTAGATTTCTTCGTAACTACTTGGTCTAGAGATACGGCTTTTTTATCGTCAGCATCAGTTTAAGCTGAATACGCCTACACCTATAAATGAAAATAGCTGTAACTTTAGTTACTGCGTTGTTCGTTGAGGGTATCGATTTTATTTACCAACGATAAAATACCTATATTTTTTTTTCTAATTATGATTCTTTTGTAGGGTTAAAAAATAAAATGGTCGGTCAGAAACTACAAAAGAATATTGGGAGGGAGGCCGTATAGGTATTATAGTGCCGAAAAAATTTATTTAGCGGTGAGAGACGTTAAAAGACGCAAGTTAAGTATACGGGAGGCGGCCCAAAAGTATGGTGTGCCAAAACCAACAATTTCGGACAAAATAAATAATAGGCACACTAGTGATCCAGGGCGACCAAAGGCCTTAAGCAATGAAAGAGAAACATTTTTGTTTGAAGGAATTACAAAATGCCTGACTGGGGGTTTCCTCTTCATATGAGAGACATTAGGGAGCTAGTCTATATATATATATATATATATATATATATATATATATATATATATATATATATATATATATATATATATATATATATATATATATATATATATATATATATATATATATATATATATATATATATATATATATATATATATATATATATATACCGGGTGACCACGAGGTGAGGCACGCCCCCCCCCAATATTTCTATAGTTTTGAAGATACAGGTTTCAAATTTTTTTTATGGTAAGTCAATATATTACTCAAATACGCATATTTTGACTCCATTACCGAAAATTCACCACTTCCGATTTAACCGGAAGTGACCCCAAACTTTTCTTTTCAAGCGACACCCTGTACAATTTTTTTCATTATCCAGAAGAACACGCAATTTGTGATAACACTGTTCTTCAAAATTGAAAATCGGTTCAAAAATGACAGAGATACAGTTGATTGTTCTAGCGAACAAAGTTGGCTATGAACATCAAACTCAAATCATCACAACTGACGAACGGCGTCAACATTTACGAGAGGAAGGTTCGAGGTAAGATACAGCTGAAAATTGGGCTTCTCATGTAATTGCAGCAACCATATTTTCCAACAAATATAAAAAATTCACCCATAAGGAAATGCTCACAACTGCCATTTCTCAAATGGCAACATTCTCTTTTCATATAGTCGTATTGAAAAGTTATGAATTATCCAAATAATCGCGTTAAAAGTTTCGAAGAATTTTGTAAGAAATCGAAGATACGGGATTGTTTCATTATGAGTGTTCTCAAAATTTAATATTCTTAAACAGAGACGGCTTGAACCTACGAAAGCTAAGCAAAAAATCAAATCTTTCCATTCGAGTAATGCGATAATTCATCATTTTTCAATACGACCATGTGAAAAGAGTAGGTATGTTGCCATTTGAGAAATGGCAGTTCTTCATGGGTACAACTCCGTTTTGAAGAAATTTTTGATAATTGTTGGAAAATATGGTTGCTGCAATTACATGAGAATCTCAATTTTCAGCTGTATCTCACGTCGAACCTTCCTCTCGTGAATGTTGACGCAGTTCGTCAGTTGTGATGATTTGAGTTTGATATTCATGGCCAAATTTGTTCGATTGAACAATCAACTGTATCTCCTCCATTTTTCAACCGATTTTTAATTTTGAAGAACAGGGTTATCACAAATTGCGTATTCTTCCGGATAACGAAAAAAAAAACAGGGTGTCATTTGAAAAATAAAGTTCAGGGTCACTTCCGGTTAAACAGGAATTGATGAATTTTTGTTAATGGAGTCAAAACATGCGTATTTGAGTAATATATCAAATTTGAAACCTGTATCTTTGAAACTATAGAAAAATTGGAGGGCGTAGCTCACCTCGTGGTCACCCGGTATATGGAAAATAAAGGGAATCAGCGATAAATGATTCGAGGATAGAAATAATCCTGGAAAAGAATGGATGCGAAATTTTATTTCTCCATACAAAGGCGAGATTTCAGGTAAATTATCTAAAAACATTAAGAGGGTGAGAGCGGCAGTTAATCATGATATGATAAATAAATATTTTGATAAGCTTCAGAAATATTTGGAAGATGTTCCACCACCAAATACGGTAAACTACTACGTAGCAAATATTTCGGATGACCCAGGAAAAGTAAAAGTCGTAGTCAAGCGAGGTTCGAAATCTACACCTTGGACTTCGAGATAATGAAATTAACGAGAACCAGTGGAGCTGTGAAGTCAAAGGATACCCATTCTGGCTTTTGGGGAGGCTATCCCCTGAGCCTAAATCCGTGTGATTCAGAGCGGATACAAAACTATGCACTGTTCTGTTGGCAGCAAAAGTATAACCTAACATCATATAGGTGTTTTATTTAATTTTAATATAAAAAATACATCCTATGGTGGGCGACGAAGGAGTGGTTGTTTGCTCCTAACACCCTACCGATTTATTATCATTGACAACTGAATGAAAAGGTCTAATCAACATCCTGCTTAATCACACATCACTCATGACTTCATCCTTCAAACAACGTTATCTTTGAGCATAAACTAATCATAATGTAAAGAATATCATGGTTCCTATAATATTTGTCATTAGTGAAGCGAAACCCACTAACGTTCGACGTTACTCGTACAAATCCATTTTCTTGATTTATTCCCAAGGTGCATTAATGAAGTGAGAGACAAAATACGAAACGGGAAGTCGAAGCGAAAATAGAATTACGTGAATGAGTAGGTTAAACTCGAGTTTCTTATTGAATGCGCTTGGGTCAGAAAGCTGGTGTTTGTTACTTTACAGTGGTTACGCCCATATTCTCCGAACATAGCATAGCTCAGTAGGTCCTGACCAGAAACACGTGAGGGTACCACAACAATCTTCTCGTGTTAGTTTCGACCGTTTTGTGCACCTGATAACCGATTCAAGGTAAGTTGGCCTTCGCATTATGTCATTTGTTTTTAACAACTGGTTGAATGTTTATTTTGAATTCGCTGGTGTTGACCGAGTTTGTGAATCGACTCGATTGTATACAGGTATATGTCGTTAGATATAACGAGTGAACGAAGAAAGGTATTCTTTAAGTTAGAAATATTTCCGAATTATTTGAACGAATCAGTTCTATTTCATGTTTTTTCCACACGGTTTTAATCTCTGACCTATAACCAGTTAAAAAACAAACAGTTGATAATCTCTGTTTTACGAATTGACGTAAATTAACTTGAAATTATGTAGCTAGGTACTCTGCCAGGTCCGTATTCAAGGAGGAGGAAGGAGTCGACAATAATTATTTTACAAAGTACTTTTTCAAAGAAGGAACTAATTACATATACAAAAGACTTTTTTGAAAAAGAAACTAAATATAGTTACAGAAGTACCTACATTTATTAAAAATAGTACTTACTTTATGGGCGATCCAAATAATGTAAGTTTTCAGCTAATTGGATTGAATCCCAATCAAATATATAAAAAAAATATTTCAATAGGTAGGTACTTGTTATATGTATGTTCTTAAAAATATTATAAATAATAATATAAATATAATATTGAATGAAGATGACATATAAGTCCTTTAGCACGGCTGCTGGTCAAGATCTCCTTGAATCAGCTCGTGATGATAGGATCCTCTACTAATTTCCAAAAGATGTAGAAACAATCAAAATTTAATTGCAGTGAGAGGTCTTCAGGACAAATTAATATGCGTTTTTGATACCATAAATAAATAAATTTTGACGAATTTTGATTTGCTGGCTAACTTTGGAATTATCACTAAATTCACTTGTAAAACTTGGTTTTCAGGCAAAATATAGGAGCTACCTCAGTTGTGTTAATTTCACTAATTATCGACAATGAACTAAATAAATCTAAACAGTTTTTAGTTGTTATCGTACCCGTGTTATATTATACACTTCATTATAAATAACATTACAAATATGCATCAACAGTCCAAATACACTAACTCCATTACTTATTTCAGATGGCAAATATACTAAATTCAATTATATGGTTTATCATCTTGATAATCATATCCTTCTGGGTAGCTGGCTTTTGTGCAGGAATCTACATCATTGTCCATCCGCTTAGCGTCTGCATTCCACCATTATCGGTAAGTTGATGAGTTCAAAGTCAAAGTCGAACTGGGGTAGCTTATAAATCCTTAATGACTTCGATGTTCGATGGAAGCCATTGGAATTCGAAAAACACGCCTATTTATTGTTATTCGAACTCTATTCTTGACATAATTTTATTGAATTCAATAATTCTGTGAGAACCATAATAAAAGTTTGGGTACTTGAAATAAAATTGGTATGCAAGTAGGATATGAGCTGATAGTGAACAATTACTTTCCTGGCTAATGCTGCGATGAACACTGGATTGGGTTGTTGTTAAAAAAAAAATATTTCTGTCGACCTCGCTAGCAACTCTCAGAAGTCTTTGCGAAACTGTGTGCGAGCTTTGGAAGACGAGACTCTCACCTTTTAAGGTGCGGTGCCATGCACGGTATCGGTACCCACGCACCTACCGATGAACAATGACACCACTTCGAGTGCTTCATGTAATCGTAAAGCATGATTTCCATTGTTTCGAACGGGTTGACCAACGACGAACAGGTTTTTGCCATCCATCAACGCTAAGGTCTTAACTAACTCAAGTCAAAAAATCAGAAACTGGTCTACGGGTCGTATCAAACAAAAGATTGCTCTTCGATTGCAAGAAGTACTTGCAGACTTGCATCAATGCACTCCTGTCAGAGATACTTCAGAGTCCGTCGCGGGATTAGGCAGAGAAGTAGTTTTCCATCAGAATTTTGCCTCATATATGCTACCTCATGGGATTATTCGAGAGAATGGTATTTTGATGCAGTTGATATTTTTCGTCTTACGTAAACACCGCTGTAAGGAATTTTTGCTATCTCAGTGAAGTCAGATGAATTAACCACATCGATGAGAATACACTGGTCTCTAAAAAACTGTTTAATTGTCAACAAAGTACAGTTTTCGTGATTTCTTCTCAATTTATGCATCATTGACACAGTATAATCCATTTCATTCTTATCATTACACATTTATGGTGCCTTGTTAAATTATGCTTCGTTGATATCAATTATTATCGCAATATAATTCGCCATGATAGCAGGGATAAGTGGGTGTGAAATTGGCAGACGGGCTAAAAAGCAATGCCGTATCTTAAAAAACATTTTGGGACGGATATACGTATCCTTTCAT
Organism: Chrysolina americana; assembly: GCA_958502065.1. Taxonomy (NCBI): domain Eukaryota; kingdom Metazoa; phylum Arthropoda; class Insecta; order Coleoptera; family Chrysomelidae; genus Chrysolina; species Chrysolina americana. The sequence continues at coordinate 10,288,217 of OY293412.1, forward strand.
TACACTTTCGGGGGAGTAGGTATCAACTGCCATAACCTCCAAAATTGCCACAAAAAACCTTATCTAGGTTGCATTTCTGCAGTAGGTGTAACAAAAGTCACTGTTGTTGCATTATCCAAAATACAGAGCAATGAAATGTAATTTCAATACTTATTTTTACAAAAAGACAGGAAACTGTATTTTTGCAAATGCGAGTATTGCTTGAGGACAATTGTAAAAAACAGATTATGGGAGTGATACCCACAATTGAGATTTCTAATTTGATTTCTTGCGTCTTATTGAATGGAATGAAGCTGTCACTTTCCTGCCTAGGCAGGCAAAAGACGAAAATCATTCTTGCCTGGCGTAGGCCTAACTCACACATAAAATGAATTTAACCTCTGTAGTAATGAATAATTGTTTTAAATCATAGAACAGATTGACCCTGTTTCATAGAGAGAGGTTTCTCTGTTAAAGAACTTTTCCAATTCGACGAATAGGTACTATGGCTCTTACTATACGGTTATTCTGTCTATTTTTGAGTTATGTATAGTTTGGAAAACAAAAATAATGAATAATTTATCGAAAACAAATCGCAGGGCTAGTTTACGATTCAAAAGTTTGATTTCATTTCTGAAAAATTGTTTTTGTTTCAGGGGTTGAGTGATTGGCTTCTAACTGTTATACAATTTCCACATTATTGTGCCCAGAAGATGATGAGCGGAGAATCTTTAGGTTGATTTTGAGAACGGATATAAATACAATCAAAAAAGTGTTCATTTATCAAACTATCTGATACGTACAAATCAAAATAATTTTATACAATTAATTTTATTTTTAATACAGCTCTATATAACTCCGTCAGTTTTTTATTTATGCAGGTGCATAGCCGTCGATAGGCGTCTAAGAGGGCCTCGCAAAAAAGTGCAATAATTGTTATTCTTAAAATTATTATATCCGTCTGCACCTCTACGAGCAAACCTCAGAAGTCAAAGACTTGTGCGAGCTAGGGGAAGGCGTGACCCTTACCTTTTTAAGCGTGTGATGCCATGCACGAGACCGGTGGCCATGCTGACATTCGAACTCGTGCTCCTTGGATTAAGTATAAGTAAAAGTAGGAAGGGTCTTTATTATAAAATTAGTCCTAAATGACATCGGAGTTGACTAGTTCAAAACAACATGTCCACTTTATTTCTTAACCCTACGTCTAGGGGATAACATTGAAGCACGGAGAGCCGCCTCCCCCCAGATCATTTCTGAGCAGGGGGCGAGCGCTTATGCCAAGGGGTATCTAGGGTCCCGGTCAGGGGGCGCTGATAGCTGCCTCAGCTGGTGTTGGCGGTTGGTCCAACTATTCAACTCTCATGATGGTTGTAGGTGGTTCATTACACACCTCCTGCAAAGCTTATGCATGTCGTGTTTTTGCATTCAATGTGGATACTGCTTTGGTCTAAGTTTGTCTGAGGCTGGTTATTGCGAGCTAATCCCGGAAAAGACTGAGCCAAAAAACCGGGTCTCGAAGTACTGGGCGTTTATCGAATCATTCGGCTAGGTTCCCTATGGAACCGGTTCTTTCCATCTTTCCTGGAAGATATCGAACGCTTGATAGATGAGCTCACCGTGTTTGCGGGGCTCATTATCGTGTATTCGGAGACTGGTTAGGTATCTGGTTAAAGAACTCTTCAGGAGGTGGAACTTGTAAAATTTGTATGACAAGTTTTTTACATGTATCGGTATGTGTAGACGTCCGCAAGGTCACGCAGCGCATCCAGGCGAATGTACCTATCACTTATTGTGATGATACGAAATACTTTATTCTGCATCCTATCAAACCGCCGGCCGGCCGTATGATTTGCTTATAAATCGTCATTTTGGCCTCAAGCACTTAACCCGCTCACAACCGCGGCCCAATGTTATTCAAGGTTTAGTTATTCGTATATATTTCCGTAAGCGTGAGTAGTATTTATCCAGAGTCGCAAAGTGGTCTGACAACAATGGCCACACTAGACTCGGAGAATTCCTGAGTTCTTTCTGTTTCATTATCGTTTACAAAATGCATACTCTCCTGCTCTCTCTCACAGGTCACAACGTAATGTTAATTATATTTCAATAGCCACGTCCTCGATATCACAAAGATAGTTGTTATCTGTCGTTCTGCCTTGTGCGATCTAGCCCAAAAATGTTGCACCATAGATTGTTACTTCTGGAATCTATCCAAACGGTTTTAGGCAACGTCTAGTAAACTTTGTTCTGGAAGAACAGACAAGTTCCTCCCAATCAGGAAATGGAATGGTGCGAGCGTAGTTGTCTCCTGGATCGGAAGACAATGGCCTGACTGGGCGAAAATTCAGGACACCCCCAATCTGAACCAAAACTGTATTAATATCTTCAAAAGTGAGAGACTGATTTTCGATACCCTGTTTAGTATGATTCTTTGAACTTTTAATGCTTGACTCCCAGATTCTCCCGAACGACGGATAATTTGTTGGAATAAAATGCCATTTGATACCTTCATCTATAAGATTATTGGCTATAACTTCTGATTCGGATGCTAAAAACGATGACATCTTGGAAAGTTTATTATTTCCACCAACAAAATTGTGTAAATATTCTACTTATGAACCTTTTTACTGTGGATAAAAAGGCATTTGTCGTCAATTTGGAAACTAATTCGAGATGTACAGCTTTCGTACTCATGCAGATAAACAAGCAAATTTATGACTGTATCCTGCTAATATTCTGCAACTACAACTCCACTTCCATGTTGGAAATCAATATTCTATCCGGCTCGAAGGACCAATGTTATAATTCTTAAAATGGATTGCAGTTTTAGTGAGTTATTAAAAAGAATCGAACTGCTTCTACTATATCTTTATTTTATGAAATCTCTATAACATGTTGTTTATAAATTTCACATCAACTGTTCTGATATACAAGGTGAATTGAACTATTACATCGTGACTCATGAAGATAAGTTCATAAACGCCTCAACAGTTATTAGGAGGCTAAAAGCAAAAAACTTCGATTATTTTAATTTATGATTGTTTATGTAATTTTTATCAACATTTGATTATTTGGTTGAAAATCAAAGTTTATCCGATTTGAAAAAATCTCCTATGTGTTATGTTAAGCTACAAACTTATTATAATGGCATAAAAAAACTACCATGTTATTTTAACGCTTTTGTAACATGATGTTAGAGTAAACTATGAATTATTTGCTAGTAATGAATGACTCAATGGAGAATTGGTAAGTTTTGTCTCGGCTCATTTTTTTTTCAATAGATTACCCGGAAGATAATTTACATTTGATAATGATGTTGATGTGATTATGATTGTTAGTACAAATCTAGTAATTAACTAAATCAAGAACACTTTTTCAATAATTCAATGTCCTAGAGTTCTTATGATATGAGTAATACGTAATTATGGTAGCAATGAGATCACTGATTTGTCATGCAATTTTTTTATGATTCGCGCATATCGTGTCTGTATGATTGGAATTCATATAATCGCACTTTAAGTAGATATTTTGTATGTACTCTCATTCAGCAGTTATTTTGTAAAATTTCATAACAACTTCGGTTACTTATTTGTTGACAATGAGTCAGACCTAGTACTTTTGGAAAGATATTAATGTTAGTTATTATTCATCACGGTACTAGATAAAATCAACAAAGCAGTACAGTTTCACTCATAGATTCTAGATTTATCAACTGAATAGAAGGTAGTAGTTAGTGACCTTTATCAACATTAAATGTCGATACCGATGCACCGATATCCTTCTGCTCGAATGTGTTCTGAGTACCCTTTGTTTATTATCTCCATGCGCCACATTAGAAAATGACTGTTAATATTAGACGCAACATTTTCATGATTCAATCCATCGAATTGAATTGAAAAAATTTCAGCTCTGACTGCGGTTCGAACCTGGGATACTCAACGAATCGATAAAAAATCGAAGACGTTAACATAAATGGATTAAAACATGTGTTATTAAATGGCATTCGTGATCTCTCATTCTGAACGCCTTTCAATTTTTGTGTTGTTCGGCACAGCTCTTTTTGGCATATAGAAGGAATGCAATGTCAAAAATTCCATGGATAGGAGTAGAAAACAATACGGAGGAAAATTACTCCATCCCAATCCAGATGAAATTTTCAACTCGAGAACTGTTAGAGATAGAGCAATTCTGCAAACGCCAATCCATTCAGAATGATCAAATTAAAATTCTCTTTGAATTTTGAATCGGTAGATTCACTCGCAATCCACACTATATACGCAAAATTTCATGCAGATTCCGAAAATAGATGATTTGATTTCAATACGGCACCCGGTATTATAAAAAACGCTCAGAAGAATTAATATATATATGTTCTACAAATGCCTACAATTTATGTAGAAACAGTTCCTAGTAACTCGCCAAAGAAAGGTTGAAAAAAATTAAGAAGTACCTACTCTGGAGAGAAAAATTACAAAGGGGTAGGTCCCAACGACTAAATGTTCCTTTTTTGACAAATATTTGAAATATTTAATAATAATAATTCATTCATGTTATTTTATTTTCCATAGTTCCAAAGTTATGAAGTCAATAAACATATTGAAAAAAAATTACAGTTGCTGACGTTGAAATTGAAATAAGGTTCGATTATCAGCAAATATAAATGCTGGTCACCTACAGTAAATAATAATAATAATAACCGTCCTCTACCCGTACAGGCTATGCCATTGGGGAATATTATCATTAAATCGGACAGCAAGTCACTTCTCAGCTCTACAACAAATAAAAAGTTATGGAACAACTCGCCAACAATCCGACGCTGTTCACGTAGCTAGGTTGTCGCGCGTAACTAGGTTACCGAATGAACATACTGCAAATAAAGCAATCATATTCAAAAAGTTTCATCACAAATAATTTTATGCTATTAATTTTCAAAGTAAGTAAATGACACTATTTGCAATCCGTTATCGAGGTAAATTACTAACCAAATGATATTGGTCATTTATTAGTTTCCTACCTTAGTTATATTCTCGGTAGTGAGAAAAATATTATTACCTTATATTGTCAATTAAATTACAATTGTAAAGGGTTCTGAGGAACTCTTGGAATTTATAACCACTCGTTGAATATTTATCAGAATAAAGAAAATTACAATATTTTATAGTAAGTACAGGAAATTTCGAAATCATTAAGACTAGTTAACAGGAAGCGAGTTGCTTTTACTTTTGTTCTTTTACGATATTTACTGTTTGGAAGTAATATCAAACAACAAATACCAAACAATAGTGGGAAATTCCACAAGGGTCACACACCTTCAAGTTCATTAACTCATCTATCATCATATAATTAATGAATATTTCGAACCATCAGTGCGCTTCGTCTGAAATAATCATGTTGAAATAGTGGAGAATGAAAATATATTTTAAAAATTCCAAAATAAATGGCAACTTCATGAAATATTTATTTGCGAAAATTGACTAGGTGTCTTTTTTATCTCAATATTTACGCGAATCTTTGAAACAGACGAAGTTTGGTTGAAAAACCTTTTTAGTTTCATCGATTCCCATACAAATAAAAAAAATCTCTAGTGATTATTGAATATCTAGATCACAGGACTGATAGGTATGGATTGCCTTTTCGGAGGTTTCTTCCTAGCCTTGCCGTTCGTTGAGAAAAACAACCTTGAAAGACGGTCGTTTTGGCAAGTCTTCACACTTTAGGGGTGGGAAGACTGAACTCATCGGGTAAACCTTTATGTATCAAAGTAGAATGGCCGAGTCAGGTACTTGCATCCTAATTATAATTCACCATTAGGTTTCAATTACAAAAAAATTGTTTCAATTTACTTGCCAGGTGTCTTATAAAATATTCAGGCTGATTAGTTGCACTAATTATGTGTGGTGTCAGATGACTGATTGCTTGTTCTAACAGACTGTAGCTGTTAGGTAACGGTCCACCACCGACATATTCTTATTACTTTGATATTTAATTGTCTGTTGTTAGCTTGCATGACTAACCCTAATGAATTAAATTCTGTGAAGTGATTTTGTTGCAAAAATTTATGAGAAAGTATTAATTTTTCCATTCATCCGCATTTCACATTGGCTAAGTGTTCTTTATCTCTTGTTTCTATAGATTTTATTGTCTAAGAAACCGAAATGTATTGTTTTATTTTGAAAAATCAAAAAGTTGTTCATTCTTAACCTAAATTTTTTCTTTATAGGGTATAGTATTATCGGTAATACCCCTTCATTTGGGGGTGTTTATTTTATTGTCGCTCTTCTTTTTAAAATCTCTTCAGTGTTAGAAACGATACACTTCAAGGCGTTTTCACCAAACTATTTAACCGTGAGCTTAAGGAAGACCCATAACTACTATTTTTCATCTACAAATGAAACTTGATAATCAAAATAATACCTCTCTACTAACATTTTTTGAGTAAACGGAATTTTGACTTCTAAGAAGTGCGCGGTCGTATGAAATGCGTGAATTTTGTTATACTTAGTTGGAAACCTGGGTAGTTGGTATTTAACACTATGCCTACGGTGAATGTGGGAGTTCTCTCATTGTTGCCAACCTCGAATATTCTATATGAAAACTAGGAAACTTTGATTTGACTTTTGATACCTGTATAAGTAAGCAATGGAATTCCATAAGTCAGATATTTAATGAAAATTTCCCTGAATAAGAAACAAATGGGATATTCCAGTCTGAATAATGGAAATTTTTGTTGTAGTTTCTTATTTTATAGTTGGTGCTTGTAAATTAGACATCTTTTCTGTACCGGCACCAACTGTCAATTGTCAATATCCTCATATAAGTACATTTCAAATATCCATTCAACTTCTCAGTTTTTTGTGATTTTGTTATTTGATCTGCAGATTGAAGATGATTGAGCTGTTTTTCTCATATGTGGTGATCAGTAAATTGCATTTTTTTTAAATTTTGGTTTAATCCTTTATAAGCAGTTGTCTTTTTATCTTTTACTGTATCTTCGAAGAGTTAAGTTCCAATCTGATTTCATGAAATATTAATACAAATGTATCGTAAAAAATTGTTTGAGGACTTCCTACTTGAAAGAGTAGAGTTGCAAAATATGAAATAATTATAAGATTAAAATGGCTTAAATAAGTATATGAAAAAAATCGACATAAAATGATAACTTATGGCATCGAGCATACAATGTTAGCAAAATTGCTCCGTTTTATTTTGTGACCTTCACATTTCGTTATTTCGTGTTATGTAATCACGGCCACCTTTTTTAATCGCATTTGCTACGGTCGAGTTCACCAGAGTTATCGTCCAAAACTACTCATTAATTCGTATGTAGGTATCAATGGTAATTTTCGGTTAGTAACTGAAGAAGTCCACAAAGGGTCATATAAAATATATATATATATATATATATATATATATATATATATATATATATATATATATATATATATATATATATATATATGAAACAGGGATATGCTCTCGAGGGAAATTGTGAATAACAACAAGGAACATTTTATTGGACTAAGCCCTCTAGTAAAAATGCAACCGTAGACACGTGTTTCGATCTTAGGGATCTCATCAGTACGGTGAAAGCAAGTGTAAGGATGTGCAACACTTGATTGCAGGTGAAACAACAAATGAACGGAGTCAACAAACAGGAAGCCAACCGCACATTTGTTGACTCCGTTCATTTGTTGTTTCACCTGCAATCAAGTGTTGCACATCCTTACACTTGCTTTCACCGTACTGATGAGATCCCTAAGATCGAAACACGTGTCTACGGTTGCATTTTTACTAGAGGGCTTAGTCCAATAAAATGTTCCTTGTTGTTATTCACAATTTCCCTCGAGAGCATATCCCTGTTTCATTTATATTCCTGGACTCGGATGTCACGCAGGTAGCTATAGCTGCCTCCGTGGCGACGTCGTTTCTTGCCTTGTAAACACGAGGTGTTACGACTGAAGCCACAAATGTGCGGTTGGCTTCCTGTTTGTTGACTCCGTTCATTTGTTGTTTCACCTGCAATCAAGTGTTGCACATCCTTACACTTGCTTTCACCGTACTGATGATCCCTAAGATCGAAACACGTGTCTACGGTTGCATTTTTACTAGAGGGCTTAGTCCTATATATATATATATGTTCCCGTCACCGAGGTGGATCCTGTGAGCAATTACAGTATTCCTCTCGGAGGACGATGACGAACATCGGGACCTCGCGTGTATACAACCGTGATAACCTTGACTGCACTGATGAGGTACGATATTCCGAAACCGGTCTGTAGTTGGCTCTCCGTTTGAATCAGGCAAAGTCCTGCTGTTTGTTTCAGAGAGTTCTTGCAAAGTTGTTCATTCAAAGTAAGGATCTTTGCACATATGTCTGACCAATATAATTCAATATCTGTCGAGGTATCAGCCAGAGAAGTAGTTGTTTTCTGTTGGACATATGCCATACATACTATACAAAGTTATAGTCTCTTCTTAAAGGATTGTTATCGACTGTTTTACAGTCACTGGAACATTATTTGCTCCTTGAAACAAGTATATCACATATACCATTTCGTATCCGAAATGTCTTTCTGGGGTGCTCTCTAATCTGTCACCGAGGTGGATCCTGTGAGCAATTGCAGTATTCCTCTCGGAGGACGATGACGAACATCGGGACCTCGCGTGTATACAACCGTGATAACCTTGACTGCACTGATGAGGTACGATATTCCGAAACCGGTCTGTAGTTGGCTCTCCGTTTGAATCAGGCAAAGTCCTGCTGTTTGTTTCAGAGAGTTCTTGCAAAGTTGTTCCTTCAAAGTAAGGATCTTTGCACATATGTCTGACCAATATAATTCAATATCTGTCGAGGTATCAGCCAGAGAAGTAGTTGTTTTCTGTTGGACATATGCCATACATACTATACAAAGTTATAGTCACTTCTTAAAGGATTGTTATCGACTGTTTTACAGTCACTGGAACATTATTTGCTCCTTGAAACAAGTATATCACATATATATATATATATATATATATATATATATATATATATATATATATATATATATATATATATATATATATATATATATATATATATATATATATATATATATTATATTATTGTAAACTTTAAAACGCCCGATGAATTTGTATATAATTAGTATATCATTTATTTTGAGTTGTTCTATCGTAAATATTTGCACTCGGTTATCACCATTTAACAACAAACCAATACAAGGCCCAGCACAGAAGGTATTCCAAAACTACATTCAGAATACAAGACAAGCGATTTGGCGGTGTTTACCATGGGTGTACTGCAAGGTAATATTCTTGGTCCACTCCTATCACTGATATATGAAGTTCGAGTCTATGTATTGGGATCTCGGTAACGGTGAGAAATAGAACGGTGGGTAAATTGGGGTAAAATAGGTATATCAGAGGTCAATAATATCAAGTAAAAAAATATCATCTGGCTTCCTTAGCTCTGGGGGTTTAAAAAAACTTTGAAATTCTTCTTTTGACTGTATCTTTTTATTTTGCGAATACTTTTAAAAACTTTTCGAACTTTCCCATAGCAACTTTTTTTAGATTATCCAAATATATGAATAAAAAATATATACAAAGTATTTAATTGCATTTCGAAATTATCGACTTTTCCTGTATAACTTCAAAACTAAAGAAGCTAGACGAGATTTTTTTGATTCACATAGTTGATTTCTGAATTACCCTACTTTAGCCCCACTTAACAACCACCCCTCTATCTGACAAGAGTAAGATGAAAAACTTCTACGGTAATATTATCATTTCTTATTAGGCGATATTGTCAACTCGATGAATATAATAATGCCAAGTTTGACAAATGGCTAAGAGATCAACCATCAACAGAACACCTGATTATTCATAAAAATGATTGCCAAGGCGGCTTTACCAAAGTCTGTACACGTCTCAAAATGAATAGAGAAAACCCACAATGTCAAATATTTGAGAGTAAGTGTTAGATCAACCGTGTTGGAGTGATAGTAGAGCATTTGCTGCTCGATCAAATCAACTGAAGGGCGTCGCACGTTAAAAGGCAAGGGCTACGTCTTTCATAGCTCGCACACGTCTCGGTCCAACCATATTTAATAGCTCACAAAGAAGGTTTTTCCAAAAAATCTAATCCTAACTATACTGAACATCAACTCAAAATACATATGCGCATATATTTACTACACACTACTCAATTTTCTTGACTTCTTTGTGATAACTATATACTTAGGCTTCAATCTCAGAGCTAGTGAGTGTTACTGCAACCAGTGTTGCCGTTTACTGGATAATTATCCGATTTGCGGATAATTTGAGGTGCCCGTGGATAATTTTCGGATTCAAGAATTTGCCGAATAATTTTCGGATAATTTCGGGTAAAATTCGGATCTTACGATTTTGTTTATTCTGTGTTCTGTGTCATGGAACACAAAATCGTTTCATCAGGTTTATTTTGTAATTTGTTCGGGTTCTGAGATCTAATGCTTGCGTTAAAGTTCTGTGGCTTTAGCAAGGTAAATGGAAAGCTTAAAGCTTGGTACAGCTCTTCTGTCTCTTTTGCTCTACTGGAATGGAACACAAAAGAGCTGCCTGTACCAAGCTTCTCATTGCTGAAAAGTGCCTATATATTCAAAAGTACTACTGCTGCATTTGAATATTCCCATAAATTTTAAGCGAAACTCCATCTGCTTGTGAATTATGTAAGCATTACACAAAACTAGAGTCAAGGTAGGTTATTCTTAAGCCCGTGGCTCACGGTCACAATAGTTTCATCAAACTGATTTGAAGTGACGTCATTTCTATTGTTTTGTTTCAAACAATTATGATAAACTGATAACTGATAAAAATGACTGTTTGATCAAATTATTTCACCGTGAGCCATTTGCTTTGAGCCTATATGGCTTACGTCGAATAATTTGAAAATCTTCTTCGAAATTACGACATTCCTATTGTTTGTTTCAGGCATTTTGAATGAAACCGATAAAAATGACGTCACTTCAAGGCTATGGTCAAAGTATTTGACATCGAGTCACTAGCTTTAGGTGGCGAATACGAGTTTTACCAAAATAAAAGAAATTAATTTACGAGTTACAGTATTTCTAGGAAATATCCTTTTCATTTTTCAAAATCGGATAATTTTGGATAATTTTTGAGTGGTCACTGGATAATTTGGGATTTCGGGTCCGGCAACACTGGCTGCAACACAAGCCATTTAGGCTTAGACGGCTACACTAAATTGACTTCAACTATCGAGTTATTTACAGATAATCTTACGATGGACGGAACATAGCAAAGCGTATATTGAGGCAATTAACTATTGCTCAACTTACGCCTGAAGAATAACAGCTAGTGAAATCGAAGGATATTGTATTCTGCAGTTTAACAAGAACCATCGATAGCTTTCGATGAAAAATTCCTACGATATTGTTGTATTATCGTATCAGTATAAGGTTACGTATCCCGGGGTATTACTACTATTGTTATGAGTTACAACAGTTGATTATTCAGCACTCTCGGCTCGTAATCTGCAAACTTCCAACACAACAACTTATATCGGGTATGAAGTAGTTAATAGGTCAACAAGGTTATAGCTTACCTTGGTCTCATCGTCGGACAATCATAAATTGCGATAATTCTCACCTATGTTCCGTTCGCTGTGAGATGACGTATATCACAAAAAATATTGTCTTCTGTGATACCTATGTACTGGTATTTTGCTGAGTTTGAATGTCAAAATTAAAACCGTCTAACTAAGCAACCGTGAACGAAAAAACAAGAAAAAACCCTTGATCTGAGGATCGTACATTAAAAGGAGACGCCTTCGCTATCCCAAGCTGGCACAAGTCTCCCCAAGGGATAGTGAATTGGTCGATTAATAATTGTTTTATGATTACAGGGTGAGATTGAATAAGATTTGTAACAATATGATTGAATATAGGAGGTTTTCAACTTTAATCATTGTGACGAGTCGCTTTAGAAATTTGTATCGCCCTATATATCTGGAACAAGAGCATGGACGATTATACTTTCAAACATGATCATGGTTCATAGCCTTCATAGATGTCAATAGCGTTGCAGTGGTAACTTGTAGATCATAGGTACTTTTACAAACGCAAACAAAAACTAAACAGCATCCGCAAGTAGGACAGAACTTGAGAAAGCTATCGAGCCGACTAGATGCATTCGGTCATAAATACGTTTTTCAAATCTACAGCAACCATAAATACTCATGTCTCGCTTTCACGCAATGTAGGTATTTACAGGATTGATCAAGAATATCAACGTGAGCAAACATATCCAGAAAAATTGTTCAAAAATTGACATAATTCTACCTTTTTAGTTGTACGGAATAGACAAAAACCTAAAATTATCTTTTCTGTTGAAAGGTAACAGTGCACTCAGCAAATGAGAATTTTAAAAACGAAATCCTCAAACTGTTACATAAAAAAGAAAAAACATCAATCAACGTCAAATATTTAAAAATGCCATATGTAGAAGGTAGGACACTGCAAGTATGCAAATTACTGGAAAAGAAAAATTTGAAAGTCAGCATGAAATGTGAAAACATAGTAAAAACTGATTTTTTCACATGGCTGGAAACAATCACTCCGAAAGAAGTGAAATTCAATTTTCATTTATAAAATACCATGTGCTGAGTGTGACAAGGTGTATATTGGCCAAATAGGTAGGTACTGGAAACAAAGGATGACAGAACACAATATAAGAACTGCAAAAATATACATAACCCGCTGAAAACCGTAAAAATCCTCAAGTCTTGCAGAACATTATAAGTCCATATTGAATGAGATGATTGAGATAACAAAGCATGGAAAAAGGGATACCAATAAAAAATCCAATATTGAAAAGTAAAAAAAGGGAAGTCACGTTTTTTAACTTATTTTGTTAATCATTCTTTTAATATTGAGGTAAGAAAAATTAATTGTTTCATATTTACAGAGAGTTTTCATCTGAACTACAGAGTGTTTCGGTTATATTTAAATATTACCAGTAAAATATTTTTTTTTTATTCCATAAAAGCAGTAAATGAAAAAAATTAGAGACTAAGAAGTGAATCAATGACAAGTTGACATTTTTCAATTACAGATGATATGGATTAGGTACTGGTAATATTTCAGTATCACCGAAACACTTTAGATGAAAGTATGCCATAAAAAATACAGGCCCAAATTGTGCAATATTTTGTACCTTTGTATCGCGTTCAACAATACAAACAGTACTTGATGTCGTGGTTGAGGAACTTATTGAAAACTGCAATCACGCAAATCGTCAACAAGCAGTAATGAACAACACCATATTTAAAACTATCAAGCATGGCGTTTCACAAGGGTCCATTTTGGGGCCTCTGTTATTTGTCATCTATGTGAATGACTCATGCATAAAGCTCTGTTTGAACAATTACTAAAAAATGTAAAATGTGTTGAGGCCCTGCTTCTATTTTGTCGATTCAGAACACATTTTTCTGCCAAAACTTATCCCACCATTTCTCATTGATCTGAAAATTTATAAAAAATGCCATTTTGCGTAGGGTGTAACGTGCGGGTTGAGCGCTCGCTTCTTGATCCAATCATCCGTAGGTGCATCACATGTTTAAAAAGGTAAGGGTTACTTCTTCCCTAGTTTGCACAAGTCTCTCGGAGACTTATTAGAGTTGCTCGTAAGTGTGCGGCAGGTTGACGGATATAACAGTTATAACAACAATTTTTAATAATTGAATCTTAGCCCTCTACACTTGTTATGGTTTTTATTGCATATTTCAAATGCAAAACTTGCTACAAACGCATTTGGATGTATCATGTAATTACATAAACTATTCTATTCTATATAATTTTTTTCACATATTTGTATGGTCGACAAAAAGTTGCCATGGGAAAGTGCCAAAAGTTTAGAAAAGTATTAGCAAAATAAAAAGTTATACTTAGACAACAGAAGAATTTTGAAATTTTCGATTTTTCCTTTATTACAAGTCCAGAACTAAAAAGCAAGATTACATTTTTTTCATTCATAATATACTTGACCTCTGAAATACGCTACTTTGCCCTAATTTAACCCCCCCTCTCTATCTCTCACCGTAACCAAGATTCCGATGCATAGATTCGAATTTGAATAGCCCTGTATAATAGGGTTTTCTCGATCGTTTCCGATTGTTTTACGATAATCAGAGCTATAGTCTATTTACGATAAAAATTAATTCTTTATATTTGCAATTATCGATAAAGTAATCACCTGTCAAGGCATTGGAAAGTGATATGCAATTTTATTCGACCTAGTCTACTTTCGTCCTGAATTACGGTAGGTCAATACTCCAACTTCTCTTCACACAGAATGCCAATATTCCTTTTTTTAGTAGTAAAAAGTAGCGTTCAGGTACGGTTGTATCAGACTCTCAGAAAATCAATTTGAACAATGTTCGAAAGTGTGGAAAGTGTACCGAATTTCAAAGAAATGAAACAAATAATTTTGAAGTATTTAAAATACCCTTCTCTCCACATATTCCTGCACTTAAGTACATGGAACACTCATTTGGAAAAGGTTTTCCACAAAGCCAGAATGTCCTCATGGACTTGTAGGAGGATTTGTGGAAAATCTTGGAGCCTAGGTCACAAACAAATTCATTGGATATATGTGATAGTTGTAGACCAATGATCACATACGGTGCTATTACCTGGTGTCCGAGAACGGCCCAGGTGTAGCTCTCAAGTTCAGGCTTGTTTGGCGATCACTGGTGCCATCAGCACCGCACCGTCAGCAGCTATAGAAATCCTACTAGACCTACCTTCTCTCTCCACATGTTCCTGGAGAGAGATTCTAGATGGACAACCTACAGAATCATGCATAGTGCCAATTACATGCAACAGACTTATACAGAGCGTAGTAGACTGCTGATTGACACTGAAAGTCACAGCATTCTGGTAATGATCCCTGATATAATGTCTCCAACAGAAAATTTTGCCCTGCCTTATACCGTTCTAATTCCGAAGAGACTGAGCCCTCCAAGAAGAGGAACTTCTGAGAGCAGATTACTGTTGCTTCACAGATGGTTCAAAAACACCCTCAGGTTCTGGTGCAGGGTATACAGGCATTTCACCATGTTTCGCCACAGTATTAAACTTCTGGCAAAACCGGAACACTTATGAAATTGCCTCGATATAATGCATTTATTCTTCCTGGAGTCTAAGGTACCGAGGAGTGATTCTTGCTTTGCTCGCTGGTGGCGCTGCTAATTCGTAGGTGAAGACGATAAAACTTTTATTGCTATCATTCGTTGGATGAGACAAGATGACTTCAGTATTATGTGACCCACTCTAGCACTAATGAAGGGTAACAATGTATGCAGGTGGTAACTCCCAACCAAATGAAGAATAATATTTATTGTTTCATTACAATTGGATCTTTCGATAGTGGTCTCCTTGATGAGGAACATTGCACACATGAATGTCAGATGTAATTCAATGTCCGTAAGAGAAAGTAGTTGTTTTCCGTCAGTATCTGCCTTATATCTTCCACTTTGTGAGAATTTACGAAGAGAAGGATTTCATCGAGATTGCCTTCTTGTCACTTAGACATGTCGAGAATATCTTTTTCATGGTTAGGGCTTTCAATGAATGGTAAAGCTATAGAACATCGTTGCCTAGTGGGTTTTTTCCAAAGGCATATATAGCGTGACTCGAAGACGTTTATGGAAAACGCAAATAAGGATTTTTCTGAATATTTCATATCTCACATTTCCTTACCTGTTCCATTGATCTAAAATATTTTCAGTATTGCGACGATGCCGTTAATATAAAAAATCCTTGCAACCTAACTACATATTTTAATATAAAACGACCTTTTTTATAATACTTTTTTGTTAATAGTGCCCTATCTTTATCGGTTTTAGAGATGAAAAATAATTTGTGTTAAATATGTTCCTAATTAGTACTAATGAAAAATTTCATTGGTCATGTATAAATAATAATTTCATAAGAACTCATTCGAATATTCAATATTTGCATTCATTTTGATCCTTCTATTTAAAAAAACTCGTTTCTGAGTCGCCTCGCTTTTATAAAATACCCAGGTATGTTGAATATATTTTTTGAAGTGGGCCACTTCAGTAACTGAAGAAGTAGGTTCTTTAAAGTTTTTTTCTAGAGGTTATGGCTTTCGAAATATCGAAGAATTACGCGTATATACAGGCCGTTTCTTTTATCATATGGTAACATATTGCTATATTCTAAACCGTAATAGATACAAAGACGGTTAAATGGGAAAAAATTTTACTATTGTGGTGAGCAGTACAATGGTCAGAGAAAATCTACGGGGACTCTCGCCCTTCCCGACTTATACAGGGAAAACTAAAAATGCTGTTTTCGGTTTTTTACGAATAGAATGGTTATTTCAGAAAATATAAAAAAATGAATGAGGAAAGTTTAATTGTATTCAAAATGTACTTGAACTACGTAATGATAAATTTTTAATTAAACGTTTCGTGTCAACACGGCCACCTTCAACTATTTTTTTCAAATACGGACCTGTTTATTTCATCACAAATATTGATAAAGCGATAAAATCACAATTCAGTGGTATATCACACTTGACATTTTTATAGCGTTTCAAATAAAATAACTGGCATCATCAGTGACAACAATTTTTAATTACGGTCCTGTCGTTAGTTCTATTGTAAATTGTTTTGATTTCTTCAAAATTCATTCAACTATTAGAATACTTCAGTCAGTACCCGATACTTTCGATAGGAAGATACCCCAACACAACGAACCTTCCGATTTTTTCCTTTCTGGGGATTTTTGTATTACAGTAATCCTTGATTCAAGGCTGATTTCTCCTGTATCAATTTTTACACGGATTATTTTCATAATTCTGAATCCTGGAAGTAATGAAAATATAATTTTTTGATCAAAATACAAGTGTTGTCTAATTTGGTACAATTAAATAGCATCTCACTTCTTTTACCATATTTAAACACGTAGGCTTTGCTTGATTTCTATGGCAGGAAAAATAAATGAGTTGTTGATATCTGTTAAGAACTGTCAGACATTTAAGCACTCAGTTACATATTAAAGATGTATTCGAATGACGAAAGGACTGATATGCTATTTACTTATGCAAAATCAAATAGAAATCCTCTTTTGGCAAGAAATATGTATGGTGAGCTATACCCGAATCGTCGCATTCCAAACATTCAAATGTTTAGACGATTAGAAAAAAATTTGAGAGACTGTGGTGCATTTGACAGAAATAAAACTAGAAAATGTGTTGTTACTGGAAGTATAAGGAACCAAATAAATGTTTTGGGTAAGCAAATATTAAATTATAAAGACTAAAAAGTGAAAAATAACGTCTTTTTTTAAATCTGGGATTGGTCAGTTACAAAAATATTTCTAATCAAGATTGTTCTATATGAGAAATTGCCCACGAACTTGGGATATCTGTAAAATCTACCAGAAATATTTTGAAAAAGAAAAAATACAAATGCTACAGGATACGCAAAGTTCATCACCTTAATGAAAGGGATTATCTACGGAAGGAGACTACGATTTGCGAAATGGTTAAGACGTAGAAATAGGGAAGTTCGAAATATTTGTAAAAAATAATATGGACGGACGAATCAAAATTCACCAACAATGGTTGGTTTGACAGAAACATCCTTTATAGGTGGAATAATACGAATGAACATTTACATAGAAGAACCAATTTACAGGAGAGGTTCGGAATAAATGTTTGGTTGGGAATTTTGGGGACAAACATACTAGTTCCTTTTTTTTACGATGAGCATTTGAATGGTGAAATGTATTTAATTTTTTTATCCATTGGGCACCCGCCGTGAAATACAATATATTCAACAAGACGGTGCCCCTCCCCATAATGCAGCAATAGCAAGGGAACATTTAGATGCAATATTCCCAACAAAGTGGATTGGAAACAATGGACCAATTGCCTGGCCAGCTCGATCCCCAGACCTTACTCCTTTGGATTTTTTTGTCTGGGGATACATAAAGGATAAAGTTTTTCCGTCACCTAGTACCGATATCGACCATCTCAAACAGAAAATAAGAGATGCATGTAATAGCATTACAACCATCATGCTAGAAAATTGCCACAGAAATTGTATGGACAGACAACTTATGTGCATTCAACAAAGAGGTCGTCAATTCGAGCATTTAATTTAGAATTCTTTTTCTGTATTGGTTTTATTTTCTTCCACAAATTCACTATGAAATAAATTGTTTTTCTGTTTGTTTGATTGCTTCTCCTATTAAGTAAATTTATTTCTGGGGTAAATTGCTATCGTTCGTCTCTGAAACTGCAGGAATCTTTTATGAATTTTTATAGTATAAATACAATTTTCATAGATACATTCATTCAAATCGTCACTGATAATTTTTATATCGAAGCGTTAGATTCTGTGGAATTCATAAACAAACTAACGACAGGACCGTAATTAAAAATTGTTGTCACTGATGATGCTAGTTATTTTATATGAAACGTTATAAAAATGTCGAGTGTGATATACCACTGAATTGTGATTTTATCGCTCTATCAATATTTGTGATGAAATAGACAGGTTCGTATTTGAAAAAAATAGTTGATGATGGCGGTGTTGATACATACCGTTTGATTAAAAATTTATCGTTACGTAGTTCTAGTACATTTTGAATACAATAAAACTTTCTTTTTTAATTTTGTTTATATTTTCTGAAATAACCATTCTATTCGTAAAAAACCGAAAACAGCATTTTCAGTTTTCCCTGTATAAGTTGGGAAGGGCGAGAATCCTCGTAAATTTTCTATGACCAATTTACTGCTCACCACAATAGTTACCTTTTTTCCCATTTAATCGTCTTTGTATCTATTACGGTTTAGAATATAGCAATGTTACCACATGATAAAAGAAATGGCCTGTATACAGTTTCATCTTTTATCAATATTAATTAACAGCTCATTCACACAGAATTTATTGAATTATTCGGTACTAAGATTAGCTTTTATTTCTAAGTTTGTGGTGTTTCTATATTTATAAGTATCATCCGTATAAGCCACAGTCAAATTAGATATTTCACAAATATTCTTTATATCATACACAAATAGTATAATTAATAATGGACCCAGAATTGATTCCTGTGGCACTCCTACACTTACAGAGGATTCTTCAGATTTGAGCTGTCTAACAACTAAAACGTATTTTTAATCACTCAAATACGATTCTATCCACTTAATGATGCTGATAAAATACTGTCTATTTTTTGACCAATGGATCTCGATATCTATACCTGTTTCAGCACATAATCGGAATTTAAATGGATATGCGTTTTATAGAAAAACAAGGTGCGGTAAAATGTTCATGATTGATTAGGATGTTATCGTAAGCTTCAGTCCTTGGAAAATTAGCAACAATAATTATATTAAATACATAAACAACTTGACCAGAAGCAAAACGAAAAAAATTAAACTTCTCAAAAATATATCAACGCTTAAATATTCACAAACAGACTTGTTGATATACCTATATTACGTTGTAGAGAGACAAATTAACATTTTTAAAAACCTGTCGTACTAGAAAGCCGTTACTTGTAATTATTCCAATGCAAAGTTGAAAACAAATATGAATGGTCTTCCATGTACTCACCAACAACGGCACTAACAAACTCGAAGATCGCAGGCCCACGAATAGACTTTAACTAAGTATAACAATTAGACCGGCCACTTAACATTACTCTTTAGTCACCAGAAGCAAATGTGGAAATAATTGTTTACACACCCACTACAAGGAAGAAAACCTCGAGGTGCACCGAGTTTCTGGCGCGCTAGCGTGAATCAGCGATGGATTAGGCTATAGCGGTAAAAATGTTGCCTTCCACTTTTGTAATTTCTCGCCGTAAGAATTTTAGTCCGTGGCAATTCGGCGTTTTCGAGGAAAAGTTATGTTACAAATTAAACACATTAAAACTAGTAAGAACAAAAAGAATATTTCCCCTTAACCCCAAATAGTATATTATATAACAAGGGGCTAAAGTGAATGTTTTAATCCCGCACGTGATGTATATTGCCTGATGATGAGGGCTCGTAGAGCCCGCCCGAGGGCCAATAATCACGTAAGCGATAATATATCTCTTTAGTCCTGAGGCATATACGCTATTTTTTGCACTTCCGAGTATTATAACTTTCAACATTAATACAATTAATAATTTTGATGAGTTATACTTATAAACACGGTACTTGGATTACTCAGTAGGTAACGTTATAGCAACAGTGCGTCAACAAAATTAAAAATGCAGCTTTATTTTTCTAGGGACTGAAAGATACATTTCAGTCCCTGTTAAACTCTAGTCCCGGAAGTGCAAAAAGGAATTTATTTCACTAACCATGTTATCGTCATCAGTAGGAGTTACCAGTAAATCCTATCGATGTTGATAACAAATGCGCAACTAGGAATTATGGATGGTGAAGTGGCAAATGCTTTTTGTACTAATTGAGTGACACCACAGGCGTCCAAAATCCCATTTTCGAAAGAAGCAATAGGATTGTGAGTTTGTCCTCGAAAAGAAATGCTCCAATCTCTGCTATTTCATGGTAGCATAGAAGCGGGATCTGAACTCCTAATGACTTTACAGGCTCCATCCAGTACCGTTCTGTTATGATGTAGACACTCCAAACTCAAAATTCCACGGCCTCCCCGTTGTCTGGGGAAGTATAGCCGAGGAATAGACGATTTAGGATGCAAGCTCCTATGAAGATGCATCATTTTGCGAGATTTTACGTCGAGTTGTCGAAGCTCTTCTTGAGTCCATTTCATTACTCCAAAGGAGTAAAGTAGAATCGGAACGGCAACCAGATCTGTCGGAGTTTTCGCTGATACTTACCAAGGAGAGACTTTTTAACAGTAGCTACCTTTTGGGTGTGGCATTGTTCCACCATATGGTTAATTATTATAATCATTATTATAATTAGTATTCAGCATGCCTACTTAACCGATAATGACGATTATTTCTAAGAATAAAAATGTTTAGGAAGAGGTTAAAAAATAAAATTATCTAAAATTACAACTTTTTTACGCCAAATATAGACCAAGGTGCATAGGCGAATTCAGGAGCCCTCTCTCCCAGACCCTACAGTGCTAAGAGGGTCCATAAATTATCGGCGTCCAAGACTCGAACTTAACTTGAGCGCATCGAGTCGATGCTAAAATAACGTACTGAAATTACCTAATTCCGGTGGGGTATTTTCCGTCGTTTCTCGTGTTGTCTATCTCACAATATTTTTCTTCACGTCATCTCGTAACATTCCATCAACGGCATTAATGATTCAAATGAACGTGTATCGAACATTCATGGTTACCTATCCACGATGTAGACAGTTTCTGTAATAATGAATGACTTGAAACGAAATGCCCCGTCAGTATTAATGGGATTTTCTGTACAGGGTTATCAAGAGAAGTGTTTGTGTTGTAGTAATATGGGCATATCTTCTGCAATCCAGCGCGTTGCCTCAAAACAGTAACAATTTTTACAGACTTCACTGTGCAGTCGAACCCACAGATCCTCAACAATGCAGATGCCAACTCTTACCTTACAGTGTGTAGTAGCATCAGCTATATACATCATTCAAATAATCCAGAACGTCTACATCGTCTAGAAATGTCGCTCATAGCCGCATAGGTATCGAATAATTTCTTGTCTACCCATATATCTAGTTTCTTCGATTGCAACGATATCGGAAATCTCGTAGCCTTTGCTGTTGTTTACATTGCGTTAGTTGTCAGCAAATAAAAATAATAGCAGTTCTCTACCCGCTCAGGCTATGCCTTTGGGTACACTTTATAACTATTTTTTTCATCCCGTTAGGAACATCCCAGTCAGGCCCTGTTTCCAGAGCACCAAGACTTCCGGAGAGTGTGCTGGCGTCATTTGTCCAAATAGTCACTCCCCACATCTCTGTTAGGTGAGTGTTCACTGGGTGGTATCAAGTATCAAACTAACCAAGGATTCATTCGTCGATTTGCGAAGAATAGGCAGAATAGGCAGAATGTATGCGGTTTTTCTGATTTATGCGCACTCTTTTGTTTGCTTTCGAGATTACTATTATTATTATTATTACTAAAATATTGGGGTCTGTGAGGGGAGACGGCGGGACATGCGCCCCTTTCTTCATTTTCGATAATGGTTTTCCGAAGTTGATACTCTTTGGCCTGTCTCAGACCTGATGAATTCCTTAGATTTATGTTGGATCCATGATTTGGTGTTCGTTTTTAGTACAGCTTTTGCCATACCGCAGAACGATTCTGGGCCATTCAGGGCCTTACTTGCCCTTCACGGGCTAGTGAATTGGCCTCTGCATTGTCTCTATAACCTTTGTGTGCTGGTACTCAGGCTAGGGTCAGTCTGTTCTGACTATCCAGCTCTGTTAGGGCTTCAATCCAGTCTCAAATAAGTTTGGAAGTAACTTGCATTGAGTTGACTGCTTTTATTGCAGCTTGGCTGTCTGAGTAAATTACAATGATTTTTTCTGAAAACTCGTGTCTTATTACCTTTTGAGCGCAAGGGTGTATTGCGACGATTTCCGCTTGAAATATCGTCGCTTACATACCTAAGCTTAATGAGTTTTATCTTTGGCTTGATTCCATAAATGCCGGCTCCGGAACCTTCATGTAGACAGCAATTTCCGCTTTGATGATGATATTCTTATAAAAGGGTTGTTTTTCAATAGCTTGTTGTAGTCTCTCCCGTGCATGTTGCTTATGAGTCTTGTCTTGTCTTGTCTTGCTTGCAACCTGCACGTGACTGATCTTCTCTTCGCCTTGAATGTATATGTCTAGTGGAGGCATGATGAGCAAGACCTCTAGTGCGGCTGTTGGGGTGGTTCTCATGATGGCCCCAGTGGCACTCAGATATACTTGTCTTTGCAGTGCTCCGGGTCGTCGAACCACTCCTACCTGCTTGGTCTTTTGCCACCATACCCCCAACCCGTAAGATATCATGAGTCTTATAACTCTAGCATAGAGCCATGTAGTCATTTTTGGTTGCAGCCCCTAATTGTTCCCACACATTCTCCTGCACAGATTGAAGGCTACTGTACTTCTTTCTATAACTCCTTTTAGGTGTTGATTCCATGTTAACTTATGGTCGAATATTATTTTGCCTCTTGTACAGATCAAATTTCTATCCCGTTCAGTACCGGTGACCTAAGTCCTTCCAGTACTATTTTTCGTGTAAGCATAACTATTGTGGTTTTATGAGGGTTCACTGTCAGTTCCTCCTCTTTAAATCACCTGTCGATTATATGTAGGGCTGTCTGTGTAAGCTCCGAGGCTGTCCTTGCAAATTTGCCTTTTAATCAGTTCGTCCATTAGGTAGGATGGCCAAAAGTAGGAGCGAAAGCACCCCTTCCTGAGGACATCCCCTGTTTGCTCTAGCTGTTAGTGTTATTCCGCCCATTGCTGATATGACAACCCTGTGTTTCAAGTTGACGTTTACCAACTGGTACGATAGGGGAGGTACCCTTTTTTTGCTAGAGTGTTTGCTATAGACTCGGTGGATGAATTATTGAAGGCACCCTCGATGTCTATAAATGTTGTCATCGTTGAGATCGTCCAGTGCTAAGACTTGCCTCTGGCTGATACGCATACTGGCTTTCGTTGAGCGGACTTGTTTGTAGTACCCCATTTCTTATGAATCTGTCTGTCAGTCTTTCCAACGTTTTGAGTGGGAAAGGCATTAGACTAAGGGACGATATGCATTGGGTGTATTCTCCCTACATTTGGTAGATAAATGATTCTCACCTCTTGCTATGCAAGCTTTGAATATACGGCATTGGAATGGAATTAGTATTTCCTGCCCTTTTTGGAGAAAGATGGGGTATATGTTATTCCAGGGGATTTGAAAGGTTTGCATTTATTGATAGCCCACAACTGATTCTGTTTGGTCTCGATATTTCCGTAGCTAGCCGCCACTCCAAAGCTGTTGGCTTGTTTGGCTCGCTTATGGTGCATTCTACTGTTATCGTGCCGTTAAGAATTGCCGAAGCGGGAAAGTGTGCTTCTGTGAGCATCTCTGGCCTTTCCTCAAGTGTTGCCTTAGGTAGGTGTTATTCTTTTTCAACTTTCAACTTAGTTTAAAAAATCATTCATTCCATTATCTATCCTTCTGCGAATCCGAGATAATAAAAAAAATACCATTTTTACTTTTTGGGCAAACTCTTCCTACCAATGAGGGGCTAATAATAGTTATTAGGAGGCAGTTGCCACATCTTTATACCTTCAAAATGCCTTCTGTAAAGGTATCAAAAAACGTCTCACACTCAAAATTCTGCTGAGATATTCACGCCCTCTTCAAGAGACATTGAAGAATCTAGCAGTAGGAATATTTCCTCTTGTGGGGAAAGGCACCAACGCCAACGGAAACTTCTTTCGGCTCTTTTTGGTACCAGTCCTCCGTGAAGTATGTCAACACCATGAAACCAGGTATCTCGTTATTCCCACCAACCCGAGGAACATCAAAGCAGCATAGCTTTTGGGTTTACCTTGTAGCTCAGACCTCAGCTCGAGCTGCTAACCTTAAAGCTTTGAATATGATTTTTGCAAATGCACCATGCAAAGGCTGTGGTGGTTCCGAGTATCGTTGCAAGAAGTTTTCCTTTCATTGAGGATGATATGGACTACTACATTTTCCTGATCAACAGCGATGCCACAGAAACCCTCGATGAAATTCAGGACGACCGAGAACTTGATGATGAAAATTTCCCGGGACCGTCTAGGTCCATAAGTTCAAGAAAAAATCAAGATATTTTATTTGATTACTTTCACATTTGCTTTTATATTATTCCATCCCCAAGGGTGGCTGAGCCGTTGCAGCCAACGGAAGTGGCGACCCGTGGGTCCTAGCTTACCGTACACCGACGTCAAAAACACACATGTTCCCCTAACACTCTTACCCACTCACACATTAAAGAGGGATACGAGAACTTGAAAATCTGCCTTCAGTGGGAGCTGAGGAGGGGCCTTGGATTGAGTGCTGCGGAACTCGTAGCCGGTGATGGATCACCTGCGGCCGCCGCTCCTCCTGGCTGAGAACTAATCCTACCAGGGTTTTTACGAGGAGGCGGATCGAAGGAAATCGCTGCGGTAACTGAAAAATCTGGTCTGCGGTGGAAGCCAAGGAGGGGCTTTGGATCGGGTGCTGCGGGACTGGTAGCCTGTGAATGAATCGCCCGTGGCTGCCGCATCATCCGATCTAGAACCAGCCCTACCAGGACTTCACCAAAGAGGAGGATGGAAAGGAACTCGCAGTGAGAACCAGTCTCCAATGAAAGCCGAGGAGGGGCCTCGGATCGGATACTACGGGTCTGGTAGCCGGTGATAGAACCACCCGCGGCTGCCGCACCGCCCGACCGAGAACGGGCTTGAGAAGGCGGATTGAAGGAACTCGTTCCCTTGATAATCACCTACATACTACATACCGAGACTTGGAGGAGAGCAGGTGGAAACCATAGGCAGGCAGAACACCATGCATGAGGAGAGCAAGGGATGGCAAAAAGGGCCCAAGGGGGCCTACTTGCCTCCCCATAAATACTACTACTGCCACTACCACTATATTATTCAAGGATTAGGGATACTCGTGTAAACTAGGGAAGACGTGGCCGTTACACTTCAACGTGAATTCAGGTACCATTGTTGGATTAGGCTCAAGGAATTAGTTGGTTTTTACAACGGGCAAAAGACTTCGCGGACTAATTCTTACCCCCAGTGTGTGGATTAGCTTCGTCGATAATAATTTTGTTATTCTTCACTTGACTTAAGTTAACTTGAATGTCATCAATGATTGTTACATACATAGCAGACAAGAGATGTCTCTTTCTCAGGACTAGTTTTTTTATCGAATATGGGAAAGCTTTGGAGCTAATTCTTTTGGGAAGGTGTCACCAGAGCATTCAACTCCCAAGAATTCACATATTAAACCAAAGTCTATGAACACAATAAGATTTTCCTTTTCTTGTCTACAAACATAGGTAACCAAAATCACCGATTCTTGAAGTTTCATAAAGATAATTTATCGGTTCCTAAATTCAACCATCGATTTCAAAACCCCCGATACCTCTTCCTAACCGTATTCTAATGGGATAATACAGTAATGGTATCTACTTAAGTATATTAAACCTACTCCAGTATGAATTACAGGTAATAAAACGTGATTGATTGCTATTTTCCGTTTGTCGATTCGGGAACGGACATTATGTTACATGGCACTCCTGCATCTTCCTTAAAAATATCCAAAATTACTCGATTTCTCTGTGAAAGGAAATTAAATTTCCTCTTTTCAGAATGCTGACTTGAAACATAGCCATGGTAGTATTCTCACAAGAATTGAATGGAAACATACCAAAATTCCTAACTTCTCAGTAGGAATTTGGAGTCAGCAGAGGTCCTGAACTACGAATGAGCTGTGGAGTCCCACAGGAATAAGTCTTGTGTCCCACATTGTCGAACATATTATACGATGGGTTACTCTGAGGATAGCGCTGCCAGAAGACTGCGAACATATTCGCGGACGATCTGGCAATACTGACGGTTGGGGCGAAATTCATACAGGAGTTGAATGAGAGGGGAAATAGATCCATCAGTTACAGGTGACAGAATGGATGATCGGGTTAATTCTTGCTCTGAAGAAGGGTCCCAGGAAGAGGAAAGGGATAAGCTTTGTAGTTGAAGGAGCTCAGATAAGGCCGAAAAGGAGCGTTTGCTATCTTGGGATAACAATCGATCATAAGGAAAATACGTGAAAACAGCGGTCGACAAGGAAGAGACCAGAGCGAGAATGTTAACATGGCTACTGAGGCAACTTCTTGCAAGCATCGTGTAGTCTAGCATCTCATACGGCACTCCTATTTGGCACGGGGTGACACGGATCAGAATCTACAGGGAAATACTGGAAAGAACCCAAAGGAATATGCTGTTGATATAAAATGGCATCAACCTGAGGGCTGCAGGTAATCGTAGGACTGGTTCCGATATATATATGTTTTGATCAGGAAAACGAGGAGGTTATATAAGAGGGTAGATGCGGCAGAAGAGGTGGAGAGGGAGACAACCCTAACAGCGTGGCAGGGAACAACTGGGGAAGCGCAATGAACCAAGAGACTGATATTATCGGTGGGGGCGTGGTTCGGTCTAAAGAATCGGACGTGGACCACCACACTACGCAGATTCTGACGGCCTACAAGTCTTTCGGACAGTACACCCATCAAATAGGGAAAGTTAAATGATGAGGGATGCAGATACTATGGAATGTTGGACACCGCGTAGCACACTCATAGGTCAGATTTGTTCAGAATCCAGTCTTCTCTTTCAAGAAATACTAGTGTAGGACGTGTGATAGTTGTTGGTAGTTGCTTTGGCATAATGTCTGAGGGCATCATTTTCAGAATATATAATGCTGGTGCTGGCTGTTCTTGACACACGACAGCTGTAAGCTAATGGTCGCTTGGCAGAATCCGTATGTAGCCCATTTTGTCTCCCTCTCTTCAGAAAAAGTTTTAGATGAAGCATGATTAAGAGGGGGGATCTGATAGTAATACTGCCATAAGGGAATCTTATTGAACATAACAGAGTTAGCGCATAGGTCTGAGAGGTAAATTAATTGGTATTTGTGACATTAATTCTATAGAATTTATATTATCATTAAAAATGTAATACAAAAAAAATGTATCCACATTAAATTGAGTTCTGCATTGTGTTGATCTAGTGATATTATAACCCACACAGCACATGTACGTACAATGGATGAACAATGGACGTTCAATATGGAAGTTCAAGACATCCAGTGGATGTCCAGAATTAGTACAATGGACATCCAATGAACGTTCAATGGACGTCCAGGACACCACTATGGACGTACAATTAAAGTCCAGAAAACGTACAATGGATGTACATTGTACGTATTTTGGGCGTCCATTGTATGTCCATATTTGGTGAAATGGATGTACAGAATATATCAAAATAACACATCCAAGGTGTTCTGCAAATAATTAGCAGTACTTAGGTAGATATTATAAAAGTAAAAATTATATAATTTCCCATGTAAACATTATTTGTCATTGAATAAATAATTACAAAATCTTCTTACTGGAGTTATCACTAAAATACGGTGAAACAATAATTGAAAGGGAAAAAGCACTTGGTGTCAATTTTTTACCCATACCATGTATTACCATTGTACATTAGCCTGAACTGAACTGAAACACAAAACACAACACTGCAGTCATATCTAACCTCACATATTCTTCTTCTGCTTCAGCTGATTATTCTTTTATCGTCACCAATCGGTATTTTGGTTCTGTGTCATCGATCATTTATTTTATTACACCAAATAATTTAGAATTACCAATATTCAAAATCCATAACTATTTAATGCATTTGCATGAATTGAACGTCCAATTGATGTTTACGATTGGACGTCCAATGGATGTTTACGACTGGACTTTCAATGTCCACTTAATGTCCTCTCAATGTCAAGATATAGTCTGACAAAGTGCGTTTTATCTAAGTATTACATTTCCATTAGGGATGAAGACAAAATAGCATAAACAGGATAATTAATCATATGTATCAAAAATTAAATTTTTTTTTTGTACATCATATGTACGTACAATGGATGTCCATTAAACATCCATGGACGTTTGGACTAGAGCTGGACGTAAAACGGACATCCAGTGCTGTGTGGGAATCCAGTCTAGTATTATATTTTTTGTATCAGAGGTATCTTAGGAAATTGTTCTGTAATTTCTCTAATTCCTACTGTAGGGTCGTTTAATCCCCATTCCAAATTACAAAGCCGTACTCAAGTTCAGATCTCACCAGCGTGAAATACGGTATTTTTATGCAGTCTATGTTATCAAAAAAAGAATTATGTAAAGATTGCATATCCCATTTCAAGTGGCGATCTATGTATATACCCAGATATTTGATGTATGGTTTATAATGAATTGAAGTTGATGTATTTTATTGATGGAGAAGGTCAGCGTATCGTTGTCTGGTAGATAACGGGAGTACGAAGTAAAAGGCAGGGACATAGTTGTATTAAAATTGATTGTGAGAAGGCGGTTTATGAGCCAACTGATGATTTTGATGAAGTCTCTCTCACTTTTTTCTTTCAATAAAGTCCAGCTAGGTGCGTCGTACAAAATAGCTGTGTCATCGGCAAAACTCACAATGTCTCCTTCACTATATCCAATGTGAATAAATCATTTATGTAAATATTGAAGAGTATGGCCCAAGGACGATTCCTTGTGGTACTCCTTATGAAACGGTTTTAGTAGAGCCCGTTGAGTCACCTGTTGTTTTCTGTCGAAAATTAAGATAGCTTTTGAGTAGTTGGTATGAAGTGAAATAATTGTTCATGACTCACTGTATCGAAGGCAACATTTGAAGAATTTTCCAGACAAGAGAAACTATTGCAAATACTGCAAAAGAAAGTGCAAATTGTGTAAATGCTGGATCTATACGGAGCACATTAAAGTAATTTTCACTCCAACTGTTTTTGTAAGATTTTTTTTTAATAATACTTCACTTGGAGAAATGAATTGCATTAGATGTCCCGATTAGAAAACCAAACTTGCCTCTGATATTATGTTTTGCTAAAATCGGTATTTATTCCGTCAGATATGTATGCCATTTAGGTTTACCTCAGACAAGATATAGACTCATCCCCGGTATATCCACCGATCCTGAAATTTTCAAGTTCTAATCTAATAATTACCGAAGATAAGGGGGTGTTTCCATAATTAGTGGGTTAAACGGAGTATTTTTAGTAATGAACATTTTATCGGCTATAACACTTAAGGAACTAATGTTGATATGCTGATAACGAATCCATTAAAATTTTGAACCTATCTTGTCTGATAAAATTATCTTTTGCAAAAATCAGCGTTTCCATCGCTTCTGGCTCGCAGTGTATGTCACCTAGATCAACCTGAGATGAAATCTAGAAGCATGTCTGGTATATCTATCAATTATGAAATTTACGAATTATATGCTTCAATATTTACAGAAGATACTTGGGTGTTTGTTTCCATGAGAAGAAGTGAGATTGGGGTTTTAAATGGAAATTTTTCAGAGAAATATGAATCGGTAGTATTATTTTTCGCAAAAATCGGTATTTCCATTGCCTCTGCCGCAGTGTACGACACTCAGATCAACCTCGACAAAATTAAGACTAATCTATCCTGACATTTACAGAGTTCAATCCAATAATTACAGAAAATACGGGGATGTTCTATGAGAAGTAAGTCACCCTGCGTATGTGTCAATTCTAAATATAAATGAAACGAACAAAGTTTGAGTGTGTATATTGGAGAGTTCAATTCAATGAAACACATATTGCGTAAAACCAAAAAATACCAGTCTATCCACACATTAATCCGAATATCTGACAGAAAACAACTACTTCCCCTTTTGTGCAACGTTCCTCACGGACACATAATTGCAAGTGCTAATTGTTATAAAGCCATTGAACATTATCCTACATTTTGTTGGAAATGACCACCTGCATACATGCATGTTTCGAGGTTTTTGTTCTCTGTGTGGAAATTGTGTCAAGAGACAGGTATTCTTCAGTTATACGAAATATGTGTTTCATTGAATTGAACTCTCCAATATACACACTCGAACTTTGTTCGTTTTATTTGACCTGTGTCTGGAGACAGTGCTACAAGGAGTGTTACTTGATCTGTTTGCGGATGGCGCTGCGAATTACTTTATTGTAAGTCACAGCTCCATTCGTAGATGGATACTATAAGACTTATGAATATTATCATTCACATTGTGGAACAAGACGACTACATTGTCGTCTGACATCCCTTGCACTGATGAGAAGAAAGAAACTCTAAACATGCACGTATGCAGGTGGTCATTTCCAACAAAATGAAGGATAATGTTCAATGGATTTACAACAATTAGCACCTCCGTGAGGAACGTTGCGTTTCCAAATCGGAAGTTACAGCTGCAATAATGACTTTTGACTCTGGTAGGTCTCACCCATGTCAATATTGTAATTAGTTTTATCCATCCATGCAAAGAAGGGTTAACAAACACAATGTCATGACAGATATCAGAAGCCACAAAAAACATGTTAAGTTGATCAATTCCAAGGGAAAGAAAATATAAAACATCAAGTAGGGGTAATGTGGGTGGTCATAAAAAAATACAACAGTTAACTACATGTAAAATGTTAGATTGGCAGATTTTTCACAGCTGTAGTACTGATAATAATATGCAATGAAAATCCAAAACAGTCAAGTACGAAATTGAGGAAATGATATTGGGAATTCATACCAGAGTGGCGAAAATCAAATTATTTTCTTGTACATTCGGTCAAACAGAAGAACAGAATATTCACCATATACAGGGCTATTCAAATTTGAGTCTATGCATTGGGATCTCTGAACTGAAAGAGATAGAATAATGGGGAAAAGTAGCGTATTTCAAAAGTCAATTACATGAATCAAAAAAATCTGATCTAGCTTCTTTGTTTCAGAGTTATATGGGAAAAATCGAATATTTCGGAATTGTTCTTTTGCCTATATCTTTTTATTTTGTCCAGAGTTTTTGAAACTTTTGGCATTTTGTAACAGTACTTTTTGAAGATTATTTGAATACGTTAGTAAAAATTATATACAAAGAATCATACAAATTGGACTGTCCCAACTGTTTATGTTTGAATACGAACATATATTTTTTATTGCATTTTTGTCAATAGTCATGTTTCATCTAAACTATAGTGTTATGGAAATATTACCAGTAAAATTTCATTTTATGTTTGAATTCATCAAAGAGCCATAATTGAAAAATATTAAAGAAAAAGAAGTGAATCAATGACAAGTTGAAATATTTCAATTAAAGCTGCTATGGAATAAAAAAAATATTGAAATTATATTAGTAACAGTTGAATATTTCCAAAACACTCCGAAAATCAGTATGTATAAAGGTCGATGTTTGAAATTAACAATTTGAGGGGCCCAATTTGTACGACACTATGTATAAAATTTTTAATCACATATTTGGATGGCCTACATATCGAAATTTTCCTGAATAACTCCAGAACTATAAAATGAGATTTTTTCATTTGATTCTTGTAACCGACCTCTGAAATACTCCACTTTGCCCCAATTTAATCTATCAATGATCACTACAGGTTCAATAAAATTTATACAATGTGTAATATAGGAATTTTATCAAATACAATAATTAAAATGTACTTATAATTTCAAAATTCCACACCAGATGGACTCATGTTGAATTCCCAATACAGAAGGCCATGTTATGATGTATTTATAAAAAAGTGCTGTGGAAACAATCAATATATTCAGTTATTTTCTGCAGGCTTCATTTGATTTTCTTTCTCGTCACTAATTTCGTCTGTGCATTGTTTCGTATCATTTTCAAGTGATATAATAGCATGAATTTCACTATTTACTGTAGTACTTTCAGCATTTTTATTTGTGTTACCAACTTCTCCATTTGATTCGTCCATTTTGTTATATCTTGAAGTGGTTTGGTCTTCTGTATTTTCAGAAGTACTCTCTTCAACACATTCCTCTTCAGTTGATTTCTGTTCATCTTCGTCTGATGAAGAAGAGGATTCATTCAACTGTCCCTCGTTTTTTGGTTTCTTGGGTTTTTCTTTCAGTTTCTGTTTTTTCTTCTGACGTTTCAGTCGTTTCTTAGCAGTTCGTTCATCAGATTTTTTTTTATTCTCCTCCAGCTTATTATGATATTCCTCTTCTAACCTATCCTAAGGACATAGAGAGAAATATTGAGTGAATAAATGTAATAATAGTAAGAGTTTCAATACAAAAAAGTTATGTGATATGCCCATTTGAAAATTCCACTAGAAATTGAAAATATAGGTATAAGATTTCATATTGAATACAATTATCGCAAGTTGATATTACTTATTGAAAAATGTATTACGTAATCCACCCTTCCACTATAACCTATACAATAGTTATATTCGGTGGCAATTCCTCAACAGAAAATTACTATTGCTGGCTACAAATTGAATTATACAACAAAAACTACTTTGCACTACTCTCCTTTATTTCAATATATAACTATTTTACAGGTTAAAGCATTCATTGTTCATTATCACTTTATTTGTCTTCCCAACAATTTATTTCCTTAGTTCGAATACCTATAAACATTTACCTTTTCAGCTCTCTCTTTCATATATTTCTGTCGAGCATATTCTTTTCGTCTGAGATGTCTGTAAACATGAAATTCTCCTGATCCAGCACCTGCACTAGATCCCATGACATTTCTTACAAAATCTGGAACATTGGGAATTCCTTTCTCTTTTGGTTTTTCAGGAATAATGACAGGTTTGTTCTGAAAACATTCAAGTATTATTAATATAATTTATCCATTAAATAACAAACTTACTGGGTTTTTCATAAGCTTTTCTAATTTTAGTCTTTGTAGATCTGTGGAATTTCTGACAATAATCGGTCTTTTCTCCTTCTCGTCACTATCATTGTCATCTTTTTCCTTTACATCCATCATCAAGGCAAATATATCAAATATCTTGTATCTACAAAATTGTTTATTTTTCTTTTCCAATAACCTCTTTGTAATGAAATAGCGGACAAGCGGGTCCAACGTTGCCACAGCGTGTTTAGAAATTGTAATATCCCAGATGCGGATATTAGCGTAGACTCAAGCAGATTAAAATTTTAGCACTCTTCTTAGCATTGCAAGCTTTCTTATTCCATCGACGATACACTAGTAGTACACTAGTCACAGGCGAGTAACAGATGAAAAGTCTTATTTATTTATGGTAGGTGTTTGGGTGTAGGTATGTTACGGTAATGACATGAACACAGACATGAAAGGAAACAGGTATAGATTGTGGCAGTTTGGCCAACAGGCCCAATGAACAGGAATGTGAAACACTGATATTACAGGTAGACAACTCATTAATTTTCGTCGTTGATCATTTGAAGTAGAAGAGTAAAATGAATATAGTAGATTTACTCCGAACGGACTACTTGTGGCAACACTGGAAGCGGCATAGCCGTCTATCATCGTTCGTCATCATCGACATAACCTCAAACCACAGCGCATAGAATTCTACAGTCGACAGTTTTGTCTCTGTCTGTCCCATGATGTCACAGAACACAGAACTATAACACAGCATCCAAATAAAATAACTTCTTGTGATGAAACGTGAGTAAAAGACGTTTGAATCATTCTACATACTCTCTCAAAATAAAACACCGACAAAACAACACTATGCCATTTTTTAAATTCTGATTTGGAGTCTACGCAGGCGCATAACTTATCTTTTCATTTCATTAGTGCATAAAGTTGAAAGTTGGGAATTTCTTAATTATGCATTATGGAATGTGAATATCAATTATAAATTATGAAAATGATGAATCATTTCATTCAGAGTCCGTGTGTTGAACTTTTATGAATTGGGCGATAAATTATGCATTATGAATCCGAGATATCCTCCTGAAGCCGAAACCATACCCCTGCGAATTTCGCGATTTTTCTGAGAATAAAATGGCTACCAGACTTGCCGCAAGAAAGTTCAAATATTTTAACTTTTTGCAAATTCACGTAAACCACGGAACAACAGAATTCATATTAAATTGTTCCATGCCTTCGCCATATTGATTCAACCTACTTGAAAGATACTTTTGGTTGTTGAATCTTTTATTTTGATTGCAAAAAGATTTCATTTGCATTTATAAGATTTCACAATCAATTATGAAAGATTTGTAGTGTTTGCCAAATAACTATTCCATGCTATAAAAGTTCAGCAAGATTATTAGAGGGAGATGGGGATTCTAATAAATATTTTAATTACTTTCGGGTGACGAACTGTTGTTCACAGAGGGGACAAAACTGAAGAGGGTGTCTTCAGGTTTGAAACCATTACATTCTGCAAGAAATGCCCTGGCTGTGACTGAGTTATGTATTATATAGAATTTATACATACCTATTATTCTCCCATTCCACATTAATGCCTCAGATCAAGAAGTAAAATTAATTCACTATTTTGAAAAATCAAACACTAGAAAAGTATATTATTTGACCTATATTTTGTGGTGACTGAACAGTGAGCACAACATGTACATTTCAAAGTAGATTTGAGTTGAGGAACAAAATTATCCACGGAATTCTTAACATCCAAAAGTATCTAGACCACGAATCAAATCTCGCTTCTGCAATGAGATAAGGCGGATTTATCGGATTCATATAATGCACAATTTAATGCATATGCATAACTTTAAAATACAATTTATAATATTTCAATGCTCAGATTCATATGAAACCATTTACCCGTTTCATAATTTATAATTCCTAAATGGTTTCATTGAATCTTGAGTATTGAAATGTTATAATTTGTATTATAAAGTTATGCATATGCATTAAATTGTGAATTATGAATCCGATAAATCCGCCTATACTCGTATAATGAAATGTTAATGTAGACTACCTAGTATGTATCTTATTAAGAACTCCTGCATGAGCATCTTGCTGGGCGATTCTGTTGAAGCGGGGTGTAAAACTTTGGATCTGATTGTACTAAACACACAATCTGCTGAATCCATCGACCACAGATTTTTGATATTAGTTATACTGTAACTGCATTGTTGTTGAAGATACTTCTTCTGGAGATAAGAATAATATGATATCGATGTAATTTGCATGCCAAATTGGAAAATACTCCATATTACGAATTATATTCGAAATATGTAGGTAATGTTATTTGGGAAACATATTGAACTTCTTCCCTTCCATGTTCAAGAGATATTTTAGAAATAGGAAAAAAACAAACAATTTCTAACCCCAATTATCGAAAATTCAGAAAATTGACATGTTATGATTCATCATTTACCGCTATTTTTTGCCGCATGGGTATGAACGTTATGCGGCGATTTTCTTGCGATTTGCGAATCGCGCAAAACCTGCGAATATTCGCGAAGGAATGAACTAGCCTTTAAAGGCAGGTTTTGTGCGATTCGCAAATCGCAAGAATATCACCGCGAACGTTCATACCCATGCGGAAAAAATTGCGGTAAATGATGAATCATAATATGTCATTTTTTGATATTAGGGGTTAGGAATTGTTTGTTTTTTTTTCAATTTCTAAAATATTAGTTGAAGGAAGGGAAGAAGTTCAATGTTTCCCAAATAACATTACCTACATGTTTCGAATATAATTCGTAATACGGAGTTTGCCAATTCGGCATGCAAATGACATCGATATCATATTATTGTTATCTCCAGAAGTCAAGTATCTTCAACAACATTGCAGTTACAGTATAACTAATATCGAGGATCTGTGGTCGGGGTATTCAGCAGATTGTGTTTAATATAGTGTCCTTAAAAAGTCAGATCCAAAGCTTTACACTCCACTTCAACAGTAAGTGTGGATTCATGCAGCACCAATTAACAATTATCAAGTAGCAATTATCAATTAACAATTATAAATTAGCAAGTATTGAAAATGCTGCATTCATGCATCCAAATTAACAATTACCAAAGAACAAGTGAGCATGCGCACAAAGCAGATCCGTGCCATTTCAGTTAACCTCACTTTGTCGTGGAAACTGTTTAAACATTCAGATTCTATTCGTTTTCCAAATGTTTATAATCAATTTTGTGCATTCACGATTATCATTGAAATGGAAGCTACTCAAGCATTTTTTTTGTTGATTTTCGATGCTTTCCGTCATTATACTGACCAATCCACGATCATCTGCGCACTAGTTGCGCACTAGAAGAAAATCTCGTTCAATTAGAGTAGAAAGATAAAAGTTGGCCAACTTCTACTTGTTACTTGATAATTGATAATTGTTAATTGTCTGCATGAATGCATTCATTGTAATACAAGGAGTTCAACTTGTACTTGGTAATTGTTAATTGATAATTGCTACTTGATAATTGTTAATTGGTGCTGCATGAATCCACACTAACGCTCGGCAAGATGCTCAGGAGTTCTTAAGATACATACTAGATAAGGTAGTCTACATTAAGATTTCATTAGATCTCATTGCAGAAGCGACATTTGATTTCAACAAAAATAGTTGAAAATGCTATAGAATCGTGGTCTACATACTTTTGGGTGTTACGAATTCCTTGGATAATTTTGTTCTTCAACTCACATCTATGCTTTGAAATGTACATGTTGTGCTCTCTGTTCATTCACCACAAAAATAATACTTTTCTAGTGTTTGATTTTTCAAAATATAGCATTAATGTAGAATGTGAGAATAATATGTAAATTCTATATAATACATAACTCAGTCAGCCAGCGCATTTCTTTCAGAATGAAATGGTTTCAAACCTGAAGACACCTCTTCAGTTTTGTCCCCTCTGTGGAAAACAGTTCATAGTCACCTCAAATGTAAATAAAATATTTATTGGAATCCCCATCTCCCTCTAATAATCTTGCTGAACTTTTATAGCATAAAATAGTTATTTGACAAACACTACAAATCTTTCATAATTGATTGTGGATTCTTATAAATGCAAATGAAATCTTTTTGCAATCAAAATAAAAGATTCAACAACCAAGGATATCTTTCAAGTTAGTTGAATCAATATGGTGAAGGCATGGAACAATTTAGTATGCATTCTGTTGTTCCCTGGTTCGCAGAAAGTTAAAATATTTGTACTTTCTTGCTGCAAGTCTGGAAGCCATTTTATTCGCAGAAAAATCACCAAATTCGCAGGGGTATGGTTTCGCCTTTAAATTGTGCATTATGAATCCGATAAATATCCGCCTTTAGTATTGAAATGTTATAAATTGTATTTTAAAATTATGCGTACCTATCTATGCATTAAATTGTGCATTATGAATCCGATAAATCCGCCTTAAATCCCAACCTATTTTTCACTGTATCTTCCGTTATTCAAACTAGAACATGCCCTATTTCTACGCGAGCTCAGCCCGCGTTTTTCATGCACGTCGACAGGCACAGGTGTGATCGTCGACAGGCATGCAATTCTCATGCAGAACTTTGAGGTCGACGATGCACACTTTTGTGAAAGTGGATTTATCCCCGATTCATTGATTTGATTGGTTCGTTCTTTGACGGTTCTGTTACACGAATGTCACGAATCCGTAGTTCCAAGTTTCTAGTTCCATGCGCAGTTTGTATTGGCAACTGGCAGTTTGTGGACGAAAGTGTAGTGAAGGTTTTTGTGTCGAGAAGTTTCGTTCGTAAATTTACCAAATTTGTGAAAACTGTGACTCATTCGCAAATTTTCCCGATAAATTGTAAGTATTTTAGTATTCACTTGTGTTATTTCAAAAATATGTTGAGAACCTCCTGCTGCAGATGACAAAGTACTCAGCAAAATGGCCGATATCGATTTTATCTTCGGGTAACAAAAATTCATAATTTTCTAAAACTTTGAATCAGTTCAAGATCGAGCAACAATATCACGTTGCAGGTGTGATAATTAAACGTCAGAATCCACATCCTTGTTAGGAAACTACTGTTTGAAATTATATTTAGATGTGACAGTTACACATATTTGTTGTTCTATAAAACCTTTGAATAATTCATGAAGTGAATTCTCATCAATATTTTATAACTATTGATACTTCAGATGACATGGCATGTGCATCACTAACAGCAGTGTATTCCTTTTTCTCCTGATTTATCCCATATCAGGCAATGAAAAATTCGCTATATTTTCAGTTATTGATGGCTCAGATCTTACTCACGAGAGAATATACCTAAGAACCTAAGTATGCAAAGTATGAATAGAAATCCACTGGAAATTCTGGACAATCTCTCATTTTACTTGTTAATTTTTTTGGTTTTATCTTGTTGCTTGTTATAACTTATTGTTCAGAACTCCATTTATCAGAAATTGCAACCTTGAATCACTCCATCAGTAATTTCTTGAAATAAAGTTACTTATCTTTTTCATTCTTCTTTGGAGTTCTGGTGATCAGGAAGTTGCTGAATACCAATAATAACCCTTGACTGCAATGTAATTACAATGAAGAATGATCATGATTGGACCTAAGAATTCAGTATCATTCATGCAATTAATACTTCTGTAAATATTTCAGAAGTAAAAAGCAGACTTTTAAAAATGATGTGTCTTTGTCTAGAAAATAATAATTGTACTACACTCTTCTCTGTTTACTATGCTAAGAGCTCAATCATTTTCAGAAATCAGTTTCCGCGTTTTATTCATTATTTTGTTACCAGTAAAACTTTTTTTTTTTATTTATAAAATGCTGATATTGAATAATGTCATGATTTATCTTATTATCATGGTGCACATTCTTCAGTTGAAAAATCTAGGAAGGCTTTATAGCTGACAAAATTGACAGTTGATTGACCGATTCTAAGAAATTGAAGGAATTGCATTGGCATGTTAATCATGCAAAAAATGAATATGTATTCACCCCTGAAAAATAAACAATTAAAATGTTTGTTTTCATATGGTATTGTTATATCCTGATAGCTGATAGCTAAAAACATAATGGTATGCTATGCCTTTGAGAAACTGTCTTGTGTAGTTTGTTTCATTATTTACCAGTACTATATACCTATTATATGAAACTTCTCATTAAAAATGACAAGTCAGACAATTTGTGTTTAGATACGCAGTTGATTATTTCTCAAAAGTAATTGAGCCAGGAATATTTTTTATGTGCTGTATATATCTATTGGGTTTTCTTTGTGAACGTGCCAATATCAAAATGGGTAAGGGTATATGTTGCTTTTTTTACAAAGACAATTTATTGTAGGTACTTTCATTTCTTCAACGTGGTTATATCATCGTGGAAAGCTTTGCAATTGTTGATTCCTCAAAGTGAAGGCAAATCCACAAGTGTTTATATTTACTAGAAAATTGACTACTTGTAGGTAGTGGTTGGTGGCAGATGAGCTGCAACCAAATTGGGTCTTTTGTACCCACCTCCTCTGCTTTCTCAAGTATCCTTTTTCATCATAAACAGCATTTTCACTTTGAGTCAAAGGGTTATTGTCAATATATATATATAATGTACTTTGTTTTGCATACTGTCCAATCTGCAGAACACTGGATATGCATAAGTCATCGCAGGTCTGATGACCTGCTTATATATCAACACCTTGTTATCCATGGACAGTTTGCAATTCCTCACTATCAACGGGTATGACCTTTCAACTGCTGCCGCAGCTCGCTAAATTGCCGAACTGACATTCCTACCAAGTGTGTAACTTCTGTCCAACTGTAGTGCCAGGTACTTGACTGACTCTAAGTTGTCTATCTGGTTATCCAGAGCTCTGAATCCACCGGCGATCTCCACCATTACCGGTTTATATTTCTTTGTGAAAAGCATGAGCACTGTTTTCGCCGGATTTAGCACTATCTTGTTACTCGGCAAATACGACATGACTTTCCTTCAAAATGGGCGAGAGCTCTTCTTCGATTTCTTTTTTACAGGATCATGCCCACCGCACTAAGCAGCGGATGGGGCGGTAGCTCTCGACCCTTTCTTCGGTTTTCCCGGCTTGAGGTAGTGCTGCCACTTTATTATATTGTTTATCATGTATATCAGTTGCACTAGAGATTTTCTCGGGAGATTTCTGAGCAATATGGGGAAAATCCTGTTCATGCCAGGTCTCTTGTTCCTGCCCGAAGCAACAGAGTTCTTCAGATCTTCAAGATCACGGCGAATGTCTTCCGAAGGGCTGGATTGTCTAAATTGAATGGTTGTCAAGCCACGCTGACTGATGCCATCCCTTGGATGGGCGTAATTAGATTGACAAAAAAAAACAAAAATAAATTCCTGGAGGCTCGATTCGATTATTAGAAATCTTTCACTTTTATGCTACATTTCTCGCAAGTCTCGTATACTCCAAGATGACACGTATGCATTTATTTGTCGTGATCTTTGAAGATTTGCCAAAGCGAGTTCATTTTAAACCAGGCTTATGCATCTAATCTATTCATTTTTATAGTTCTATAATTATCTGCCTCCTGCGCCACGAAAAATTTTAATTTCTCAGTTACGCAGAAAAGTAATGAGTTGATGGATGTAGACGCAACTTTATTTGTAGCGAAGATTCCGATTTCATCGTGATATATCAATTTACATAGGCGATATCGAAAACAATATTTTGTTCCTATGAGGAATGCGCAAGAAAAGTCATTTCTTCGTATAGCTCCAGAACTTTTGACGGGCTTACTGATATTACTAACCAAAAAACAACCTTCTAAAATGGTGGAGTAAGTGGGTAACAGATCTGAAAATGATGTGTCTTAGCCCGTTCGTCCGGCTAAGATTTCCGCATTTTCATGGAAAGCTGGCGTACTTTTTTTGGTAGTCTTTCCATCGAGCACCTCTACAATTTTAACCACTATTTCAACAGAGAGGTCTGGCTATCTACTTGCACTTTGAGAGTGAGAACTTCTATGGATTCCACCACTTAGGTACCGAATAAAAGCGTGAGGCAACACCTTACAAGTTTGGAGATGGTGTTGGTGGTATAATAGACCAAGAGCTGGTGACAGGCGACGTTCTCCCATTTTACACTGCATGCCTTTTTAATGCTTGATAATCAACCCTAAATTATGAAAAATAGACGGGTTCCTGGCCGCCGCACGTGTGCACTTAAGGAAGAGCGCTTTTCTTTTTGTGGAAAATTTTCGTGGTCTTCCGCGATATTATACTGCCTGCCGTTGTAATATACGGAAGTTCAAACAAATTGAACCGCTACTAATTGATGGCATGCAATTTGCAGCGGCCGAAAGGGCTCAAACGGTTACGAAAAAATGAAAAAAATTAAAGGGGACTTCCGTGTTTTCAAATTGCATGCCGATGTGAATAATGGAAGTTTGAGTAACGAAAACACTCTGGAAGAATTGGCATGCGCCCCTCGTCTGACCAACGGTGGAAAATTGCGAGAAAACTCTCTGAAAATTTAAAACAGATTTTACGTGATTCCAAACTGCATGCCATTAGAAAGATACGTCATTTGTATGATTAATTAATAGTAGGTAATTTGGCATGCATACCAGGATTTCGCAAAACAAAGCCACATACATTTTCACAGTTTTTTTTTGCAACTTTCGTCATGCATGCCTCTTTTTTGCGAAATCCTGGTGTGCATGCCGAATTACCTACTATTAATTAATTATACAAATGACGTATCTTTCTAATGGCATGCAGTTTGGAATCACGTAAAACCTATATTCAATTTTCTACTGTTGGGCCGCATGCCAATTTTTCCAGAGTGTTTTTATCACTGAAACTTCAATTATTCACATCGGCATGCAATTTGAAAACACTTCCAAGTTTTATTTAATTTTTTTCGTAACCCTTTGAGCCCTTTCGACCGCTGCGGATTGCATGTCATTAATTAGTAGCGTTTCAATTTGTTGGAACTTCCGTATATTACAACGGCAGGCAGTATAATATCGCGAAAAAACACAAAAATTATCCACAAAAAGAAAAGCGCTTTTCCTTATTGAGTGCACACGTGGGGCGGACAGGAACCCGTCTATTTTTCTTACTTTAGGGTTAATTATCAAGCCTTAAAAAGGCATGCATGGTAAAATGGGAGAACGTCACCTGTCACCAGCTCCTGGTCTATAATACTTGCAGCGCCGCTATATATTTGAAGATTCGGAAGCCGAAATGTAAAAACAATCACCTGTCAATGAAGATTCAAGAAAAATTTGCTAAAAATACAATTATTGATGTCAAGACTTGAATATACACATTCTTGTTTGGAAAAAGGAATGGAGGAAATGTAGTCGACTTCATGACTTATAATTATCAATCTTTGATCTGACGAAAAAGCTCTGAGGATGGAAAACAGCCGAAAGCGCTCATTTCAACTAAGCTCTGAAATTATAACTGCATTCTCAGATTACACTTTTCCACTGTCTTCTTGATTGCACTGACGTTATTATCGTCATTCGAAAATTCTGCCGAATCTAAGATAATGAGAGATAATCCTTTATACAACCCATTATATCATAATTTAACCTGCAAACATGCTTCCCTTGCATAAATAGTTATCATAGCGGAATGTTTATGGTTTATTATTATTATTTGGTACCTGTTTTCTATATTATCATTTTAGTAATCAATGTGTTTTGATTACATCCAAGTTATACTGTGCAGCTTTTAATAGTCTTCCCCCTTATTAACTTTCAAACAGTTTGATCATCCTTTTCAGTTTGGG
The DNA here is from genome assembly GCA_958502065.1 of Chrysolina americana. Classification (NCBI taxonomy): domain Eukaryota; kingdom Metazoa; phylum Arthropoda; class Insecta; order Coleoptera; family Chrysomelidae; genus Chrysolina; species Chrysolina americana. Next base: position 10,331,432 of record OY293412.1, read on the forward strand.
TAAATTGGCAGGTGTTGTTCATTTCACAAATGATTATCTTAGAAAATTCAGAACATTCGAAATGTCAACAATTTGGCGTAATAAACACAACAACAGAACAATTCAACAAATTAAATTCCATAGCCAACTAACATGAAGTTGAATTGTTCAATACGAGGTATAGCATGGAAATTATCTTCATAAAAAATAATTAGGAAACAAAAATGTAGAGGTTTTTTAATTTTTTGTATTTCAATATGTATTTGAGTTTCTAACCAACTTTAAAAATTCCTGTGTATTGATGTTGAAAAATGAAGTAAAACTAAAATTATAAAATAATCAGTCTGCATAAAACTTATTGTGTAAAAAGTTTGGCCATGAATTATTGTTACTTACATGATATTATTCAATCTTCCACAGCATACTTTCATGAAAATGTTCCGTTACGAGGGGAATACAAAAAGTTTTTTTTTTATAAAATCTTAATTATATCAGCAGATAGTAGATTGAAAGTATGATTGTGATAATATATCATTGTATAGGTAATTCTATACCGAATTGTGATTAAAAAAAAAATACTTTCCGTTTGAAATATAAAAATTGGATGCGCTTCTGGTCAAACCGGAAGTGTAATTTTAGGATCGATACTTGCTAAATTGTACATTCTTAACATCAAATCGAAGCACCGAATTTGAAACATCCATATAAAATAACAACGAAGATACAAGGGGTAAATTGGTTCCGGGTCACTCGGTATAATGTATATACCTATCTGTTTTTCATATTATTTTATATTATCTAAGATTAATTAATGTTTATAGGGGTACGTGTGGTAGTAGTATGGTACATTCAATCTTTTTATCAATAACTACCAATGTAATGAATAATTGCCACTTTATATTTGAAAAAAATCCTGCCAGGAAGATCCAGAAATAACGTTAATCTCGATGTGGAGAAGTGTAAATGAATGTCCTCTTGAACAAAGAAAAAAATAGAGACTTCTTACAAATACCTGGAGATTCACTTGAGTGTGTGGATATAACGCATAATAGACCATGCTGTGGTAGGGATGTGGGGCCTCAAACCCCAAATCCTTCACTGGATCTACACAGCGGTAATCAGACCCAGAATCCTGTATGGAGCAGTGGTCTGGTAGCCAAGAGTGGATCAGACAACCACAACTAACAATCTGCGAAAAATCCAAAGACTAGCTGCCGTTGCTACCAACTTACAATAAAGACGGAAACGATGGCGGCCTTTCTGAGACTGCGGGACTCGGGGAGTTGGCTAGGAGAGGGGTACACAGGGCACACCGAAATCGCAATGGTGGCGGAGGAAGAACTCCCACTGTCCGCTATCAAAGTGATGCAGGCAGAGGACAAAATTAGGTGGAAGAGGACGATCTCTCTAGAGATCCCAGACAGGAAAGAGTGGGAACAGGAACGGGTGATCTTTCCCTCAGGAAGCCTAGTCTGTTTTACAGATGGGTCCAAACTGGAGGAAGGACAAGTCGTAGCAGGAGTATACCTGGAAAACGGAGAAGGAATAGCCTACGCGCTAGGCTCTCTAACAACGGTTTTCCAAGCAGAGGTGTTTGCCATCCTGGAGGCGACCAGAATGGAAGAGGTGAGGGCTGGCCCGGAGAGACAAGTATATGTCTGCTCTGACAGTCAGGCCGCTATCAGGGCACTGGACGCAACCAGAACCAGATTAAAACTGGTTCAGGAGTGCAGAGACGCCCTAGAAAGTCTTGCGATCGAAAAGGAAATAACACTGATGTGGTTCCCGAGCCATTAATATTGAATTATTCAAAAGGGAACTTCAACAAATGCCTTGGTATAGTATATACGATGCAGATGATGTAAATACCAAAGTCACATTGCTTAATAACTACCTGATTAATATCATTGATTTACACGCACCTGTGAGATCTTTTTACCCCAATCAGATATATAAACACTCCCCCTGGATCACAGACAATATAAAATTAATGCAGAAATTGAGAGATAAGGCTCTACATAGGTACAAAATGACACGACTACAAACACATTTTGAATATTATAAACAATTACGAACTTTTACATCAGCAATAAAATCTGAAAAAAATGCATATCTAAATTTCAAATTTCAGAACAGTACTGTGAAAGAAAAGTGGGCTGAACTAAAAAAGATTCAAGTTACTAAATCTAAAATAAACACTATTCCTGAGCATCTGAGTAATGCTAATGAATTTAATGAATTTCTTAACGCATCTTTCAATAATACTGCAGCTGATTCAGAATTGATTAATTTTTACCTCAATAATATCAATGAGAGAATATCTACTACATTAAAATTCCAGTCTGTCAGTGAAGAACAAGTTAGAGAAATTATTTATAACATAAAAACAAAAGCCACAGGTACCGACAACATCAATATTACTCTTATTCAGATGTGTTGCCCATTTTTGATCCCCATTATCACACACATAATTAGCGAGTGCTTGAAAAAAAACATTTTTCCGGACTTGTGGAAAAATGCTAAAGTTATCCCACTTCCTAAAGTGAAAACCCCAGAAACCTATAATGAACTCCGATGTATTAGCTTATTACCAATGCTTTCAAAGATACTAGAAAAAGTTATTGAACTTCAAATCAGAGTGTTCTTGGAAAACAATAGCATATTGCCTATCAAACAATCTGGATTTAGATCTGGCTACAGCTGTGCTACGGCACTGGCAGATGTTGTAGATGACATTCTTAGAGCTGTTGATAACGGTAAAGCTTGTGTGTTGGTACTGCTGGACTATTCGAAAGCGTTCGATATGATTAATCACCAAATTCTTAAATCAATGTGTCATTATTTTGGATTCAGTGACTCTGTCTGTAAAATGTTATCATCATATCTTAGTAATAGGACTCAGTGTGTTCAAATAGATGACCAAATCTCTTCTTCAACAAAATTAAGGTGTGGTGTTCCACAAGGCAGCATATTAGGCCCCCTCCTATATACTCTCTATACGTCAAACTTTCCAACTGCATTACAACATGTAAATTATCACTTCTACGCGGACGACACTCAAGTATATCTCGCATTCGATTATACAAATAGTGCAGCTGCAAGCGAATTGATAAACTCAGATTTAGACACATTATTTCAAATATCAACAAAACATTTACTCAAAGTGAATCCGAATAAATCTTGTGCATTACTTTTTTGTGCAGACAGTGTCCGAAATGAAATGCTAGCTAATTTGGAACTTAGAATTGGTGATTCAACCATTCCTTTCAAGCAGTACTCCAAAAATTTGGGTTTAATAATTGATACAAATTTACATTTCACGGAACACATTACTCAGAAACTTAGGAACGCGTATGCATCATTAAAATTAATTTACTCTCAAAGATCTTTCTTGAACTTGGATACTAAAAAATTGCTTTGTGATGCACTGGTGTTGTCACAATTTAATCACTCAGATGTAGTTTATGGTCCTTGTATAAGGTCAAGCGATTCCAAAAGAATTCAAAAAGTTCAAAATTCTTGTATCAGACTAATTTATGGTATTAGAAAAAGAGAAAGGGTTTCATTGAGACTCAAAGGTTTGGGTTGGCTGAACATGTATAATAGGCGTCTTCTTCACATGGCATGTTTATTTCACAAGATTTTCAAATTTAAAACACCTCCGTATCTTTATTGTAAACTATCGTTCAGAACTGATATTCATAACCTGAATATACGACGCCAAACAATACTCACAATACCAAAGCATAAAAAAGAAATATTCAAAAAATCTTTCAGTTATACTATAGCCATTATCATGAACAAGCTGAATACTCTAGGAAGTCATCATCTCTCTCTATCGACGAACTCCTTCAAAAAGAACCTTATTACAAGATAGTTCCTCCTCTACATGACAATCATGTTTCAGACCTATTTATACTTAGCCTGGAACATTCTTAATAGTGATCTTATTTAAATTAATTCTCCAACCCAATCAACTTCATTCTTTTTTAACTCTACTCTTTCCTTTTCCTTTCTCTTTTCTACATCTTCTCATAATTATTGTAAGTAAATTGGTGGCGCTGATGGAAGAACAGAAGTGAGAGTTAGTCCTACGCTACCTCTCACATTCTGAACCAGAGGACCCTATGTCTACCAAATACATATATATATATTTTTATAATTAAATTGCTGCTTCTGTAATTGAGTTAATGCCCTGTATTTGGAACCAATAAATTATTATTATTATTATTATTATTATGCAGGGATCGAAGGCAAGGAGCAGGCAGACCAGTTGGCCAAGCAAGGAGCCGGGCAACCCTACTACGGGCCCGAACCCGCACTCGGACTAACAAGGAGACAAGTATCAACAGCACTAAATAAGTGGGCTGTTGATACATTAGGAAAAGAGTGGAGAGGAAGAGATGGCTGCAGGCAGTCCAAGCGGATGATATCGGGGCCCGACAGGGCAAGGACGGCCAAGATACTGAAGCTAAGCCGCAAAGAACTTCGACTCTTGGTAGGAGTTCTAACCGGCCACTGCGGCCTCAGGAGGCATTTGACTCTTATCAGAGTTGAGGCAGACCCACTATGCACGGAATGTGGTGAGGAGGAGGACTCCTTCCACTTCCTGTGCGAATGTTGAATATACGACAGGCTCATACAAAATGTCACTATTAAGAAGAATTCACTCCTTGCAATGGAAGGATATTTCGACCTTCATAAGAAGGTCGAAGAGGTTTGAGCAGGTATCTGCCATGGGATGAGTGAAGATGCCGGGGTTTGCGAAAGGGGCCCACTGAGGCCTAATCGTTGACGCTTGCGTCCCCCACCCATTACCATTACCATTACGCATAATAGACATAATATAATAATACTCCCTCATAAACACTCAGAGGGTACCCAATGGCATAGCCTGTGTGGGTAGAGGACGGCTATTATTATTATTTGCCGAGGCGCTCTGGGGCGACTCACTGATGTTTTTGGTGGTGTTTTCTCTTCTCAGCTGTAGGAAACCCCGGAAAACCTACAGCACCACCCCGGGTGGTCGGTGCGCATTTCAAGTAGCACCAGACGTCGGGATTATTTTTTTTAACAAAAAATTAACTTGGAAATCATAAAATAAACCTTGTTTATTCAGATACTATCGAGGTATTAGATAATATTAAAATGAAAAAAAAAATGCGAGTTATTTTTCGACGAAGTTTTTTTCAACAGGTGGATTTCATTGTCTTTCCTAGGTTTAATTTTACTTCTTTCGCATCTCCCATATCCTGGTTGATAAAAACCAAAAAGTTGATCCCTTAAAATTTAAGCAAGTGGTAGGATTCATTCAATAAATAAGTATTTGATTAATAAGAACAAATGAAAATGTTCAATTTCTTTTTTATTGTTTCAGGTAATGCGATAGAGGATTATTGAAGTTAGCTTCGGAACATTATCATGAAAATGGTTTTATCTCAACGCCAGCGAGAAGAGCTGTAAGTATTCGCAGTAATTACGAAAGATTGCACTGTTATATGTTTGATCGAATCGATTTAACGCGATGATTTGAAGCCGCAAAAATCGCACCGGAATTCTTTTGTTTGGTTTCTTGAAGACCACGCGAATTATGCAGACAAATGGCGGCATCGTATTACACTAAGTTGTGTGCTCATTTCTCGAAATAATCCTTTTGTATCGGTTATTGGTTGTTATGAACAGTGATGGTTCGTCTAATTTAAAACAAGGCTGAAGGAGTCGACCGTGATGGAAAATTGGAATACATTTCAAATAAGGAAAAAGTTCACACTTTTTTCTGGGAGGCACTTCGGATTTCAGATTGGGTGTGTTATAAGTAAATTTAAAAAACAAATTTTTAGCAAGAATTAATTTTGTGTCAGTGTTGAGTAGGAACGTTTTCAGTTACCTTTATACACTCGCAGTTCGGGAGTGCCACAAGGCTCAAACTTGGGGCCACTTTTATCCTTATTTATTAATTCTTTATCAACTGCTCCAAACTCCCATAAGCTGAAGATTTGAAATTATGGGGAGTGTCTATATAAATGAAAATGGAGTTTGTAAACAATGGGATCAGTAATAATCTAGTCAATCGGGTTTATCATTTTATTTATTATCAATAAACTTGATTAAGCTGTGGTGGTAGTCGCAGTTAAAATAAGGGGCATTGTTCCAAAATTGTAACAAGCGTACTCAATACTAGAAGCATATTTTTACTTACGAAAGTGGAAATTTGATAAAAACAATTCTCTCGCTTGTCTAGAATCTTTTGTTCACGTAAGGTGTCTGGCTCGCCCATATTACTTTTTTGTTTTTGGAGATAATGCAATAACATTTGATGTATCTATTTAATGCATAAAACTGCATTTTTTGACAAGTTACTTGACTTAATGGAAATTTCGAATTCACCGGATGTGACATAAACTTTCGATTTTTAAATGGTACACTTAGTATATTTTCAGTTTTTTGTTTCCATGTGACATTTAGAATTCAACCATGTATCATTTCTCCTAAAATGTGTGTAAAAATACAACTTCACTTATTTAGCTCAAAATGTTTCAGCTATGTAAAGTATGATTGTGAAAAAAGAGTATTTCATAATACGATGAATTTCATCCCTCACACCAAAGGTAATGTTTTGGATAAATTCCTGATAAAATCTTTGGAAACATGTTGTGGTGGAACACCATCTTGTTGATGAAATAATCCAACTTATTTTATTGATCGAACTTCGTCCAAGAAAAGCTCATACATTTCCTGTGTGAGGAAACTTAGATATCTAGCCCTTGTCAGAGGACCGTCAAACATTTTGGGCCTAAAATTCTGTCCCCTAAATCCCAACCCAACAATTGAAACCAAACCGTTCTTGGAATTTTTCTTCCTCCATCAAGTGTAAATTTGCATTGGACCAATATCGCTTATTATTTCTGTTGAAATGTCCCAAATCACAAAAAAACAGTTTTAAACTTACGGAAGTAGAAAAAAATAATTTCTCTCATTTTCCTTGAATTGTAGTTGATAATCTTGGAATCGTATTTTTTCTATATAACAGGAACGAACTTAATCTGTGTCTGAGGCTAGAGGAACGTTAATGCTGACACACCTTATTAGGAAATATAAAGTAGAATTCTTGAAAACTTTGATCGGCTGTCTCGCGCAGATTATTTTCTCTTCTCATTCGTTGAATATTGGATGCTCTCTATTTTCAGCTTCGTTTCCAAGAAACGCCCAGCATTCCATACTGGCACTGCCAATTTACCCCTGTGTACCGCGTCGAGTCCTATACGCTGTTTTTATTTTTAAGTTCTCATATTTCTTTCAAGGGTTGGGCCGTACCGTACTGTAGGGAAACGGAAGCCCTGAAAATGCAACTGTAACATGCAATTTAATTAGGAAATTTAATGGAGTAGGTAAAGTTGAGTGAACTTCCCGCGTTGCACCCTTAATATGTTTTCGGAATCTATTTCAACCCCTGAGGTGTGGGGTAGACGAAGTACGTAACGTGACGAAGGAGTGAGTAAGGGATGCGTTGACGTTATAGTTGTTTTTCACTCGTGAAGGGCTCGTAAATTAATTAATTCGTTAATAGTATTAGTCGGTTTGTTAGTTAGTTTGTTAGTTGTGCGTTTTTATATTTGAGTAATACACCAATCAACAAAGCATAAAATTTGTGATTTTTTAACAAAAATACTATTAGGAAACCGACTGTTCCATCACATGGAAGATAGTCCGTAGTTATATTCTGTTATATTTTGGACTCGCAACTGTCGATGATTAATCTAAAAACAAAAAAAAAATGTTTTTTTTCAGTTTTTAGCATACAGCAATCTGGTTGCTCCAATGAGATTAATAATTGTAAATAATTGAAATACGAACAAATGTTTTATGGACCCATGAAGTACACATGATTCAATATTTTCATGCAAAGGGCCAAATCTACAATATGACAACAGGTGGAATTATGATTTTTTTAAACAATCGCAAAATTTTCCCGTTTTTCCAGATTTTCTCCATTACTACTAATCCGATCGGGTTGTAAAAATTCTTATTTTGTTTGTATTTCAATTATCTACATTTTGGTTGGAGCAACCAGATTAATGTATTAGTTTTCATATTATAAGCAAAAAACTGAAAAAACACGTTTTATTGTTTTAAAATAAATGATAGTTGCGAGTCCAAAACATATCAGAATATAACTTTTTATGATGAATAGCACACTTTTTAGTTCGAAAATGACAAAACATCATTTTACAGTGATAAGTGTATTGAGATGTAACTATACCGGGTGTTCGCCAAAAATAAAGCTACCGATTCTCAAACTTGTTGGTTATAAATGTATTTTTGCCTTTACAATCAAATCTGTGAATGTTCATACATATTTTTACTTTTTTACATTTTTACTTTTATACATGTTTACAATTTTATACAATTTATATACATACACTTTTTTTTAACATATTTACCTTTTTACCTTTTTATATTTGAATATTTTTATTTATTATTTACATAAGACTATGCTTTGTAAGGACGATCAACACTTTGTCAATAAGATTTTTATTCTTCAGACAATAAAGTACATTTTGATTTGATTTGATTTGATGGCTTGCCCTTATACATTTTTTTGTTTTTGCAGATAATGAAATCAAATTTGGAGTATACATGGTTATATTCAAATGAAATATGGGGATAAAAAAAGATATATCAGGTGTCTCATTTGAAAATCAAAAGTTTGTCACTTTGTAATAAAACCGCATATTGTATGAAGCTCATTCACTTGTTGTAAAATACAGTTTTCTGTCTTATACATATCTTCCAAATTTTATTTCATTATCTTCAGTAACAAAAAGTTATCACCTTCCGCTGATAACCGGTGTTAACGTATTTTCATAATGGAAAAGTTGCCTCTGCTTGGAATCGAACCCAAGACCTCTCTAGTTGAAACAAGCGTCGCGTCCCACGCTCTACCAACTGAGCCATTTATCAGAAATACTTATATTTTATATAAGAATATTTATAATGATAATTGAAAATGTATCTATTTATGATTTTTATATCGTTGAAATTATTTCATAAAGAAAATACTGTACATTGTTTCAACTACAGCTACTCCCTGTACTCTGTATTCCTTACTATTAGTATATATTGCATGCGCCTCACGTTTTTCGATTTAAATCTTACAAGTATTTTCATATAGCAAAAATTCACAATCATTTTTGTCCGTTTAAAAACTTGGCATGAAAAAATATTTACTTATATAACTACTTTCAAAATTGATTGAATTGTTGGCTTTATATTTACTCAACGCAACAACAAGTCGGTGGTTTCACGACAAATATACAGGATGGGGCACCGAAAATGAAACAGATCGAATATCTTCAATACACATGCGTTGTGAAGAAAATGCAAAAACATGTCGATTTTGAATCCAAAGGGGACATCTTCCTATCATAACCTCAACTGTCATAACTGTCCCCCCACCCCTTGCTCACTATCACCCAATCAATTTGAATAGGGAAAGTAGTAAGTGCGACACATCATTTAAAAGATAATTTTATAAGGAATTCAGCCATGTTTATTTTCGCTACCTATATTTCTATTTTGGCGCCCTTTTGCGGGAAAAACAACTGATCCGTATTTCAAATTATTTTACTTCATTTGCAAGATACTTTGACATTAATTCGGTGACAAAGCATTATGGAATTTTTCGTTATGAAAAAACAAAATGACGGCTGCAAAATGGCGGACAAGATTTAAAATTATGGTCTGATTTGATTCATAATCGAAAAGTGATGATGATTTTTTTGTCAATGAAAAAACAAGATGGAGGGCAAAATTTGTAATTATGGTTCGATTCGACCCGGCACCGAAAACTGATTCTTCAAAACACACACAATCATGATTTCCGACCCTGAAAATCCCCACTCATTACTAATTTTGATTCGAAGCTGACCATAATTACGAATTTCGTCCGCCATCTTGGAGCCACCAACTTTTTTTTTTGCATTGACAAACAATTCATAATTTTCGACCCTCAAAACCACCACTTATCAATTTTGAATCAAATCGGACCATAATTTTAAAATCTTGTCCGCCATTGTGGAGCCGCCATTTTGTTTTTTTTTATTTATGTCAAATTAGCTTGCAAATGAAGTAACATAATTTGGAATACGGAACAGTTGTTTTTCCCGCAAGAGGGCGCCAAAATTGAAACTTAGGTAGCGAAAGTTGACATGGCTGAATTAATCATGAAATTACCTTTTCAATGATGTGTTACACTTACTACTTTCCCCATTCAAATTGTTTGGGTGATAGTGACGAAGGTGTGGGGGGAGAGTTATGACAGTTTAGGTTATGATAGGAAGATGTCCCCTTTGGATTAAAAATTGACATGTTTTTGCATTTTCTTCACAACACATGTGTATTGAAGATATTCGATCTGTTTCGTTTTCGGTGCCCCACCCTGTATCTTCAGATCAGTCCACAATTAATAGTTGTTAACCGTTTTTGTCATAAGTATTACCGAGATGTTCGTACTAGCGCTTGGAAATCAAACAATTTGACATTTCTCATTTTCTAATATATCGTATTGTTTATGGCGGATATAAAATAAAATAATGTTTTCTCATTTCTCATTAAAATTGTCAGTCATCCCATACTAGTCGCGCATCACGAACGTGCATGTTTCTCACGAACCATCGAGCACGGTCTATTTTTTTTTCGTTTCAGATATGATGGACATGATTCATTCGCTATCAGTATTCTGCATCCTCGGATTATCTGTCAAAGAATTATAAATGTGATAGATACGAGGTCGAAGAACTCGGGATCTAGTTGCTAGAGAGCTGGAGTTTTTTTGCCCCATTAAGATGGCTATAGTAATGCAGTTTTTGTTTTTTCGCCGTATATAAACTTTTATTGTAGAAACTAGAAAAGCTCAATTAAGATTCTGGGGGGAACAAATGCATGTGGGTGGATTTCGAAATATACCCCATCTGTTGCTGCAAAATATTTATCCTGTCAGTGACAAACGGGCGAACTCTAACGAATTGGAAGGTGCGAACAGTATTTTTTTTAATGGGACCCTCACATTTTCCATGATCAGGAACATTTTTTTGAGGAATGTCCTATGATCCAATGATTAGAAATGTTTCACAGCATCGAAAAGGAACGAAAATGTGACGTCACATGCAAAATCTTGATACTCCCTTCATCATCAACGCCGATGGAAATGATTCGAAACAAAAATTTGTTGTTGACGAATCATATCGTTGACGGGAAAAGGAAATGACGTTAGAAATGGGGAGCAGAGTACCAAAAATTCGAATATGACGTCACATTAACGTTCTGTGAATATAAAAATACTAGAAATGATGTGTAAAATACTCTTCCAAACTGTAAAAACACTTCCCTTTCAAAAGATTCTTCACTGATCTTCTGAATTGCTTTTCGTTAGTGGTTGTTATTTGTTTTGGCAAATGATTACATATTTGTCTACTTCTGTAGATTACAGAAAGTCTGTTCAAAGATAATATGGGCAGTGGAAGAGCAAGTTTTCTATCACTACGAGTATACCTTTAGGAAGTTAAAGTGAAAATTTCAAATATTGTGAGTAATTTGTAATTGCAAAAAAGTGGCCTACACGAGTCACGCATCTTCAATTTGAATATTATTCTCAAAGCTCTTTTCTTTTTCCTCGGAGTCCATAATGGAAGAGTTTCTGCAATAGGATTTCATGACCTGCACAGTCAAATGCCTTAGAAAGGTCCAGAAATACTTCCGCAGCCACTTCCTTCTCATTACTAACATTTTGTGTCTTTCCAAAAACCCATGATCCTACGTTTGATTAATTTTTCGATGATTTTGGATAACGCTGATAAAATTGAGATTGGCCTGAAGTTGCTGGAGTCTTCAGTGGTACCTTCTTTGTATAGTGGTATCACTTTTAACTGATTTCAAACTAGATGGAAATACACCAGTGGTAAACGATGGGTTTATCGCTAGCACTGAGGCTTGAAGAGCTTGATCAGACAATTGTAATATCTATAGTGTCGAGATATCTTCGATAACACCAATACTAGCCACCTAGCCAAAAGGGAATTTTAACTTTGCCTGTTTTGATTACGATAGAGTTCTTAATCGACTAGCGTGTGTATCTTGGCCGTATCCACCTTGTAAAGTCGTGAACTTCGATTTCTTCATAATGTCAGAATAGAAAGGGTTCACTACACCGTGTTGGCCGCGGGGTATTTTCTATGTTCGCGTTCGAGACGAGAGGAATTTCAGGTATTCGAACGTGTAATATTCGCATTCGGATAACTGTTTCCTTCGACGGTTCGCATTCGAACTTTTTAAGGTTTACGGTATGCAATTTAATTATAAATGAGTTAGCTAGCTAGCCGGTGCATTTCTCGACGCGTATGTGCGACGAGAGCTCGATCTCGTTCTAAACGCGCCGACGAATATCGACAGGTTTCTTGTGTATTCCTGACGTATTCGAAAAACGATTATTTATCATTTCCTGTTACATTTCCTGAATGAATAATCGAGATGGCCATATACAGCGCCCGCCAAAGGTAGGCATTGCACGGAAAACATGGCGCTCTTTCGGAAAAATACTGGAAAAGATGTTGCGTTTCTCTTGATCGCAAAATGCAGCCGGAGATTGCAAACTTCTGTCAGGAGTTAGCTGCAGGAGTATCTCATGGCAAAGCAGATCAAGTTGATGATAATAATAATAAATAATGAAATATTTATAGTATAGGCGATTGAAATGTAGGATTCCTGCGTTTTTGCTACAAGAAAATGCAGATAAAACATAACCTCACTCGTATTTTACATTGTTTTTATTAGTTCGACTGTGAATGCTGTGATTTACCCTTACATTTTCTCAATAAAATTAGTGTTTGAGTTGAAACATCTGTCTTCTGTTATGAAGGACCTTACTGAATTTAAAAATAGTGAAGTATGAACATTTATATAGTTGTTTTTCGATTTCTTATTTGTAATGTTTACCATTTTGCTCAAATATTACTTTATCTAATGTTTTTCATGAATAACATACATAGCAGGAGAAACACCAACCATATATTTCATCATACAGTGTGTCCCAGCTAAAACTTGTCACCCCCCTAATATCCGAACTCATGAAAAAAATTGAAAATCGCTCAGACCCGTCGATTTTTGTTTCAAGGGGGAACACTTTCACCAAATACACCATCATTGTGTTGTCAACCCCCTCAACCCCAGCACCCCCTACTTCAGAATTTTCAATGGGACTACTATACTTGTGATATTTGAAGGGAATTCAATCCCAAATACATCGGTGTACTGAAATTGAGGATCGATCAAGTGTTGTTGAAGTTTTAATGAAAACTAAGTTTTATCCAGATATTTTTATTTTTCATCACCTAACATGTTATCATCGTATGAAAGGTTCAAAATGTGAACCATTCAGTTCCATACGGAAGTATAAGCGATCTTCGAAATTTCTTCGCACATTGCTCAACATTTCTGGAGTAACTGCACGACACTCCACAACAATTCTCCTGCGTAGATCATCAAGAGAAGTTGGCTGGGTAATATAAACTTTGGATTTCAAATGACCCCATAAAAAGAAGTCTAATGGTGATAAATCAGGAGATCTAGCCGGCCATTCTATTGGTCCTCGCCTTCCAATCCATCGCCCTGTGAAATTGTCATCTAAAAATTGACGTACAGGTGCAACAAAATGTGGAGGAGCTCCATCTTGTTGAAAGGTGAGCTGACCGTCAAGTAACCTATCATCGTCTTCAAGTAACTGAGTGATTCTGGGGTTCACAGTTGTATCAAGAAGTTCAAGATACGTTTGTCCGTTGAGGTTACCATCAATAAAATATGGACCTACAATATGGTCTCCCAGAATACCAGCCCAAACATTCAATTTCTGGGGAGTTTGTGAATGAGTTTCCCTGTACCAATGGGGATTTACGTCACTCCAGTATCTGCAGTTGTGCCTGTTCACATGTCCATTTAAATAAAAAGAAGATTCGTCAGAGAAGCACACATTGTAGAGGTAATTATTATCACCAATCAATAATTGACTCATGATTTCACAAAACTCTGTACGTCTGTCAGGATTATCGTTTGCGTCTTTCAGAATTCGATGTACGCTGCTTTTCGAAACTCCAGAAATAGTCTCAAGTTGTCTTCACGATTGAATGTTGTCCATCACTGCATGTCCTACAACTGCAACAGCAACCCCTTCATTTCTCATAGGCTTCTCTCGTTCATGTTTTTTATTCAGCACTGATCCCGACTCCAAGAACTTATTCATCAATTGAAGCACGTACTGATATGATGTGGTGTTTTCTGGATGACTTTCATTGAAACTTCGAACCGTAGCTCTAGCACATTTTCAAAATACGCAGCTACAATGGATATTCTCTCTTGTACAGTATAAACCATTTTCGAATGTTTTCAAATTGTTGAATGCAGTGACTCGAATACATCAATTACCAAGGCGTAAACAAAGATATGCGTATACAAAAACATATGAGGGCAATTTTTTTTTTCATAAAAACGTCTGTCTCACCTTCGAAACTATTATTTCTGACAGCATATTATTTTTCAATACAGTGGCGTACCCACAGTGAACCTTTCTTACGACGCTAACATTTGAGGTGATGAAAAATTAAAATATCTGGATAAAACTTAGTTTTCATTAAAACTTCAACAACACTTGATCGATCCTCAATTTCAGTACACCGATGTATTTGGGATTGAATTCCCTTCAAAATGATGTATCACAAGTATAGTAGTCCCATTGAAAATTCTGAAGTAGGGGGTGCTGGAGTTGAGGGGGTTGACAACACAATGATGGTGTATTTGTTGAAAGTGTTCCCCCTTGAAATAAAAATCGACGGGTCTGAGCGATTTTCAATTTTTTTCATGAGTTCGGATATTAGGGGGGTGACAAGTTTTAGCTGGGACACACTGTATATAATTTGTACTGACAATAGCACTTTATTCTATGGCAGAGATGTAATATGGTCTTTGAATCAATATTTCTGTGCAGTCTACAATCATTCTGGTAGACTCAAAACTAAAATGTCTAAAAGCCCCTCAAAACCTTTGAAACATGAATGATCTTTTTTTTCCAAAAGTTTAATATTTGGTAAACCAGTGGAATAATTTAGTTGCAAGTCTGTATATTTAGTCACAATCTGTGTTCAAATGCACCTCCGATCAAATAACACAACCTAGATGAGTAACTCGCCTCACACGCATTAAAATTTGTGTGTCAGGAACATCTTCCCCCAACGGCAAGATAAATATTGAGGTTCAATAAAATAGAAATAATGGAAACTCAATATGGAATGGAAACCTGAAATTATGATGGAATTATCTCCATAGGATTCTGAGAACAGCCGATGCTCTAATTGACATGTTTTTTCATAATTCATTCATTTTTCTCCAATTCGGTTTCCCTTTCTCGATAGTTACGACACTGGTAGCTTACCTATGAAATTACTTATTTTGATTTCCAGCTTCAAATTTTCTTTTACACAGTCCACAATGCTTCACCATTGCTTAATAATAAAAACTAACGATAGTTTAACACTGATTAACTCAGAATTTGCCCTTTATTCACGAAAAAACACTCCAATAAGCCAAAGATGGAAAAACAGAGATGTTTTGTTGTTGTTCTGTCAAATATATATATATATATATATATATATATATATATATATATATATATATATATATGTGATATACTTGTTTCAAGGAGCAAATAATGTTCCAGTGACTGTAAAACAGTCGATAACAATCCTTTAAGAGGTGACTATGACTTTGTATAGTATGTATGTAGTATTCCTCTCGGAGGACGATGACGAACATCGGGACCTCGCGTGTATACAACCGTGATAACCTTTACTGCACTGATGAGGTACGATATTCCGAAACCGGTCTGTAGTTGGCTCTCCGTTTGAATCAGGCAAAGTCCTGCTGTTTGTTTCAGAGAGCTCTTGCAAAGTTGTTCCTTCAAAGTAAGGATCTTTGCACACATGTCTGACAGATATAATTCAATATCTGTCGAGGTATCAGCCAGAGAAGTAGTTGTTTTCTGTTGGACATATGCCATACATACTATACAAAGTTATAGTCACCTCTTAAAGGATTGTTATCGACTGTTTTACAGTCACTGGAACATATATATATATATATATACAGTGTCACCGTTAAAGTCCGCATCATATGGGATTTTTTTTTATTATTCACTTATTGCAAATTTAGAGTTCGTGAATAGTTTGCGCTTTGAAAATAATGCAAAATGACGATTACGATTGTTTTCTATCTATTGGCTACACCTGTCAAATTTGACATTTTTTCAAAAATTTTTCAGAATGTTAGGTTATTTCTCAATATTTCGAAAAATATTATATGAAAAAGTTGTTTATTTTTCGGTTTCCTACCCACCTACCAAGTTTGAACCAGTCTGAACAACTTTTATTTTTTTCGCGTTTTCTTAACCTTTCACTTTTTCGGATAATTTAAATATGATGAAATCTGGAAAAAACAGTTTAGATGTAATACACCTACCTATCTGCTGAAAGAACTTTTTCTGTTTATAAATATTTCTAACTGGATATTTTCAAAAAAAATACAAATATGCTAAGAAAATAACATCATCCTTGATGCAAAGTGGCTCTAGTTTCAATATTCTATAGCAAAATTTGCTTCAATTATATTTATCACAATACATCAGTGAAGTAGAAAATACTTTAGGTCTATTGGATTAGAAAAAAATTTGAAAATTCGAAACTAGAGCCACTTTGCATCAACTATAACATAATTTTTTTAGCATATTTTTATTTTTTGGAAAATATCCAAGTAGAAACATTTTTAAAAAGAAAAAATTCTTCCAGCAGATGGGATTATTACATCTCAACTGGTTATTTCAGATTTACCAAATTTAAATTATCCGAAAAAGTGTAAGGTTAAGAAAACGTGAAAAAAATCAAAGTTTTTCAAACTGGTTCAGATTTGGTAGGTTGGTAGGAAACTGAAAAATGAACAACTTTTTCATATAATATTTTTCGAAAAATTGAGAAATAACCTAACATTTTGAAATTTTTTTGAAAAAATGTCAAATGTGACAGGTGTAGCCAATCGATGGAAAACAATCGTAAACGTCATTTTACATTATTTTCTAAGCAAAATCTGTTCACAAACTCCAAATTTGCAATAACTGAACAATAAAAAAAAGTCCCATATGATGCGGACTTTAACGGTGACACTGTATATATATATATATTTATATATATATATATATATATTTATATATATATTTATATATATATTTATATATATATTTATATATATATATATATATATATATATATATATATATATATATATATACCGGGTGACCCGGATCCAATTTACCCCCCTGTATCTTCGTTGTTATTTTATATGGATGTCTCAAATTTGGTACTTAGATTTGATGTTATGAATGTACAATTTAGCAAGTATCAATCCAAATATGACACTTCCGGTTTGACCGGAAGCACATCTAATTTTTATATTTCAAATGAGAAGTATATTTTTTTTTTGAAAATAACAATTCAGTATGGAATTACCTTCACAATGATATATCACAATGATACTTTCAATTCACAATCTGCTTACATAAGTGACATTTTATAAAAAAAATACTTTTTGTATTCCCCTCGTAACGAAATATTTTCATGAAAGTATGCTGTGGAAGATTGAACAATATAATCTAAGTAACAATAATTCGTGGCACAACTTTCACACAATAAGTTTTATGCAGACTAATTATTTTTATGATTTTAGTTTTTCTTAATTTTTGGATACCAATACATAGGAATTTTTAATGTTGCTTAGAAACTCAAATACATATTGAAATACAAGAATTGAACGAAACCTTGTTTTGTTTCCTAATTATTTTTTATGAAGATAATTTCCATGCTATACCTACCTTTTATTGAACAATTCAACTTCATGTTAGTTGGCTATGGAATTCAATTTGTTGAGTTGTTCTGTTGTTGTGTTTACGCCAAATTGTTGACATTTCGAATGTTCTGAATTGTGGGATTCTGGGAAGATAATTATTTGTGAAATGAACAACTACTACCGATTTACCCAAACTGAAAAGGTTGATATGTTGTTGATATATGGAGAAGCAAGGAAAAATTCCTATTTAGCCTTGCGTCTGTACCAGGATAGGTATCCTAACCGTCCGCACCCTAGTAGTAGAAACTATTTTGCAATATTGGAGTCACAGTTCAGGAAAGAACGGAATAATCATGATGGGGAACATGTTATTGTAAGCGAAGATACGGAGATCACTGTTCTAGCAGCGGTTGAAATTGATCCAAATACATCATTAAGGCAAATCGAATATGAGGCCGGGGTACCTAGAGAAACAGCTCGAAAAATTTTGAAAAAACACCGGTATCGTTCATTCAAATATCAAATTCATCAATATTTGTATGAAAATGATGTGCAGAGAAGGATTGCGTATTGTAACTGGGTTATACGAAAAGAAACAGAAAATCAAAATTTCCATTACAATATTCTATACAGTGATGAATCACGCTTTACAAACAATGGTCATTTCAATAGAAATAATTTACGTTATTGGGCACAAGAAAATCCGCATGTGTTCAGAGAAGGAAGACACCAGGAGAGATTCGGATTCAATGTTTGGCTAGGAATTTTTGGAACCAGAATAGTGGGACCAATTATTTTTGATGGAGCTTTAACAAGTGAACGGTACCTACAAATTTTAAATGATGAAGTCCAAAATTTTATTGAAGACATTCCCTTAGCGACACGTCGCGTTATGTATTTCCAACAAGATGGAGCACCTCCACATAATTCGAATGTAGTCCGAGGACATCTTACTAGAACTTTCAACGACAATTGGATTGGTACTCATGGCCCAATTCGTTGGCCACCAAGGTCACCAGACCTCACGCCAATGGATTTTTTTGTTTGGGCTCACTTGAAGAATAAAGTTTATGCTCATAATAGACCTCAAAATCGCGAGGAACTTGAAGACAGGGTAAGGAGAGCCATTAACGAAATTACTCCGGCTCAACTCGTGAATGTTATGCGGGCATGCTCCGAAAAAATACAAAAATGCATTGACGTTAACGGGCGACAATTTGAACAATTAGAATAATTAAGTCTGTCATAGGTATGGAATTTCTTTTGAATTGAGTTATAAAACTGTACATGTTCCAAATGTCTACTATTTTGTAGAAAAATTATCGAAATAAATATTTTGTGAGTCCGATTGTGCAGTTTCAAAAATAACTCCAGACCTTTAGAATAAATTTAATTCCATAGCCAACTAACATGATGTTGAAATGTTCAATACAAAGTATAGCATGAAAATTATCTTCATAAAAATAATTAGGAAACAAAAATGTAGAAGTTTTTTTTCTAATTTTTTGTATTTCAATATGCACTTGAGTTTCTAACCAACTTTAAAAATTCCTATGATGTTGAAACTTATTGTGTGAAAAGTTGGGCCATGAATTACTGTTACTTAGATTATATTGTTCAATCTTCCACAGCATACTTTCATGAAAATATTTCGTTACGAGGGGAATACAAAAAGTATTTTTTTTATAAAATGTCACTTATGTAAGCAGATTGTGAATTGAAAGTATCATTGTGATATATCATTGTGAAGGTAATTCCATACTGAATTGTTATTTTCAAAAAAAAAATATACTTCTCATTTGAAATATAAAAATTAGATGTGCTTCCGGTCAAACCGGAAGTGTCATATTTGGATTGATACTTGCTAAATTGTACATTCATAACATCAAATCGAAGTACCAAATTTGAAACATCCATATAAAATAACAACGAAGATACAGGGGGGTAAATTGGTTCCGGGTCACCCGGTATATATATATATATATATATATATATATATATATATATATATATAAATGAATAGTAACTTGTGACATCTACAGTCACTAGTTTGCCTTATGGTACTAATTCAGAGTGCATTCGTTTCAACTTCGAGAGACCTCATAAAGCCGTGCTGATGAGTTGGTAACAACGAAACAGCGCTGTCCACGGATCGTGAGCTCTCGGAGTTGAAACGAAAATACTCTATTCACTTTATATCAAATATATATATATATATATATATATATATATATATATATATATATATATATATATATATATATGTCCAAGTGACTGTAAAACAGTCGTTAACAATCCTTTAGGAAGTGACTATAACTTTGTATAGTATGTATGGCATGTGTCCGACAGAAAACAACTACTTCTCTGGCTAATACCGCGACAGATATTGAATTATATCAGTCAGACACATGTGCAAAGATCCTTACTTTGAAGGAACAACTTTGCAAGAACTCTCTGAACAAACAGCAGGACTTCACCCGATTCAAATGGTGAACCAACTACAGACCGGTTTCGGAATGTTGTCCCTCATCAGTGCAGTCCAGGTTATCACAAATTGTATACACGCGAGGTCCCGCTGTCCGTCACCGTCCGCCGAGATGAATACTGCAACTGCCCACAGGATCCACCCTGACGACAGATTAGAGAGCACTCCAGAAGGACATTTCGGATACGAAATGGTATATGTAAAATACTTGTTTCAAGGAGCAAATAATGTCCAAGTGACTGTAAAACAGTGACTGTTTTACAGTCACTTGGACATTATTTGCTCCTTGAAACAAGTATTTTACATATACCATTTCGTATCCGAAATGTCCTTCTGGAGTGCTCTCTAATCTGTCGTCAGGGTGGATCCTGTGG